>CM020216.1:60750341-60994866 GCA_009819775.1 Phoenicopterus ruber ruber | reverse complement strand
CAACCTGTATTCTTTATGCTTAAAGTGCTCTGTGGCATAAGCCCAGCATAGCTAACAAATGACCTGAAATTCCAAGATAAAGATTGCAGTCATAAACTTTCTCCTCCACTGCAGTACAACCTTCCACCATAAAGATAAAGCTCACCTGTACAGGACATGACATTTACTGGGGATATGGTTCAAGACCATGAAATAGTTTCTCCTGAGAAATAAGGGCCATCATAAACTCCACTGTCTTCCATAACTGTAAGGAACCTTTTTCATTATCCTTGAACACACTTTAACAGTGTTTCCATTGGGGGGGGAAAAAAAGGCCCTAATCAAAATATCTTTCAAAATACTAAACTCACACTTCTCAAGGAATGAGAGTAAGACAGAAAAACAATGCAGTACATACGGCAACCACAGATCACACTGCTAATGGACTTTTAAAGAAACTTAGATCCTTTGGTGATAGAACTTGCCCCAAAACAATCAGCAAACGAGGGAAAGCCAGGACTGCCAATTTTTGGTTTCCAAATTCACTACTATGACCATTTCAGGATGCTTATATATTGTCATGCTGCCCACAGGGATTCAGCAGGAATTTACCAAGCCCCTCCAAAGGGACCAGCTCTGGATCTACTACATTTTCCCGAAGCAGAGTACTACGCGTGAGCTGACTAGTGATGCCTCAGTGAGGCAGGGGCTCTTTACTTCCACCAGTTCTGACACTATGCTCTAACTGGAGCACAACAGGAATATTTAATGGTAATTTACTGCTTTATGCATATGTGTGTGTGTATGCATGTGCGTGTGCGAGAGAGAAAGACAGTATATGCTCTTTCAGTCATCTGTATTTCTAATAGCAGACTTAGGCTGCCAAGAGCAGTATGTTGAGTACAACAGTGTCAAAGAGTAGGCATGTTTCTTAATATAACACTGAAATTGTGATTTACTCTGTCTGCTGATGTTCATTGTTAGACAGATAATATGAAATCAGAATATCTTCATTTTCACTACATATATGTAAACACAGAAAGCAAATGTCACTGTTGCTAATGTTTTTTGTCTGTTTTCAAAAGCAGTTGTGCTGGCATATCCCTGATTCTGATGTTATCTACAGAACAAGTGGTACAGTAATTATCCTTTACTTGTAAACCTATGCAACATAGCAGAAGAAACTTGAGATAAACCAAATAGTAAACAAAGGGGAGTATAATTTGCAACCCAATTAACACTGGTACTCAGCCTCTTAATTCACTTAGGCACACGTTTAAATCAGATTTGTGGCTCCTGTGCCAAAAATGAAATGACTAGTCCTTACTTCCTGCATCACTCTCTGTGAGAGGATGAAAACCTAAATTCACTAAGATATTTAACTTCCTAGTTCCCATCTAGGTTTCCATCCTAGTGAAATGAAAAGTTAGGAGCCGAATAGGAACTAGTGTTCCTGTATCTGAACCTTAGGCACAGTCAGGAAAAGTGGTTATATCGCAGCTGATCATTACTATCCCCCTGATAAATTGTAAATGACAATGCACGTGCTCCTGGTCCCCTTCAGTACAAAGTCAAATGTATTTGTTTTATCTGCTGCTGAAATTAACTTCTGACCACACTCTTATATGCATGCTTTATTTTACACACTGAGTAGTTACACTGATCAGTATCAGCACTTCTGAGACAGGAAATGGCCTGAGAAACAAAACCGCCCTCAGATTTATCACATTTTCTTTCTTTCAGTGCATCCCTTAAAGCCTTTCTTAAATAGTTCAAGTGATACGACTCTTTTTAGATTAGGGATAATTACATTGATATACACACATATTATCATAGCTGTTTTCCAATGGTAAAGAGAAGAACACAAAGGGAAGGCCGCAGTCCCAGCATGAATATGAATGACCGTGCATTTTGTTAACAACTGATGTATCAGGAGAACATGCATACCACACCAGGTGACACTAACAGGACGACTACAATCCTGAGAGACTCCTTCACTAAATCCATGTCTGAGCAATGCCTCTGTAAAGCTTTTTTTTTTTTTTTTTTTAGTGAGTATAATCATGTCCTTATTAGGGCTTGTATTGGCTTAAGAAAAAGTAAACATTTACTGGTTTAAGAAGAAAAAAAAACACACCTCAAACTGATTCAACCACTCCAAAACATGTGCCTTCCCCCTCAAACTGGTCTTATCTCCTTAAAAATGTACAAAACAAAACACTGAAAATTTATTCTACACAGAATTGAAGTAATTCAACCATTAATTGCTTTCCAGAATTTGATTAAAATATTTTCATCTGTCTTAAAACAAGCATGGCTTATTTCATTGTTGCTCACTCTAACTTTGTTAGCATTCTGTGCCAGCACTGATGTCATCTTAACAAATACTTTTTCTTAATAGAGAAATTTACCCAGTGAAAAAAAAAAAAAATGTCTGCTCCATAGAGAAAATACAACCATATACTCACAAATGCAGTATTTGGTTAAACTTGCAGTATTGCTTGGTGTCCATAACACAAGTTCTTTTTTGTGTTCCTATCAAATAGAGGCCATTTGTCTATTCATAGAGAGGTTGCAAGATTAACAATGCAGCTTATTTTTCTGTTTCTGTATTCATCTGACACCTCCCCTTGTCGTTAAGCCAGCTAATTGCTGCTGCCTTTCAGGGTGGTATATCACTGGTACTATCTAAAGCTTTTTTACTATTTAACAGACAATTTTTGTTACACGAGGCCAACTACAGGATTGTTTATTATGGCAAAGGTATTCCAAATTGTTTACTTGGTGGAATGCTGTAAGACTTAGACAGATACTATCTTCTTGGAAATTCATCCTGTGTGCTTATTCTCAGATCATCATCCCAGGGTACTGAAAGAGTCAGCCAACATTATCGTGGGACCTCTCTCCGTTATTTTTTCAACAGTCTTGGGAGCCTGGAAAGGTCCCAGTTGACTGGAAGCTGGCAAATGTTGTCCCAGTTTTCAAGTAAGAAGGAAGACCCTGGTAATTACATGCATGTCAGTCTCACTCCAGTGCCAGGTTAAATTATGGAGAACGTTATTCTGGGAGTTACCGAAAAACACTTGAGAGACAACACAGTCATTGCACACAGGCACCAGGGGTTCATGAAGGGAAAGTCCAGCTTAACCAACTTAATTTCCTTTTATGACAAGGTCACCCATCTAGTTGACCAAGGGAAGCCAGTAGATGTGGTGGTTTTAGATTTTAGCAAAGCTTTTGATACTGTCTCTCACAGCATCCTTCTGGACAAAATGTCCAGCACACAGCTAGACAAGTCCATAATACGTTGGGTAAGCAATTGGCTGACAGGTTGGGCTCAGAGTTATAGTAAATGGGGTTACATCAGGCTGGTGGCCAGTCACCAGTGGGGGTTCCCCAGGACTCAATTTAGGACCAGTGCTCTTTAATGTTTTTATAAATGATCTGACACAGGAATTGAACATACATTAAGTAAGTTTGCTGAGATATTAAATTAGGACGAGCTGTGGACTCCCTCGAGGGTAGAGAGGATATCTATCGGGATATCTATCGGGATAGCTAGAGAGCTGGGCAATCACCAACCGTAATGAATTTAACAAGAGCAAGTGCCGGATTCTGCACCTGGGATGAGGCAATCCTGTTATACGTACAAATTGGGGGACAGAAAGGCTGGAGAGCAGCCCCGTGAAATAGATGTGGGAATTGAGTTGATGGCAAGTTGAATATGAGTCAACAGTGTGCCTGGGCAGCCAAAAGGGCCAACCGTGTCCTGGGGTGTATCAAGCACAGCATAGCTAGCTGGTCAAGGGAGGTGATTGTCCCTCTCTATGCTGCACTCATGCGACCCTACAAGTACTGTGTACAGTCCTTGCGCGCCTCAATATAAGGACATCAAAACTATCAGAATGTGTCCAGAGGCGGGTGACCAAGATGGTGAAAGGTCTCGAGGGCAAGACTTACAAGTTGCGGCTGAGGTCACTTGGTTTGTTCAGCTTGGAGAAGAGAAGGCTGAGGGGTAACCTCATCACAGTATACACCTTCCTCAAGAGGGGCAGCGGAGGGGGAGGTGCTGATCTCCTCTCTCTGGTGACCAGCAATAGGACACGAGGAAATGGAATGAAGTTGCATCAGAAGTTCAAATTGGACATTAGGAAAGGTTCTTCACTGAGAGGGTGGTCGGTCCCTGGATCAGGCTCCCCAGGGAAGTGGTCACGGCACCAAGCCTGTCCAGAGTTCAAGGTGTGTCTGGATGATGCTCTTAGTCATATGGTAGTCCTGTGAGGAGCAGGGAGTTGGACTTGGTGATCCTTATGGATCCCTTCCAACTTGAGATATTCTACGATTCTACGATCTGTGCAAATCCGTGAATTGCTATTTGCTGAAGTAATGCTTCTGTGGCAGATTTTGTAAATTTGTAACCCAGAGGATATTTTTTCTTTTCTGGCAATATAGACACTTTACGCTAGGTTACCCACATATAACTTACCTTTTTCTTTTGTGTTTCAGATTAGGTGCCTATTATGCTCTACTGAGTTTGCAATTTTAAAGTGTCTCTAAATGCTTGAAAATTAATTCAAAATGAGGGAATAACTGGAACAAGGCCAGGGGACCACAGTAATGCCAGTTCTGTTGGAAGTTTGCAACATTAATTGATGCAATTAGCTGTTCTTTTTCCCTGGTACCTATCTCTGCCTGCATGCTTCTTATTTTCTTATGTACGCAGTCCTGGTATTACATGAAAATACGACTTTCATTAAAAAATAAAGCCAAGTTTCTAACCCCTAAGTTCAGGGGAGAGAAAAAAATTGAAAATATAATTCTACAGTTATTCTATAAACCAGAATAGAAAAAAAGGTAACAAAAATATTAGTTTGACACTATATTTTTAGATTACTATTTTTTTGGTTGGGGGTTTTGAGTGGCTCAGTATTTCCAGTTAAGAAACTATGACTACTTCGAAGACACAGCTTCTGTCTTGGCATATTGCAGCATGTACTTTAGATAATTTTTCCCAGCTTTGTTTCAGTCCTCCTACTGTTGTTTTTGCTGATCCCAATGATTCAGCTTTATCCTACTGAATTCAAACTACTTTCAGTCTTCCACAGTGCTCCCATTTTTTTGAGTGTTCTTCCAATCAGCAAAACTGTTTGGAGAAAATGTCTTAATTTGCCTTTATGGGACATAAAATGATGGAATATTTCTGTATCTTAGCTTGATTCAGTCACCTCACACATTAATAACAACAAAGTTAAGAAATTTCTGTGGTTATTTTTTTTTTCAAGGGATTCAGTGTATCTTGACTGTTCCTTTTGCTTTTTCACAATAGTACTTTCACCTATCTAGGTTGGTTTGGATGTAAACACTTGTTTATAATAATGAGCGGAGGAAATAGTAAAACATAGTCTAGTACATTTCAGAGTGGTTCTTCTATTATGACTTTTTAAAGTGAAAATATATTTCACCAGACCTTTATATTTGTTTAAAATACCATTACTGAATTCATACTAAGCTCAGACAAGCTTTTACACAGTTAAAACATTATTTTTCATTAACATAAAGCTGAAATTTACATTTACATGAAGATACAATTTCATGCTCTAATTTCCCATTACAAAATACTTAGAATTGGTTCAGTCTGTTTATTTAACATTTTCATTTAAATTCAGATTCTGATTTTTCTATTTCTTAATGAAAAGAAAAGTCATAAACTATTTCTGATGTGTCACTGTCATGTAGCACTTGAATTGAAATAAGCTTTGCATTAAATTTCCATAAAGTAAAAAGAAGTCAGTTGAGGACCTAGACCTGCAAATATCATCAGAGTTTGAAGGATTAAATCCCTATCTTGGTGGGCTATTGAGCTCAAATTTTAATGGAAACTTTCAGAATTTAAAAATGTGCTCAGTGCATTCATATTCACTGAAGCATATAAGGTATATAATTAAAAGGGAGATATTTGGGAATGGCAGGATCCAAAGTTCTGTCACTGGCTTAATTTGCCATTTTTTAAATGAAAGGTAAGGTTACATATGCTGACTAAGTTACTGTAGCTTTGGGTTACCAAAGGTCAGCTGAGCATCAGTAACTGACTATGTGCAATTTAACCTTCCTTCACAAAGGCAAGGTAAGGCTTGGGGTGGCTGACCAATTTACCCCTTGCAGCTTTCCCTCCCAGGCATGCTACAAAGGTGTCTTTTTGCTAATTGTTCGGCTTCTGAGCTGCCAGAGTATGCATCAGAGCATTTTAAGGCAAACAAACACAAATTTTAGTTTACCTTAAATACAGGCATGCAAAGGACAGCAATTTCATTTGCAAGCCAGTACGAACCACATGCAGCCAGACTGGAGAAGGCAGCCATACCAGACCCAGCAATCCCCACCTGACATTGAGAGACTGCACTGTCTAAATTCAGCGATCTCTGCTGCCACAACTAATTGTCCTACCTCTTCTTGATCTCAAGTTTTTTGTTTAGCCCCCTCGGCATAGTTTGGTCTTGGTGTAGGGCACAGAAAAGTGGCAGGTTTCAGATTCACAATCGATTGACTAGAGCTTAACAATCTATTGCATGGTCTAAAAATGAGGCAAGGCTGAGTGACACAAAAATACTGTCACAAATAGTGCAATAGTACCAGCATCTGATACTTTTGAACTGTTTGGTAACCTGTACATGTAGACCTGTGATACCACCATGAACACTGAAATCAACATCAGTGTTTAACTGTGGACTATTAGGCGGTTTCTTCCACGTCTTTCCAAACTCTTCTCCAAAGTATTTCTCAGCCACACCCTACCTGACCTTTCTGTTTTCTCCCATTCTATTCCTTCCATCATACTCTTTCCCTTGCCTTTCTTTTTACCAAAAGAATCACTTAGGAGGAGGAATGTATAATTTATCAGCATTTACATCTTTTCTCTTTCAGGATGGCTTAAAGGCGAGCAGGTTCTTATCGATGTTACTGAGTTATAGGAGGTTTTCTTCTTTTCTTTTTAATGGTGAACTGAAGTAACATATTTATTGCCATCGCACTGTTCATTCAGCTTACGTTGACTTGTTCAATTGTTTTCAAAAACTTGTCTTATTGCTTTGGGATATGCGGTCTAAAAGAGGGGCAGGTGATAAATATCTTTTGATGCAGTGTATTGAAATGTACTGTTAGTTTATGTTAGATTACTTCTTGTTCAATTATAGGAATAAAATAATTTACCTTATTCTATTTACCTTACAGAGCTTGAAATGCCACTAAATGAAACTGGGTTTTTAGTGTTCTAAACATTGCTTTTGGATAGTTTAAGCCTTTATTTAACTTGAATCTGAATTTCTTTTTGCCTTTCAGAAAACTCATCATATCATTTTATAGTCACTTTTCTGTTGAGCAAAGCAGGCTAGGTCAATCTCATAATATTATATTAAAGCATAATGTCAAGTAGCTGAGTTTCTTTTGAGAAGACTTTGTTATCGTTGAAAGAGATACAGAACACAGAGTTTATAGAACTATAAAGAATGAAGTCGAACATACTCAATGTAAAATGTAAAAATACATCTTCAAATACAAAGTGTATGTCTAACAGACAAATCCTTTGGGACAACCAAATTGGGATGCTTTTTTATCTTAAACATACTTTTATTATGACTTCATCAGAGCAATTTGCTTTCATAGTTACTGGAGCAGAGCTCTTCGGAAAACTGCAACTACTATTCAATTATACTTTGTCTGTCTGCATGACATTTTTCCCTTTTCATCAAGATTTTGACACAGGTCACTTAAAATCAATCGCAGAAATAGTTTTTTAGCCATATGTTGCAAACGTTCATATGCTCATTTCCAACCTTTCCATTATTCTTCTATCTTTTAGATTGGTTTAAAGTCAAATATGTTTAAGTAGTTTATTGAGTCAAGAGTTCAGTGGGAGTTGCTTGTGAAATAGAAGGCAGATTGAGAGCAAATAGTTATCCATTGTGCTAATTCCAGCGAATGCAGCTAAGAATATTAATACTGGAGTATTTTCAGGAGAAAATTACAGAAGGACTGAACAGCTTACTGAATGGCAAATTAAGATGTCATGGCAAATGCTGGAGGTGTACCCCAGAGCTGTAGCCACATCTATATAAATAGTACACTGCAAAACTAAAGCAATATTTCACTTCCAAGAAATTACAAATTTCAACTTGGAGTGAATTATTACAATTTATCTATAAACCCTTCAAATATATATGTTTATTATTGACTACTCATAACATAATAATGCCTAGAACGTCAAACCATGAACACAGTTTCCCTGCACATGTTACAAAAAAAATTGAATCACAGCAAAAAAGACAGCCTCTGCCACAAACAGCTCACTATTTTAAGAAAAATGCTGAGGTTGCTGGCAGGTCCTGAGCTACAACGTCACAAGTACTCTGCTCTAGGAAAATGGAAAACAATTACTTGCCCCAGATACATTTTAAATATAATTTTTCAGATCTTGATACTAGTCAGAAACTGCAGAAAACCCTAGTGCCTAATTTGTATCCCATAAGCCAGTAGTTTATGACAACCAAAGGCAGCTTTTGAAAATAAGGAAGAGAAAAAATGCTTACAGAATCAGTGCACGTCATAGTCTCTTGAAAATGAAGTGCATTACGGCAGACATAAAAGAGCATGCTGTAGTAAGACAAGCTGTAATGAGTTCAGTGTGTTAGTATGCAAGTTATGAAAGATTTCTCTTCTTTAATACAACATTTTTCATTATCATTAGTCCTTGAGGTACATGCCAACCTTTTGCTGGTGAATGTAAATGATGGAAAGCCTCTAGGAAAGAAGGAATCACAGCTTTTTTCTTCTTGAATTGTTGCACTACACAGTTTTGCAAGGGGAGAAGTCATTTGTATAACACTGATATCAAAGGCAGAGCTATACAGTTTCCTATGATATCATAAGCTGCAATCCCTACCAATTTTTGACTGAAAATGAAAATAAGGCAAAATCAAATTTCTTTTCACAACAGCTACAGTAACATCTTTATAAACAAATGGATTTTTAAAAAAGAAGATTCAATGTAATTAAAGATTGTGATTTAAGGGTTGATGCAATGAAAATTACTCTTTGCAGATCGTATAAATGAAAAGGCAGATCAGAAAAACAGCGCTCTATTTTTCTCAGGAGTGGACATTTCAATTAATATATTCAACTAAAACTAATATTAGCAATAGAAAAGAAGAAATGTGACAGAGGATTTCTAAATCACAAGTGGCTCTGCACTGTTTGTTAATACTGTTCTGGCATTTCTGAAAAAGCAGCTCGTAAGGGTAAAACTATAAGCTTAGAAACTACAGTGTCCAAACATGGACCTAGTAGCCAAGCATCCAGCTCCATTTGCAAATACGTAACTGGCATGGGAGAATGGTTTTATGCCAAACAAACCCTTCCCTTAAGCAACTCATGAAGTTATCCTCAAGCTTCCTGACTCAGGATTTCTCTTACATGTATTGGAAGGATATTGCATCTGGCAAACAAATTTTGTTTCTCTAAGCTTCAATTTATGCTGGAAGGAAACAAACAAACAAACAAAAAAACCACAACAAACAACTTTGACAGAAAAAATAGTATTATTACAGAACTAAATATCTGGAAAAATTGTGCTTCTTGTTTGTACAATTACTCCAAAGGAGAAAGTATAACATCTTATGAGTGAATTAGATTATTATTTTTTTTAATAAATATTTTTAAGTTACCTTTAGGAGACATGATTGAAAAGGGCGAAAATACTTCTGTTTTCTTTTCTTCTTTTATTTTGAGAGAAGGACAAGGATAAGCTAGCAACTTAATAAAAATTTCACCACAATTTAGAAAAAAAACAATAGTTCTATTCTTGAAGCTATGATATGCTTCATGAAAACATAATTTAGGAAATTACGTTAGAATTAGCTGGAATCTGTTCTGAGTCAAAACCAAATTTGACTGCTAGATAACATATCATTGTAAGCAACATTAAGCCATTAGTTTTAACAATGGATTCTCATGACAAATTCTATTAAATTCTCCTAGAGAACTGGAATCTATTATACTTTATCTACCCTAGGAATATTTTCTTACAGTCTTTACAATTGCCTCACTAATTCATATCTATCTATGATAACATTAGTAAACTTTATTTTTAATAAATCTGCAGAATTTGCATCTTTTGTGTTTTTAAATGCCTATCGAAAGCACGCAAATCAGCAAAGATTTTTTGTAAACTCAGTTCTGTAGGTATAAACAGTCCCATTAAAGAGAACAGGCTTTGTTAAAACTAATCCTGCACTGGATTGGATCTATGACTCAGTTTTCTGTAATGTGGATTATACCTCCCCAACCTAACCACCTCCAAGAAAATAATCAGATACGACTTAACCCTTTTTGTCTGTATTTCTCTATGTTTTTTTTTTCTCCTAATTAGCTTTCCAGGCCTTATTCCTTGTTCCCTAGTAAAAAATAAAACAAAATAAAAGATACAATCAACAAAATAGCCAGTTGCCACTTTATTCCTTTTACTTGTATGTTAAATCTTCATATATTCCCTTCTCAGAATGACTTTTATCTAGCCTCAAAGTGCTGATGCCTTGGGTGCTACCACGGAAAGTCAAGGAGAAATCATTAATATTTTCCTGGTTTCTGTCATTTTCTGTAATTTAAAACATCAATTGATATTTTCATTGAGATGCTGAAATCAGGATGTTTGAACAGTCGCAAGTTCTTATTGCAGTCAATGTTCCCAGAAGACTGAAAGTTACTAAAACACCGCAGAGCACAAATCCCTGAGCTGCCCCAGCTTGTTGGTGGCTGAAAGAGTCTCCTCAAAGTATCGGTTTCGATTGGCCCTTTCCTTACACTTTTTTTCACACACTTCTTTTTTGGCCACTGTTCAGGGAAGGATCCTGGGCTAGAGGGACGTTTGGTCTCAGTCAGTTTGGAGGTTCTTCCATTATAGAGATGTTACACAGTAGCTCATCACTTTTATGTAATGGCCTGGGCTTCCAAAATGCCAGTAACAGTCCTACCTGGTGGCCTGATAGAAAACTTGCTGCTACTCTGCTATACCCAGGAAATACCCCACTTTTTATGAAAACGTGGAGTATTTTGTAGAGTGGATTCCCACTGATACCAGTCTTGACTTTATTAACATGTTCGCCTATAGCACCACAGATCAGACCATAACAAAACAGCGGAGGTGTGATCAGGAATCAGCAGTCAGAGTTCAGATGAAACAGGCAGTTTGCATTTCCTTAGACACTGGCAGGCTAGCAATAATTACATGTTGATCACAATGACAAGCTTTTCTCTGCAACTGTAAGACTGATTAACTTTTCACTCTGAAACAATTGCAGAGGTTCTGATCTCATGACATCAGTCAATGCTTAATGAAAAGGGGGGCAAAAAAACACAACGGTAGTAATAGCAGATACAGAAACAGAAAATTCAGGCTGGGTACTCACTAGAATTACAGGCACTGAAACCTGAAGAAGAAATTACTTGACCTGCTGGCCTGACACAGTGAAAATTAAACAAGAGAAAAGACAGGTGTGTATACCAAAGAGGAAAGTCCTTGACAAGCAGTGGTCTACATGTGTTGATAGACCTTTACCACCTTTTGATTATGCTATTCTAATCAGATTGTCTGATTACAGATGAAAGATACCACAATACTTATTTTCATTCTGTGAAATGGAGAAACACTTTAATATATGCAGACACATATACACACACTGTACTTACATGCCTGCAATTTTATATTCTTTTCTGTTATCTTTTTAGAAAAAGGGATTTTTTTCTTTGACCTCAAGTTCCTCAAAAAGAATTTCACTGACTAATCATCTTTCTTCTCTAATCTACCCACATTTAATAGTATATCATTTATAGGAAGTTTTAGAACATCTTCAGTTGTGTAGTAAAACTTTACTTGCAGGCTACAGACAAAAGGTATTCTTTCTTGAAATGGATCCAGGTGAATTCCACTTGCCAGTTTTTACCTACTTCTGAAGTATACACAGCACATTTGCCAGTAAATATACTAGACTGAATGCCTAAGAGAACCTATTATAAATATATCCCACTCCAACAAAGAGAGAAAGCAAACAGAGAGAAAAATCTGTAAGTTTCATCAGCTGACCATACCTACACTGAAGTCAGAGATAATTAACAGCTGTCTAGCAAGAGACTTATTTGAATGTGGTGGCAGAATACTGGAAAAGTGTTAACGGCTAGAATGAAGCAGGTCTCTCACTGATGATCACCGAAGTGTTGAAATGGATGAGGCAGTTGAGCACAACTTTTTCAGGCCAATGCTCCTACTTAAAAGCCTCTTTATTCAGAGGAACAGCTGGGCACAGTAGAAGCTGCTGGCCACTGCCCCCAGAGCTGAGCCAGAGTCATAAACCCTACCCAGGGAACTAGGTTCTTTGCCAGAGGTACAAAGACAGATTTTTGGGGTGCAATTAACATTAGAGAGTCTGACTGGGTATTTCTGAGAATAAATACTGTCACCTGTTTGTTCCTCTGAATGCCATACATACAAGATTCTGTGCATGTAACTGACCAATAATCAAGACTGTACCAAACTTTGTATCTAATCTATTTTATCAATTCCTCCTCCTAACCAACATACTTGCATACGAGATAATTGTTTGGACTAAGAAAGAAGGATGACTGTGAACACAGTTGGAAAGATAGGAGAGCAAACTGAAAACAAGTGAATGTCATTGGTGACGTACATTTTAGAAAATTTGGCATTGAGTCGTGTCCTTGTTTCAGCTGGGATAGAGTTAATTTTCTTCCTAGGAGCTGCTATAGTTCTGTGTTTTGGATTTAGTATGAGAATAATGTTGATAACACACTAATGTTTTAGTTGTTGCTAGAAGTACTGCATATACTAAGTCAAGGACTTTTCAGCTTCCCATGCTCTGCCAGCGAGGAGGTGCACAAGAAATTGGGAGGGGGCACAGCCAGGACAGCTGACCCAGACTGGCCAAAAGGATATTCCATACCATATGATGTCATGCTTAGTATAGAAACTGGGGGGAGTTGGCCGAAGGGCAGTCACTGCTCAGGGACGGGCTGGGCATCAGTCAGCGAGCGGTGAGCAACTGCATTGTGCATCACTTGCTTTGTGTATTCCTTTATCATCATCATTATTATTATTACTATTATTTTCTCTTCCTTTTCCATCCTATTAAACTGTCTTTATCTCAACCCACGAGAGTTTTTTTTCAATTCTCTCCTCCATCCCACTGGGGGGGAGGGGGGCAAACAAGCGGCTGCGTGGTAGGTAGGTAGTTGCCAACTGGGGTTAAACCACGACAAGTGGATGCTTAAAATGAGTGTGTCCCAAACACTGAAAGGACATGGGAAAAGAGCCAAACATCAGAAGAGTGTGATACAAGAAGCTAAAAAGAAGACTGCTCTAGTGAAGTCAGTTATGCTGTGAACTACCTGATCACCTCTAACACATATAATCTCTTTTCTTCCAAGAAGCTGGAATTCTCTACAATATCTTTGAAACCCAACATTACACAGACAAAAGGATAAGAACAAAGAAGTAAAGATATCCATTTCAGCATGAGTTAAAACTGCCCACTTCAGTAAAGGTTAACACCAAAACTTTGCCTTTAAATTTTACAAAGCTATAGTGTTTGAGTCCTTGCTACTTCATAGGATTGTAGAAACTATCACCTTGTCTAAAGCTCTATGGAAATAATAACAGAGAAAATAATACACACTTGGGGTATAATCTTTCTTTTTAAACTGGTACTGGTGCACAGTAAAATAGCATAGCCCAAGTGCCTTTCAAAAGCACACAAAAGTCCATTTCAAGTCATTGTGAGTACTAAGAGGATGAAGGTACTGAGAGAACTCTGTCTGTCTGACATGGGTGTAGGCCTCATTATCAAACCTTCTATATCATTACAGCCAGAAACAAACTGTACAGTAAGACTATTCTGCTCCCTTTATCAATTTTGTTTCTTTCAACTTTCCTGTGTCTCAATGGTGCATGCAATTTCCTTTCTTGTTATTGGTATGCAAATTCACCTGCTCCCAAAATAGTTCTCCTGAAAGACTGTTATTATGTTTGAAATGCAAGGTATGTACACCCACTTGTCAACTGCATGTACTAGCTGTGGCAATTATAAATTCCTCCGAAGGGCAACAAACATTTGCCATAAATGGAGACAAAATTAATTCAGGCATTTGCAAGATATAGATTGTGGTTAGCCTACCAGAAAAATTCATTCATCTGATATATACCACAAGAGTGACATCCTCTTTTTCAGAGATGCTTCAAGACCCTTCAAATATGAACTCTTCTGGCAAACACCATCTGCCATAATCTCTTATGAGGATCCCACACGTCCTCTTTTTAATGTATTTTTTTAATGTCCATCATCCCTCATATCTCATCCATCACATGACCAAAACAAGGGTTAGGGCGTCCAGCCAGGAGACAAGAATATGCCAGCACATCCACTTGTAAGACTTTTGCAACTCAATCATTTGACAGCCTTATGCATGCCTTAAATAAGGGGAAAGGAGGTTAGGGCTTAAACCTTGGTCACATGTGCACCCTGCTGCTTACATGAAGAGAAGGAGGGACCAGGGTGCTTAAAAGACTACGTAGCTCATAATCCAAATGTGTGCACCACTACATTAGTTTTTAGATATTTAGACACTCACAGTTCAGGGACAGATGGTTTCATAAACAGTGAAAGGTGAAAGAAAGAAGTCCTAACTCAATAATTGTTGTCCAGTTATAGACCAAATTCAGCTTCCATTAATATCAAAAAAGGGTCTGTCCATGTGAGCTACTGAACTGTTGCTAAGTGCCTTCAGTTTCCAGCCATTTTGGAAGCACTTCAGGATGGTCAACACCACGCAAAGATGAAAAACCTTATTAACACACTCTGGGCAAAGAATCCCATGGGGTGCAAGGAGGTGCAGAGGAAAGAACTGTATTGAACTGACAAGAGTGGATGTGGTAACTGTTTCAAGGAGAAATCATACCTGATTTGTAATACATCCTACTGTAAACTGTGGCCACCACCTCCACTGTCAGTGCAGTGTAAGGACTCAGCTCTCAGGAGAAGACTGTATCGTATTGTGAACCATGATGGTCTCCTCTTAGGTAGGCATCAAATGACCATTTCTGGTTTCCCCCTCCCCTGGACCCAGGTGATAGGCTTGTATTGAAAGAGCCAAGAAAGATGACACATTGAGTAAACATGTATGTACTTAGATCAAGAGCAGGAATCCGTTGCTATGCATGGAACATGAGTGATAATGGAAGGGAACAGATATCCAGAGAAAAAATTTCACAGTTGTGGAAAACCTGTAATCATTTTCCTTTGTGGTTCAATTTGGATACAGAAGCAAACTGGCCCTGCTTTAGAGCGGCATAAACTTTGGCAGGGAGCTGCTGTCTTGTAACACTGTCCTTTGAATGTTTCCTTAAATAGATCATCTGATATTCTAGCTAATAGCTGGCAACAAACTGGAAATACCCACAAATACCTTTGCCTTGTAACAGCTGTAAAAAAAAGGTCACCATCTTCATTACTAAAAAAAAAAAAAAACCACCAAAAACCAACAACAAAAAACCCACAACCAAACAAAAAAATCCCACCTCACCCATTCCTCAAATAGCCACCTCTAGCAGTAGTAGTATATTAAGTGAAGTCATCCTAGTGCTTGTTCCTCTTTTTCTAGGTGCGTGCACAGGTTGTTGATATCCAAATACTTGCAGAGGTAAACAGCATTTCCTCATGTGATTAGCAGCGATACAGTCACCTAACCTCACGGGCACTGACTCCCATAGTGCAATTACATTCTTTACAATCGTCATCTGTACTTCTGGATGTGAACTGCAACAATCAAACGCTGATGCCCTGAATAGAACTAGACAAAAAGAAAGTTCATGAAAAATTAATTCGGCACACAGCCTTTGTTCAGACTAGCACAAAGGTAGCTTCAAAAACTAAGACTAGTGTAAACCTTCTGTAGGTACGTCGGTGATAAAAGGAAGACTAAGGAAAATGTGGGCACTCTCCGGAAGGAAACAGGAGACCTGGCTACCCAGGATATGGAGAAGGCTGAGGTACTCAACGACTTTTTTGCCTCAGTCTTCACTGGCAAGTGCACTAGCCACACCGCCCAAGTCACAGAAGGCAAGGGCAGGGACTGGGAGAACAAAGAACTGCCCACTGTAGGAGAAGATCAGGTTGGAGACCATCTAAGGAACCTGAAGGTGCACAAGTCCATGGGACCTGATGAGATGCATCTGCAGGTCCTGAGGGAACTGGTGGATGAAGTTGCAAAGCCACTATCCATCATATTTGAGAAGTCGTGGCAATCGAGTGAAGTTCCCACTGACTGGAAAAGGGGAAACATAACCCCCATTTTTAAAAAGGGAAAAAAGGGAGACCTGGGGAACTACAGGCCAGTCAATCTCACCTCTGTGCCCAGCAAGATCATGGAGCACATCATCCTGGAAACTATGCTAAGGTACATGGAAAATAAGAAGGTGATTGGTGACAGCCAACATGGTTTCGCTAAGGGCAATCATGCCTGACAAATTTGGTGGCCTTCTACAATGGGGTTACAACATTGGTGGGTAAGGGAAGAGCAACTGGCATAATCTACCGGGACTTGTGCAAAGCATTTGACACTGTCCCACATGACATTCTTGTCTCTAAATTGGAGTGACATGGATTGGATGGATGGACCACTCGGCGGATAAGGAATTGGCTGGATGGTCCTACTGTAAGAGTTGTGGTCAATGGCTCGATGTCCAAGTGGAGACCAGTGACAAGTGGCCTTCCTCAGGGGTCGGTGTTGGGACCGGCACTGTTTAACATCTTTGTCGGCAACATGGACAGTGGGATGGAGTGCACCCTCAGCAAGTTTGCCAACGACACCAAGCTGTGTGGTGCAGTCAACATGCTGGAGGGAAGAGATGCCATCCAGAGGGACCTTGACAGACTGGAGAGGTGGGCCCATGCGAACCTCATGAAGTTCAACAAGGCCAAGTGCAAGGTCCTGCACATGGGTCAGGGCAATCCCAAGCACAAATACAGGCTGGGCAGAGAATGGACTGAGAGCAGCCCTGAGGAGAAGGACTTGGGGGTGTCGGTTGATGAGAACCTCAACATGACTCGGCAATGTGTGCTTGCAGTCCAGAAAGCCAACCATATCCTGGGCTGCATCAAAAGAAGCATGGCCAGCAGATCGAGGGAGGTGATTCTGCCCCTCTACTCTGCTCTTATGAGACCCCACCTGGAGTACTGCCTTCAGCTCTGGGGCCCCCAGCACAAGGACATGGACCTGTTGGAGTGAGTGCAGAGGAGGGCCACAAAGATGAACAAGAGGGCTGGACCACCTCTCCTATGAAGACATGCTGAGAGAGCTGGGGTTGTTCAGCCTGGAGAAGAGAAGGCTCTGGGGAGACGGTCTAGCAGCCTTCCAGTACCTAAAGGGGGCCTACAAGAAAGCTGGCGAGGGACTTTTGACAAGGGCATGTAGTGATAGGACAAGGGGTAATGGCTTTAAACTGAAAGAGGGTAGATTTAGATGAGCTATAAGGAAGAAATTCTTCCCTATGAGGGTGGTGAGGCACTGGACCAGGTTGCCCAGAGAAGTTGTGGATGCCCCATCCCTGGAAGTGTTCAAGGCCAGGTTGGATGGGGCTTTGAGCAACCTGGTTTAGTGGAAGGTGTCCTTGCCCTTGGCAGGGGCAGGGTGGAACTAGATGATCTTTAAGGTCTCTTCCAACCCAAAGCATTCTATGATTCTATAAAGGACAAGGCTGCCCATCTGCTTATTGTTATAGTCTAAGGTATGTGTCTGGAAACTCAAACAAGTCTGTGGAACAGGTGAGTATACAGGTTGATTGAAAATATGATTACAGTCAATAAGTACAAACAGTTAAATTGACAAACTACTTAATATGGTGTTAAACAGTAATTCATCAATCTGTCCACCTGCTAGGGCATCTAGCAAGAAATACTGGTATATCATAGGTTTGTGCAGTTAGTCTGCTGTCCTTTTCTAAGCTATGGATACAAACAGCTCTGCCAAAGCTTCTAATTAGTAGTGTTCATGTTTGCAACATGCATACATAAAACATCTATCACCTACATTAAAGTCTAAAAACATTTACTACAGATGCAAAGCTCATCAGTTTCTTAAACCACCCAGATAACATCTCTTACAAGTACTTTGATATGCAACAGTTAGAAAAATTAAGCTCTTGTGCTAATCAAAATTTCCTTAATTTTCATATTTGGGTGATCATCCTAATCAATCTACACAACCAAAAAATAATTGCTATATTTCTCGTTTGGCTCAGCAAATGGAAATTGACCTAAGTAATTTGGATTTTGAGTAGGATTTCTATAGCAAGTACTCCAAGTTTGTCTTATTGTCCTGTGATGATTACATCCATCTTATAGTCCAATCTCTGTAGTCATTCGACCAATGACTCCAGAACCTCGTTCTTGGTCTTTATTCATGGTCTTTGATCTTCTGTTTAAAACTTTGCTCAGTTTTTAACTTACTACATAATATGCACTGTGATTTAAAAAAAAAAAAAAAAAAAAAAGAAGGAAAAAAGAGAAAAGGCAAAAAATAAAAAGAAGAAAAAAAAAGAAAATGAAGAAAAAAGAAATACCACTGTTTTGGGGAGATAATATGACTGTTATAAAAAAGAATGCACTCTGACTTCTAAGTATACAGTTGAGTACATGTGAGACTGCTCAATCACATTTACCTTGATCATGATAAGGGCGTTTTCTGAATGATGACTTCTGAAATTATCAGGGGCAGGGGAGTTGTTTAGTTTTGACAGTAATAGTATCTCCACAAAACAGAACTGGTTTCAATGAGTCTCTGTTTTTTCCAAAACGTTACATTTTAACTCGTTACTCAACTGTCCCACAAAGGAAAAAAAAAAGGCATGTTTTATCTTTCCTGTTGTTTGTTTTCTGAATATTTAAAACACCCCTGTTTGGGTTATTAATTTTCATTTTCCCTTAAAAATCTTTACAGATCTTCAGATAGGATTTGCTGTAGGAATTAAAAAAACCCTATTAACAATTAAGCTCTTCATTGTGGGAGAGAACTCCCACAATTTTAATAACAGTATGAAGGAATGGAAAAAAGTATGAATCAGGAGTGAAAAAATGGAAAAATCACTTTAAAACCTTTTAAATTGTGTATCAGGTATAAGTTCATATTTACTATCCCAGTACCATGTGCAGTAACACGTCTCTGATATTTTGTTGTATAGTTCAACTATTAAGGCAAGATTTTATCCCACTGAATAGTATGCCTTGCCCTCACTAAATGTAAAGTAGGAGACTGGTACTTAATTATTTCAGCAGCAGCAACAAACTTTACAGTTGCTACAAACTCAGTTATGCTTTATGCTACAGCAATAACAACTACAACTTGTGCACTCTTTCCCAAGAATTTCAAGAGATTGCTTTATCAAAGGGTTTTGTTTTGGGGATTATTTTTTTTTAAATCTTATGTAATCACTTCTTTAAGATAAGTCCTTGATGTAACTACGACCTTGGGAGTGGGGTTTTGGTTTAGGGAGCACACCTACATATATTCAAACACCCACATTACTGATGTAAGTAATCTCATCGCACAATTTTGCACAGGCTTTGCATATCCAATAAATATAAGCTTTCCACTGATTTTAATGAAGGGTGGTCCAGTGGCACAGGCTAAAAATTCTGTTTTGCTTGAAGAGATTATCCTTAGTTTAGCCCATGATTCATGCAAGAAAGAGGGATGAGTACTTATTCTAAACTTGTGCTGCATTCCATATAATTTTATTTCAGGTCTCTTCTAAGATGTTATTTTACCTTCAGTAATAGACTTCTAATGCAAAAAAATGATTATATGATACATATTACATGTGTGATCTCTTGCAAAGTACTAATTTCCATAGTCTATCACAAACCTGCTCAGGGGTGATGGATGTG
Source organism: Phoenicopterus ruber ruber (assembly GCA_009819775.1). Taxonomy (NCBI): domain Eukaryota; kingdom Metazoa; phylum Chordata; class Aves; order Phoenicopteriformes; family Phoenicopteridae; genus Phoenicopterus; species Phoenicopterus ruber. The sequence goes on along the minus strand of CM020216.1, from coordinate 60,974,887 downwards.
TTTCCAGATGAAAACAAGTGACTAATAAGAAAAGAAGTGACCAAATTAAGTCATGCAATGGGTTGAGGGGTTTCCTGGAAATGGATTTCAAAGGCAATGGGCTGAAACAATGAGTGATAGCAGTTGTGTGTATGTACATTTGCATGTGTATGAGGGAGCGCACAAATATGGAGAAACAGAGAGAAGATGGAAAGACAAGAGGAAGCGAGAATGGTAGTAACCTGGGGAGGCAGGCGTGGAAACCAGTCTCCTACATTTGCTCTGACCTGTGTTGGTGGAAATGATCAGACAGGACTGCACCAAAAAAATCACGATATACCTAGCAAGGTCCACTCTGACAAGGCTGCAAAGATCATTTAACACAAACCCATCAAGTATACTGCATTCTGCACTAGACTCATACTACTGACTACCACCTTACAGATCAAGATACTTTGTACAACTGTGGCATGTTGTGACAGCCTCCTCCTCTGTGTATCTTCAAGCTAGTCACTACTGGTTACCCTGTTCTGTTATGGATGAGCTCGTGGTATCTGACCAGCTCTCACCATGGTATGAGTGCGGGGTCACAGTGCTGCAGCTGGGCTACCATGGAGGACGTGAAGTTCACAGATATGCCTGCAGTGCATATCCAACACGTCAGGTTAGCATTATGCAGCCCTTTCTTATCACATCTTCTGATGTGCCAGACACGTACTGCCATCACATGTCCTGACATGTGGATTCTCACCTGTCTGGGAGTACAACACTTCAGAAGTCTGGTAGCTACAAGGGTCAGAAAGGCAGCAACTGAATAAAAAATAATGTAGATGTAATTCAGTTGAAACTGCTACTAGAACTCTTGAGTTCAACAGTTCCTCTGTGTCTATATAACAGTTCTGGCTGTGTCTCTGTGATACACCAGACAAAAAGCTTCATGAAAAACGTTTAGCGTTGGTATTTTTTTAATTATTATTATTGTAAATGTTTAAAAAATAAAATAGCCTAAAGCAATCACTCCTCGAGTCTGTCTGCAAAGTATGGTGGGTATGTTAACTACATAACTAGAGGGGTATGTAATATTATTAACTCAAAGTTAAAAGGAACAACCAGACCTCCAAGAATCAAGCAAATTAATAGAAAATTTGTGTAGACTGTCTGCCAGGCACTGATTTACAGTAATCTGTATTCAGATCTGGATCAGGTTTAGGTTCAGTTGCTATGGCTCCGTGCTTTAAGCTCTCCTTCCACATTCACCTCTCTCTCCCATAACCTTTTATGACAGATTTATTGTTAAAGAAATTAAATTTTCATCTTCTGGAGGCTGAAGAATAAGCAGTACTTTCCTTGTCCGTTATTTAAAGCTCAGATAGGGCTGTATACAAAGAGGATAAGGGAGAACACACACCATGAGACTATTTGGCAACCCTGGGTAAGCACTATACAGACCACTGCCCTGAGGGTACATCCTGGCCAAACTTGGCTGTGGCTCCCCTGAGGTGCAAGATGCATCTCCCTTCCCACCTTAGCAAAACTGCACTTGTGTTTAAATGTACACACGCTCCACCTCTCTGGCTTGAGGAGCCTTTGCCTCCCCCTGCTGTCTGCCGCCACTGCTCCCGGGGAGTTCTGCCATTGGCTTTTATAAGCAGTAAATTTTACTTGATGATGTAGATTTCTTATGAGAGTTCTTGCAACAGTCAGATCTCAGAGAAGCAGTGAGATCAGCTAGCATTTAAACAAATATTGACAAAACTATTTGCCCATTGTTACCATTATGGAATATACCTACTGAATTTACTAGTTTCAAAAGGTGCTCAGAAAATTTCAGCCTTTCTATAAAATGTCAAAAGTTATCTACCAAGCCTAGTAGGGAATAATACTTTCATCTCTGTTGTGGAATTCTGTTTGTTGGTATAAAGCCCATAAAAGACATGGTAAGATTCTCCATCCCATTACCTCTTTTTTAAAACCATAGAAATCAAAGGATAAAATAACTTAAGAGTAGCAGGATACCATAACAGCAACACTGTAATGGTGGAGTGATGTTGCAGTCTGTACTTACTGTGATTTATGATACACCCTACAGATCATTGGAAAGATTTATGGTAGAATAGTATTAATTTTTTTTCCATCCTACTGATAGTGATACACTAAATGGTAAATTTAATCTACTCTTTACCCTTTTCACTCTTGTTTTCATAAGCCAACATTAATATACATATAGACATACGTATACATCTACCAGAGCTGCATCATATTTGTGAGAGGAAGGATATTGCACCTTTCACCTGTTTACAGCTGAGAGTAAATAAAATGGGAGAAAAAGAAATTAAACTGACGATGAATGTGCACATTTATCTACCTATCCTCCTCAATAAAACTTTCTCCACAAGTACAATTTCTTCCAAGACACTTATCACCAGATGAGCACTTCACACCTTTTGCTCATACTGTCTACAAAAGATCTCTCACAACATTGAATCTTATCAACATGAGGTACTGTAATGACATTCTCTCAGTAAGAATAACTTACTTTATTTTACGAAGCAATACTTTTTTTTTTTTTAAATAAATTTAAAAGCATATCTTATGTGTAAAGGACAAAGTCTCCTATGCAGATCATCTCAGTACTGAACTATGAGTCTTTGCTATGCTACGGTTTGATTGATTTGTTAGGAAAAAAAACCCAACTCATTTAATTCAGTTTATGGTTACAAAGTAGTCCCTACTGGCATATAGGTGCCAATACAATATAGAATAAGCCACTATTGCCATCTGCAGCAACTGGCATAAATGTTTTTAGCTAAAAGGCTGAACCACATTGCTCATCTTGAGGCCATTTCTCTATTCCAGAATTAAGACATCTTAGTAAAGTCCTCTTGGAATTGCATTCTTTGTAATTTTTGGTAATTATTTTAATATAGTACCTGCTGGTACTTTAGAGTAAGGGGTATTTGTTCTGCACAAATATAATATAAACTGTGATGCAGTCTGATTTAATGCAGTTCAGTGTACTACAGTGGCATATGTATGACATACGTCAAAAATAGGAGGTTTAACTTAATGGATAATGAATACTCAAATCAAAATGGCCCATGGCTAGTAAGCACTGCAAAGTTGGCCAGAATTATATACAGGATGTACACAAATTAAATTTTACTCATTACTTGTATAGAGATACTAATACATCTTGAACTCTTAAGAAAATCTCACATACTTCCAAGAATCAACATTTCCTTTTTTGCATTACCCAGTATATGATGTTTGACATCTTAATGCCTAATGTTGTTTCATTACTCTCAAAGCAGCAATAATATCTTTTGATTTCCTCATCTTTGATATTAATAATAGATAACTTGGATCATTAAGCATTTAAAGATTGACCTCCAAAAGGGGTTGTGACTTGTGTTGACTGGATTTTAGCCAATAGCCCTTTTCTGACACAGCTGCTTAGATCAGCAGCATCTGGATTTGTATAGCCATGGACACAGTTAAATGCTAGAGCCTTTCTTTGCATCTCAAGTCATCATCTCTTGCCAGCAGTTCTGCAGGAACACAGAGCTGTCTTTGATACCAGCCTTTTCAGCTCTACCACCCATTTTACGATTTCAGTGTTCATGAAGCTGAAAGGATGCTCAACCTCCTCAGTATGCAGCACTGCCACTTCTAATGTAAGACGTAACTTTCCTTCAGAGGGAAGAAGGCATAAGACAAATCCAAACCTGTCACACCAAACTTCAGCACATCAATTGCATAAATATTTCATGTGTTTCGTTTATGCTGTGCTAAAGAGTAACACTCTCAGCATAAAGTACATGTAGTTATTTGCAAAGAAAAAAGATTTTCTTTGTCATTTGGTACTTTCATATGCAAACCAGACAATGAAGCAATGTTTTATTAAAAAAAAAGTTAGCATTATTTAATGTTTTAGAGCATCAAAGCATGGGAACACAGTATTTAACCAATTAGCATGGCTGATATTGCTACATACATATTGTTTTAAACACATGAAGGTTAGAAAAAAAATATGGGAGATTTGGATTGAAAGTGTATTCATCAATTTTCCTTTTGGAAATTAATATAAACTAAATCAAATTAAGGCTACCTTGAATAAATAGTCCACTCAGTGGAACAGTTCAATTTAAATTATCTACTTTGAAGAGTATTTAGAATTCCTTTCAGAATTCACTTCTTACTTTCCATAACCATCAATGCTCTTTTACTAGCCATTTGTGGCTTAGTGATCACTTTCAGGTTCTCTTTTATTATAGAAATAACACTGTGAAAGTCCTAATTGGTCCTCATTGAGTTCTAAAATTAACATTGAGAGTTAAAATGTCCAGAAAATAATGTACCTTTGCTTGAAACGCATGTGGGCTTGTGAGAGAGAGATTTTTTTTTTTTTTTTTTTTTAATTAGTGCCCTCATTTTCTTCCAGTTGCTGTTCTCTACATCATTGTCTGGTAGCAGTCTGGATGCACTACTGGCTTTTCCATTAGGTCCTACATGAACGTCATTCTAGACTAAAATATTGCGTAAATGTGCACATTTGAGGCCTGCAATTAAAACATGGTTACTCTTGCGCTGATGATTTGTCTGCTAGATTAGAATCCAGCTCAAATGTTCAGAGTATTATTCAATAAGCACAGCCAACAGGAGTTAGAAGAGTAATGAATCTCTCTCCTCTATGAAAGTGTGATCCTGAATACAGGACAAAAGGACTTCTCCTTTATATTATTTTCAGAAATTCTTGTCCAAAATTATGATTTCAAAGGTTGAATTTCAAGCCCTACTCATTTAAAAGCCCACAACATTTTCAACTCTAATGGTTAATTATACAATAACTAAAATTAACTGAACCTACAACTAAGACCTAAAAACTAATGCTTGAAATTAAATCTAAAGTTTATGGACCTGCGTGAGCCATTTAGGACAGCTGAATACTCCAATATTGTCCTGCATTCTTAGTTTTGGAAGTTGAACTAAATTACTTCATCTACAGAATGGACATAGGAAGGAACCAAGTGCTATAATTCCCGGGTTAACTTTACAAAGTTGGACCAGTTTATTATGATTATTTAGTCTGACCCCTGCCACACATACTCCAACACAAGCAACAATTTAAGGTTGAACAATCTCTTAAAATCTCCTTGAAGCTCAAGCTTCTGCATTTCCCCTCCCACCTTGAAAAAGCTCCTCAGACAAACAGCATATATCAGTCTATTTCTAGGAATAGAGTCAAGTTAAGAAAAAAGTACTCTTCATCTGTTATTAAACAACCATTGATGAACTATTCAGCTTTCTAGATAATATTTCCTTCCTTAAATTATAATTATCAGTCTTCAAACAAGAAAACTATAAACAAGGAGGAATATGAATAATGGAAATCCTCACTTCAAGGTAGACATTCCAACATCCTTCTGAATTGCTAAAGCATAGCAAAGTTAGACAATCTACCTGGAGTCTGCTCAGTTTTGAATTCTAGAATAAGGGCTGTAAACTCCAAAAACCACAATCTAATATTGTAATTTTTATGAGGACACGTAGTTCAGATTTTTCATGAAAGTGTTACAATTGTTAAGTTTTACTTATAAAATCAGTGATTATTGAAAAAGATAGGATAATGTTCCCAATCATCATTTTAATACTTGGTTAATTTTTACAATACATTTAGTGAAGATATCACAGGAGGAGAGTTTTTCACAAAAATCATTATGTCAAAATTCTTTCGGGAGAGCAGATCTCTAAGATTTTTGCAAAGAAAAAAGCTTCCAATCTTCCAAAAATCTCCACTATTTATAGAATTAAATATCTTAAAGATTACTTTCTTGCCAACAGTTTCCCTTAAGAGAAAATATTAATCATAAAATAACGTTTTATACTGCAGTTTGATATATGCCAATTCTGTGTTTTCTTCATAGTGTTTTCAAACGAGCTGTTTAACAAACAGACAATTTCTCTGGGCAGAACAACAGCAGTTTAAGATACTACTGTCCCTCAACTGAGCCACAGAAGTAACTTAACACATCTGACTTTCAAATGAACTGGACTAGAAGTACTCAAATGATTTCAGTTTTGCATAGAACAACTTCCAGAAAAGAAGAGGTAGCTGGGGAGGCCACATCTTCACTCATTAAAGATACATGCATAATAATACATTCTCCCAAATTTTCACCAAAATCAACCTATTGCCTTATTTTTCAAAGAACAGCTCAAATATATACTTTTTCTATCTCTTAGAATAATTTTTTTGTGTTCCACTGATGGACATAAAGTAGAACACAAGGAAACAGCCACATGCAATCTTTTTATGCATAACATCATTTGTCATGAGTCCAAAGTAAAATAATATCTATAGAATTACAAAGTATACATCAATAATGATTGGAAAAGTCCGATTTTTCCTAAATTTTATAGAAGAGAGAAGATAAAGCAATAGCTTTGCAGAGTGGCTATTCTTTTCTCACTTTTTTTGACTTTTTTGCAGTGTGTGAAGGTCCCCATTTCAGTAGGTCACTGTTGTCCAACAGAAAACCTGACAGTATGGAAGACTGAGCCCCAATTCAAAAATATTTGACCAAAACTGCCTAGTATAGTTTGGCCTTGTTACATCACCTTCTTCTTTCCCCCCCGCCCCCAACTGAATTTTCTGATTTTTTTTCATTTTTCAGAACAAATACCTGATCTTAAATGAGCCTGCAGATCAGCATTTTCTTTTTTTCTCTTTTCTTCCAGAAATCCCAGGGCAGCAGAATATTACTTTTGACCTAGAATAAGAGCAAAAGAGGTTACTCACGAATAATGGTGCATGCAGTGGTGGTTAGAATACTGTGTCTCTTGCTGTCCTATAAAATTTTATTAAGCATGGTGAATGACATATTTGAATGGCCACTGTGGGATGAATACCTTATGTTTCAGCCATGATCTGAAACTCTTTCCTTTAATTTGGGGGTGGTGTCCTAGTATGCCATTTAATCTCATGGAGCATTTCCACACTGAATCCTTTAAAGAAAGATGAGGGATCACACCATAGGACAAATGTTGGAACTGGTGCTGTCTGGTAAGCCTGAAAAGTGAGCAACACTTTCTGGAAAGGGGAGAGGAAAGCAGTGACCATCACTTATGAAATACACACTGAAGAAAATAAAAGGTTGGACAAACCTTATGTAACTAAAACTAAAATATGCTCATACACAATGAATCAATTAGTATTATATTCTTCTTTAATAGAATAATTTGATCAGAAGTGTACTTACAAGCCACCAGTAAAAACTCTATTGTGCAAATGCATCATGATCTGCCTGCCTTCCAAGCTGCTGGGGTCCTGAAAATGTACTTTTTCAACTTAATGCAATTTGAAACTAGTATATTGATTTCATATTTCTTTTGTTAGAGTGTTTGTGGTGGGTTGACCCTGGCCAGCTGCCAGACACCCCCACCCAGTCACTCCCTCGCTCCCCCCTCCTCAACAGGGCAAAGGGACAAAAGAAGATGAAAATGCTCATGGGTCGAGACAAAAACAGTGAGATCACGTACCAATTACCTCAGGGGAAAAACAGACTCGTCTTTGGGAAAATTAATGTAATTTATTGCCAGTTAAAATAGATTCAGATAGTGAGAAACAAAGACAATATTAAAACGACACCTTCCCTCCCTCCTCCCAGGCTCACCTTCACTCCCTCATTCCCGACTCCTGTACCTGATCCCCCTCCTCCCCCCCCGCCTCGAGGTGTGCAGGGGGATGGGGAAGGGGGGGCTGCTGTCAGTCCATACCAGCTCCTCCCTGCCGCTCCTGCCCTCTCACGCTGTTCCCCTGCCCCAGCGTGGGCTCTCCCCAGGCCGCAGCTCCCTGAGGGGACACCCACCTGCTCCGGCGGGGGCTCCCCAGGGGAGTCTCTGTGGGGGGGCGGCCGGAGTCCCTCCTCCCGCTCTCCCCTCGGGGCTGGCAGGGCTGTTTCTCACACTTCTCCCCTCGCCCCTCACTGCCAGGCAGCGTTCTGCCCCTTCTGAACTGCGCTTTCCCCGAGGCGCCGGCCGGTGGCTGAGGGGCTCAGCCGTGCCCGGGGGTGGAGCCGCCGGAGCCGGCTGGAACCGGCTGTGATCGCGCGGGGCAGCCCGGGCTGTCCTCTCCTCACAGAGACCCCTGCAGCTCCCCGCCAGCACCTGCACCCAGTACAGTATTATTTTGATTAGAATTGTTTCAGAAAGTTGGGTTGGGAGTATACACTGGTTGAAAATACATCGTTGGTTCAAATTTTCAGGAAATATGGACTGTACAATTACTGATTGTTTGGGAAATTAGAGTCATTTTCAACATCCTGCTGTGATAGGACAAGGGGTAATGGTTTTAAACTAAAAGAAGGGAGATACAGACTAGACATAAAGAAGAAATTTTCACAATGAGGGTGGTGAAGCACTGGAACAGGTTGCCCAGAGAGATGGTAGAAGCCCCATCCCTGGAAACCTTCAAGGTCAGGCTGGATGAGGCTCTGAGCAACCTGATTTAGTTGAAGATGTCCCTGCTCATTGCATAGGGGGTTGGACTAGATGACCTTTAAAGGTGCCTTCCAATGCAAAGTGTTCTATGATCCTAAATGTTCAAAACACTCATCAGATTTTACATAGGCTTTATTTGAGAAGCCTCATGAGCAAAAAGCCACTTTTGCCATGCTAGCGGGTAAGCACCTGACCTTTCTCTCCAAAGAGCTATATGTTAGTGAAAATTCAAGAGATTTTTAAGGAAATTAATTTGGAGGATATCTTCCTTACCAGACAGCATCATGGAGAGGATGGTCAGCCATTTTCTGTGTCGATGGGAGCCTGTTTAGTGTCTTTGTATTCAGTCCTCATTGCCATTAGGGGACACACAGCCTCATGTTTCTTTAGACTTTCTCAGCCACCACATACAAATTTTTGTTTCTTCATGAAAGTTATATTATTTTAGATCTGGAATAGTGGGAAGGTTCCACAGCAGTTGGAACTTGTCATCTCTTTTTATCTGATAGTTGCTTAACCTATAATAAAATCGGTTATTTACAGGAATAGCTTGTTACTCAGCGATGCCCATTACCAGCATGAGTAAGAAAGACAAACGCTGTACAAAATACAATGCATTTCATGATAACATCAGCAAACCCAGCATACCTCTGAAATTGTAGCACAATTATTTTACAGAAACACTAAATTATATATGAAGCAGATGAAGGTGTACCAAGCATGTTAAAATAGCTAGAGTTTGCTTTGTCTCAAGAGAGCATATGTAACAGCTTAAACCTGGCTTTGCATTGCAGGTGGAAGAACAGAAACTGTCTGTGCAGGTCTATCCATACGGACCTAAGCAGAGGCATTAGAGGTCATAGAAATGTTGTTTGCCTTAATGTTTGAATCATCTGTATAGTCTGAAGACACAATGAAGGTAAGGCTGCTTACACACTATTTTCAGTTATTTTTCAGCACAACAGATTTAATGACATCAGAATGAATTAACTGACAGTCTCTCCTCCTCGTACTCTCTGTTAATAGAAGATAATTCAAGTTGCACTTGAAAAATAGGACAGACCAGATTTATTGTTCCCTATGGCACCTTAATTCTGCTGCCCTGTGTATCCATTCTGTCCACTGAATGAAGCTGAAGTCCCAGGGATAAAATAGCAAATAAACATACTGCCAAGGACTCCTACTATTAAGACACGCTTCCTGATAACAGAGTGGTTGGCATATGCCTATACCAATCGCCAGTAAGGACACCACCATACAATTAGCATACATACCCTAAACTTCGCTTTGAAAATAACCCCACTTTTAATTAAAAAGTTTAATACTTTTGTATGAAATATGAATATGAAATAGGTTGTACAGATATAACCATTCAAACATGCATTGCTATTGCATGTGTAATTTAATAATTATTTTGAAACTACTTACACACATGCCCTTTTCTGTACGGAACACATTCACACGCATGAAGGTCTCCAGTGTACTTGTGACCAGTGCAGGGGAACAAGGCACTTACTGGGGCTGGTTGAAGTGTCTGTCAGCCTCACTTTTACATAGCAGATCTTCCTCAGGGTTACGTTTCTGCACAATCATCTAGGATATCCGCAGTTATATCACCCCTCTCTCTACTACTCCACTTCCCCCCAAGGGGCTGGTTTTTTTCATTATTTATTGCTTTCTAACTTAGATGATCAGCAGAAGCCACCTTGATGGTTGTGCCACCCCATGCCAATCTCTTTGGCAGTTAGTGGTTGCTACTTGGGTCACTGTCACCTTCTGATCTCCCATCCCAAATGTGTTACAAGGATGAAAAACTGGAAACAGTTCAACTGGGCATGTTTGTGCCTTTACGGCACATACCTGAACCATCAGAACAGGGCAGATGTAGTCCAGGGCTTTTAGGCACACAAATAATTCTGTGACAGTTATCTTTTACCTTGTATTCCCAGTGCGTACCAGAATCATCTAATGAATTAGAGCTGGGCAGATGTTGTGAAGGTCTCGCCTAACTGAGTGGTACTTTTGGGTAGGCTTCACCCCATGACCTGTGGCTACTTCCATCAAAAACAAAGGTGGCTTTGCTCATTTCCATTTTTACAGGTCATCAAAACCTCTGAATGCATTTCTAAAAAGAAAAAAGGACTAGTCAGGACATTTATGGGGTAAAATACACCTGGAAAAAGTTTTATTAGTATAGATATGCTTGGATCTTTGGACTTTTAGCCAAAGTGAGAGTCAATCATACCAACAATAGAAGAAGAGTACTGGCTGTTACTCTCCTGACTGGCTGCTTTAAACTACTCACAAAAGGACAGGGGAGTCTTTTCAAACTATAATAGTAAGTGAAGGCCAGAGAATAAGGAATCCCCAACTGTAGTTGGAGGGGTGATTGCCACCGATTGTAGTTCTGAATGACAGATCAAAGCCAAAGCAGAAACAACAATAGATTCTCACTCACAAAAGAAAAAATAATTTCTGCTACGTGTTAGATTTTTAGCAAACAAACAAGAATTTACAATTACAAGGAAAAAAGGATTTTTAGAGCTGCCTATGAGTTTAAATAAAATACCTTTATGTATTTACAAAGATGATTTTAAAGGATGATTGCTGATCTGCTGAAGCCTGCTGGATTCTACAAACTTAGTCATCAAGGTTTTCTCACTTTGAATTATAAGCATTATAATTGTATATTCTGAACCCAGAAGAGCAAATCTAGATGGAACTAAGTCATTAACCTGAAGGATATGGCTGATTTTTCTAAACATCTATTAGAAAACATTATGAGTACTTGTTTATCTGCACTTCTATAAGCTCTCAGCATTGATTCTATTTATTTTTCTGCATCTAATTACTTTGCATAATGATATGTTTATACTACTGGCAATCTCCTCTTTTAGAGTGGAATTATGCATACAGTATCCATATAGATCTGATCAAAAGTGAAGAGAGTAATACACATATTATTATAAGTAAAACTTTTTAAAGGGAAAAAAAAAGCTTCATAAAGCATTTCAAAAACTCACCAGCCTTCAAGGATCACATCTTTTGTGAGCTGGAAGTTCCTTTTGAATATTCATTTAAAATAGTGATGAAATCGTGACTGTCTTGTGGGAATTTTGCTATTCATCCCAATAGCATCACAGATTCCTCCTGAATTCTTCAGCCGAGTTTATGTTGTCCTCTTTGTTCTAGAGACAGCTCTGGAAATCTTGTGAAGACAACATTCAAGTGAGATTTCCAGTGTCTTCAGATTGCATCCAGACCCTACGTATGGTAAGGGCAACCTTTTCTGTATTGTGCTATTTTGTTTTGCTAAAGATATTATCAAATAAAAAAAATACTAGTGAAGTGAAGTTAACAGGAAGGACAGACAGTTAATTATATTCTTCTTAAGATCAAAAATGAAAATGAGGGAAGGTTCAGAACATTTAAATTTATGTCTGCCAATTCTCATGTCCTTCATTTCCTTAGTTACCTGAAGCACTTTACTTTGCGGTTTACAAATAATTTTCCTGATGTTCATGTTTTGTGGCAAAAGGTAATAGGCCTAGCCATCTCCTCTATATTCTGCTTTATTCCAGGATTTGGCTACAGACTCACACTAGATTCTTTTTGCTTATAATCACATTTTTTTCTTCATTCCTTCTGCTTTCCTCTAAAAGTATGTGCACTCATAAAACTGAGGAAATGTCTTTCCCTTCATAACTGATCATGTAGTTCTCCTTTGAAATGAATTCCAGTTGCATATGATAATGTCATTCCGAGTAAACTCTTTCAAGTTGAGTGCAATTTAGTATTTTGGCAAATACAACAGTGATTTATCATCTGTGGGATGAGCCTGGTATCTTTCTACCCCCGAAGCACATGAATTCATTTTCAGATTGCTCTTAGGCCAGTTCAACAGGTGGCTGACGTAAGTTGACATTACAAAGCAAAGAATGGAAAGATCACAACTGGAAATCATGACTGATCCTAACAAAAGTCAGTTACGTAACTCAGAAATCAGTCCATCACATAGATAGGAATAGACAAAGGAGAAGTAAAAGCTTTATTCAGGCAGGCAGACTCCTTTCTTTGGGATACTTCTGTTGCCACTGCCCCAATACAACATCCAGGACTGCAACAGTTCATATAGATGTTCTTTATTGTGGATTTTGCTCAATACACCACACAAGCAGCCTATGCCATTATATGTTTATGTTATTCTATTTGTGTCATGCAACATACATGTGTTTTCAAGAGCAAAGACTGTTTTGCAAACAAAAGTGCTGAACAAAAGGCTGGTTCCTGTTAACTGACTGAGCAATAACTTGGTCTTTTGAATTATCAGTGATTGTTTTCTGAATTTATTTTGCAATGCAGGCCTGACCAAGCCATTCTGGTAGCAGCTACTTTATTATTAAAAAGGAAAAAAAAAGTATAAAAGGTATCTAAAATTAATAATTGCAGTTCTAAAATATATCATTGGGCATATCCACCATTTCTCCCTTCCTCTCCATTGATTTTTCAGGTGAGGGAAAATGATAATTGGTGATTTAACTATATTATAAGGCAGTTTATTTGAAGGAACATAATACATTTATTTTTGAGCTGTAAATTTAAATACTCATCTTTAGTAGTTAATAGACTAATACTGAAGTTTATCACTCAAACCTGTATTCCTTTTAGAGCCATGAATTTGCTGTACCTGCTTGTTAATTGTTAATGAGTTTTTCACAGAAAGTTAAAACAGTTTGCAGTTAAAATACTAACAACAGTAAAGATATGGGGAAAAAAAAAGAAAACTAGGAGAAAACTAATAGTTTCTTTTAAATAATTATGATGAAACTTTAGAGAAAAGTTAGTGTCTTTTACATTCTCGCTATGATTTAACTTTGGAAAGAACATGTCAGGAACTGTGACTGATAATTTGCTATAGATCTGTGACCTATATAACTGGGGGCAAAGTTTATTTCAAATTTTTTTTTTATAAATACATAACTGTATAGTGTGGAATAATGTGGAGCTAGGGTAGGACTTTTTTCCCCAGTTTTTCTGTGGTTTTCATAACTTGTAATATCCAAAATTTTTAAAAATACATTTTCATATTTAGTTATTTGTTGATGGTGATATTAATATTTTGATATTTGATTAACATTTATTGATGCAATATAAATAATAATAAGATAAAAAGTCATCAACACAAATCCAAACATCTGTATTTCTGATGTTTTTTGGTTTTGTTTTCAAAAGAAACTTCAGACTTTTTTGCTTCTTATTACTACATCAGAGATGACAGTTTCATTTTACAGTAGTACTTAGGTTTATATTCTGTATATGTGTACTAAGATTTTTTGTTGTTTAACATGGAATTGAGTTTGAACTGAATCTATTCAGTATAAATTAATTTTGTCTATGTAAGGGAATGATAAATGTATATGTAAATGTTATTGTACTGATTCCTTGCTGAGAAATTTGGTCTCCCTTGTATATACATAATGAAAGGGCTGAATTTGGTTTCTGCATCACAGAAATATTCCATATGTTAAAGTATAAGGAGTTTGCTTTAATATGAGTTTGCTTTAATATATATATTTTGCTGAGTGTAACAGTTACTATAGTTGTTGTTTAACTCTCTACATGAATGAGAACTTGTTCAATTTCAATGTTTAAATGGTATTTAGCCAGCTTAAAAGAAGAACTGGGGGCTGATCATGAGGAAGCTAACAGAATTATCTAGCTGTGATAAGATAAAAGGAGACACTTGTTTTCATTCCTGATAGTCATTCCTTCATTTTCACATTTACTAGCACTCATTAATCCTTTTTAATGTTTCTGTGAACAATATAAAAATGAGTTGGCCTCATGTTCTGTGGAAAATGAATGGAAGTGCCAACCCAGTTTTAACACTTTGTAAGACATTTAACTATGGTATTAAATTTGTCCAAACCTGGCTGAAGATTAACCATCTCTTCTTTGTGGCACATTTTAGACCATGCAAATTCATGAAAACCGTAGCCATAATATTCTATTAGTGGATATCAAAAATGAGTTCATATCTCTCATTTAATTGTTTTAAATGCTTACGTCCATAAATGTATTCAGAGGACATATGGCCACTTAAGTTATGCGAAGGTCATTCGACCATGCAATGTTCAACTTGCATGAAGTCAAAACAATTATTTGTGCAGACAGAGATACACGCAAAAACTGAAGCACAAATCGGCTACATAACCTACTTGGTAACACTTAACTGACTAAAAAGATTAGACTGGTACTTATGCAAAGGCTGATGTTTATTGCAGTGTCTCAGCGCTTGGCAGCAGATAAATACACCCACATATCTGTTGCATCTCTCTTTCATTCTGTCCATATCTCTGGTCCTCAGTGCCATTACTGTAATTGAAAGGCATTGACTTACATACAAGAACTTAAATGTGTATTAGTTGTTATACAGTGGGAAATTATGTACTGTTAGCTGTCGTGAAAATCTGTAAACACACAACCTTGACAGCATCTTACAATTACCAGTGTGACAGCTAAAAGAAACCTGAGGACTGGTCTTCAGAAATAGCATGCCTGAAAACAATTCCAAAAGCACACTCAAAAAGATTTTTGAAAGCCTCGTGGTTTATCAGTATCTGAGTGTCCTCGTATTCCGGACAGCTGTGTTGAATGGTCGCCTGGTTTATTTAGTGCTGTGAAGCACTGTCTCTATCAAGAGCTAGTAATGAGCTGCGTTCTCTATCTTTGCTAATGAGTTTGTACAATGAACAGATCTAGAATTATGTGCCATGGAAACTTTATGTATTTAAAGCTAATGGAAACTCAAAAGTAATGAAGCTCTCTTTGAATTACTGACCTGCTGGGGAAAGGCAGATGGGCACTGTGTGAACACGTTTGTTCACAAACAGACCAAATGACGAATCTTCCTAGGTCCACCCAGTGAGAAGATGTGTCATAAAGGCATCCTTATCTAACAGTGGTGGAAACTTTGACAGATAAGTGTCCATTAGCAAGGGAGACCTGTTACCTGGTTAGATCAATTAGCAGAGTTGTGGTTTTAGAAGATCTTTAAAGCCGTCTTTAACATCAGTAGCAACTTCAGTAACAAAAATCTGTAAAGGAAATCTTTACTCCAGCTCAGATTTCTGCTTCAAGCAAAGCAGTGATTAACAATGATACTTGTCAAGATGTTGGATCTCTGCTCCAAAACTACATCAAGTATTCTGAGTTAACTTGGCTTCAGAATCTGTTGGGTGAACAAACACAGAAAACACCTTGAAGCAAAATCAGAGCGAAGCCTGCAGTATCAGAAATGTTCTATAAGGTGGCAAAGCCAGTTCAAGCTCCACGTGCCAGCCGCTCATTCTCACACTCCCACAACTGTTCATGGCACCTCACTGGGCCAGTGCAGTGTCTGTGGGACTTTTATGGTTAAAAGAAAAAAAATCCACCAAAAAAAGTTATTTTTACATGGGTCATCTAAGTGTCCAACTTACAGCTTAAATACAAATGTATAGACAATGCTAAGAAAATGAAGAACTACATGCAAGAGCAAGAATGAGCTGAGAGGGTACTAGCAGGAGGAGCATCCTGTTCAGTCACCCCAGAAAGTACAAAGTGTACTCTGGTTTTTGTTTTGCAATATATATCTCCTAATATAGTAACTGATTTGTTAAGGCTGTCATTTATGTATTCTAGATTAATTTTCACTTCTGCTTTGCCTCAAAGGTTGTCTAATATTAAGAGGGATCTTAGTGCAGCAGGGAAACTCAGTTTTCTCGGTTTTTTGTCAGGGGAGCGTTACATCCATCAGATCGTAGCAATTTATATTTGCAGTGCCAGACACACAGCACACAGTCCCTGAGAGTTTTTAGCTGCTCCTCCATGATTCTGATTACAGAGGGGATCTCCCAGTGACTTGCATTAGTCAGAAACTGCACAGTGTGTTGCACTACGTGCTTTAGGGCACGGACCTCAGACTTGGAATTGTGACAATCAGTCCTTCCATTCCTAGGATTTTCCTGTTCTTCCCTTTACCACCCTCCCAAATAGGTAGACAAATTAGAGAACAGAGAGGCTATTATAGCACAGTATATTATACTTCCAGGAAGCTGTTAGCCTTTGTGCTAGGATACCTGATAGAGGCATGGGCATATCCTCTTTCCCCAAAACTTCTGCAGATTTTTAAAACAAGTTCAAGAAGGCTGAAGTAGCTTCAGGAGTATCTGAGCTTGGAGTTACAAACTTCCAAAGCCTTGTGAACAAACAGTGCATGAAAGAGGGCCCAGACAGAGAAGAGCTGGGGTTTGTACTAGGCGAGAACTCTGTACTTCTTTGATGAAGGAAGTCTGTATTTATCTTCTGAAAAATATGGATCTTTTTCTTTCCCTGAGGAGCCAGGTCATTATCAGAAAGATGGTTATTTTTTTCTTTAAAGTGCACTATTTTATTCCTAGTCAAACACTATGTATAAGCAATGAGAGATGGTTCATTAGAGAAAAGCTAGAACACACTATTTGGGATTGATAGCTTATTTATTACATGGTGATTAATTGAAATAATTTTTACATCAAAATTTTAATTTACACTTCTCTAAAGCTGTTGATTTAAAGGTGACTTTAGCATTCCTCAGTTAGCTATAGCTCTTTGCAAATAGTAAATCTGTTTTCTGTGACAGTAGGATAGGGTCTTTGTGTTTTTCATGAGTTAGCTTGTACACCGAACTCCTATAGAAATATATCTCACAAAGACCATTCCCAGTGAGGTATTTCTCCAGCCCTAAAGGTAACCATATTGTTTATATGGTATTGTATACTCAAGTATTGGGTAAAAGAGCTAAGACTTTTAATTTAAGTGGATGATTTTGCCAGATGTCACAAGTTCAGTCCTTGCTGGTGCTATCCTGTCAATATGAATAAGATGTGCCATAAACTATTTCTGTGTGTATGTGTAAACTGATGAAGGAATCACAATATTGGGCTCAGTGTCATGGTGCATACCATGGCTAAGAGCAAAATAAATTATTTGCCTCGGAAGCTAGAGGCCAAAAGAAGTAGTTAAGGCTTATTTTACTCAGGTTTTGAATGACAGAAAGATAAAGCATCATATAAAAGCACTGGGCTGATCCCAAATTTTTGTAGTAGAGATACAGAGGTAGCCTACATAGTACAGATGTAGTGCTGACCATAGTGATATGTCATTAACTGGATCCTGATGGTGGAGAAGCAATTTGGATAAAAAGTTTTGCCTCTCAGTAAGGTCCTGTATATATGGCAAAAACAGTGTTTTGTTTTGGTTTAAGTTAAATACAGTCTGTAATACTTCAAGTGTATGGAGTTTGTTTTGAATAATATCTAACCAAATAAGTTAATTTGACTTGAAAAAAGTACTATTTGCTCCATACAGACCTGAAAGAAGTAGAGTACAAGACTGAGGGATTCGAGGATTATGTGGGATTGCTTAATAAATAATTACTTGGTTTCTACTTGATACAATTTGTATTTTGCTACCAGTTAATATCTCCACAAGCATTTATTTGTTTATTACCTGCATCTAAACTTTTTCCGGTATGAATTACTTTTTCCTATGGAATTGTGTCTAGTAAAGTAAGGCTAAAAACTTGGCAGAGGTTTTACTTCCCTAAAATTCTTATGATTATTAACAATAATTTTTGCAGGTATCAATTGACACTATGCATGCACTTTGCGTAGAAGGAGATTATTTAAGCACATAAGGACCATGATAAACATTTAGTCTGACTCTTGTAACAAGCATAAGCATAGCAGGTGAGCACAGGCAATGTCTGTGGTGAATTTTCATGACAATGTATACTTTGCATATGTAATAAGAATCCCAAGTCACTGTGGTTAACAAGGGCAAATATTACAGATATTATTTCTGGAAGTTATGGCAAGCATAGGGATTCCTAGAGGTAATACATTGGCATCATCAAACATAATCAAATATGTAATCTATACTTTGCACTGAATTGTTCATTAACCTCGACGTTGTGGAACAATCACTCTCTAGAAAAACAGGTTGTGATAATATGGATGGTTGCTATAGATTCATGCAAGGCCTCTAGGATGCAAATGGCTGCCAGATCTCAGGCAAATAAGATAACAAAGTATATGAAAAATGTACCTGCTAAGACAACAATCAGCCCAGATGTCATGGGAATGTGTTTTTGTATAATGTCATTAAAAGACTTCTCTAATTTTTTCCAAATTACAAGGATGAATGAAACCAATCCATTGGATAAGATACTGGTTCTAACAATTGTCCCAAACTGTAATATATAATGAAGAAATGTATTTTCTACAGTGTTCAGTGAGGATGTCCCCTTAAAATAAACTAAGCAAACTAAGAGTTAGAAAAAAGACATGTTAAGCTTGTCCTTAAAAAAGCAGGTTATGAAGTCAGAAAGTATATAAAATGTGGGAAAAAAAAATACAGGAAAGGATGATTAAAATGGAAAAATTTTGAAAGCCTTAGTCAAACAAATCTTTGTTTTCAGCAAGGGTTTTCTTAAATAGAAAGTGAGTAAAAAATAATCAGGGTTTCAAAATTTAAACTATTGTCATTATTAACCAAAAAAATACAGATAGCAACTTCAGTTTATCCAACATTCTAATTCCTCAAGTGGTAATGGAATGGCCCACCATGAAATGAGTAAAATCTGATTGAGATATCAGGATTTGGCATGTTGACAGAAAATAAAGTGTTCAGTGCTTACAGTGCTGAAAGTGATACGAATATCTAGACAGGTTTTCCCTGCTCTGAATGTAGGATTGTATATATGCAATATTGCAAGACAAGAACATTCTGCTTCTAAAACAGGTATTTTGTATGCTTCCAAATGAGCTATTTACAGCAGAAAGTAGTATGTAAATCATCTTCACCTTGCTGTACAAACTTCCATTTATTTTAAAATCAACATATTCTTGGGAAACTGTTCTCAAAATGCAGAAAAGAATATCAATTACATTTCAGCTGCATTCTCAGGAGCGTATTACTGAACAACATACTGTATGTTACAAAAAATTGATGAAGCAACAACATTAGCTTACTGTCCAGAGATCAGAAGCAGGAAAACGCATTTGTTCAATCAAAGAGGAAGTTTACTTTCTCTCTAAGTTGATTTCAGAAGTATTTAGAGTTAAGAATTACTAGCAGTATTTCAGCTGTTCCAAACCTTAGAATATTCTATTTAGATAAGGTGGCTGAGCAAATTAAAACATAAAGGCTAAATTCATTCCAAATTCACATAACAGTCCCAGAGTCACTGAAAGTGCATTAGAATTAAATTTAATGCCTACATATCAAATGGGAAATAATTTGTGCACCCATTAATCAAAAGTGCATTTTAATGTTCTTCCATAGAACATCATGACTGACACCTCATAGAGACAAAGTTACAGATTTAGAAAGAATGGTCTTGGCAACATTTCAACAACTGAAAGGTTGTTTCCTCTCTCCCTCATCCCTTCCTGAAGCTGCTATTATAATCTCTACTATAGGCAAATATGTCTTCCCAAAAAAGAACGTTTTCCTGCATAATTTCCAGTAGAAATGCTCAAATGTATTTCAACAATGCTCCCTCTGCCCTAGGGAGGAAGGGAGAAAAAGCAGTAGAAGCTGCTTGCCATCTGCTTGTAGCAACTTCCCCTGAATTTTAAAATCTGAGGACAAATACTTACTTTTCACCAATGATATGTAGTTATCATAGGGAAGTTTTGGAGGGGATAGAGTATGAACAGGACAAAATAACTCCAAAATCTAAGCCATATGATGGTCTTTTCAGTTCCTATGTGGTCTGTGGGACCCATTCCCCAGTTCAGCAAAACAGCACGTATGTTACTTTAGATAGGCACTAACAGAACACAAAACCCGGGGTAAAAGAGCCACACAGGTATTTAGTCAGTTTTCTCAATATGTTTTGCAGTTTCTGCTAGTTGTCAGTTTTCCAAAGTTGTATCACTATCCAGTTGCCAAGCTAGCTGTTTTAAAGCCTATTTATTTAAAGTAAGCTGTTGTTACCCTTTTACATCCCTCAGGATAGTGTTTGGATGGGCTATGCTGGAAATGCTGCTGGAGGCATATTTTTCCAGGCATTTTATCATGGCTTCACCTGCCTCTCTCTGAACATCATTGACTGAAGGTACTTATGGTCCCCAAATAAGGAAAGTAAGCTGATGTGTGTCCCTAACTGTGAGCACATACATAACATAAAAATATTCTAATATGTGTTGTAATGCCCACAGGCACCATTGAACAGGGGAGTAAGCTTGCCCTTGCCTTGGTTCTCCTTCTGCAGTACAAGTAATTGAGTTTCAGGGACCAAATCCAAATGCTGTTAAAGTCAGTGGAAAAAATCCTATTGTCTGCAGCGGTCACAAAATCTATACTGAAGTGCTGTAATTCTTTAAGTGGTTTGTTCTGGTGGTGGTAATTAAACTTAATTTCCACTTTCTTTCAATTCATCTTTATTTAAGTTTCTTCCCCCTATGAAAAGTGTCCAAACATGTAAAATGGAAGCAGCTGTGTTTTTATTAGAACTATAAAGTATGATGTTAACCAATTAGTAAGAGTGGAAAAACAGAGCAATATTACAAATCTTATTTTGGCAAAGGAAAATGTTTTGTGAAGGTAGAAAAAAGATGAGAGAGATGCAACTTGGGTTGGAACTAGAAGTAGAAACAATTGCAGATATCAGTTTGGGATCCCAAACTCTTTAGCTGTATTATCATAAAATACAGAATACTTCTGCTCAGCAGGCAAAAAGGGAGAAAGTTCTCAATACTTTTAACAAGTTGAAAATGATGTATGTGTTGTGATGTTGTGATGTATGTGTATGTGATATTATAGAAAAAATAGGAACGAAAAAGGTTGGCCTGGTCATCTAAAACAAGCAATATGAAACACTTCATATTCACAAGTAAGAGGTGAAAACGTAAATAACTCTTAAGCCTAGAGAGACAAAATACATAGAACCATGTCCTCAGGTACAGTAAATTGGTTTTGAAGTCAATGGAACTATGTCTCTGAAGATCTGGCCAAGGAGTTAAGTTCTTCTCATTGTAAAATTTCAATTTTCATTATCAATGATGAAAAACTGTTGCGAAAAATTATTTCACAAAGACAGAAAACTGGTGTAAAGAGAGAATCATTCCTAGAGACCTATACTTTTCCTGGAGGCAGTGCAGCACGCAAGCATTTGTATTTGCATGAGTAGTGTCAGTGACTGCAATAGGATTACAAGTGAATCAAGCCAAGCACGAACAAAACTATTTTCAAGATCAGAACCTAAATGCTAGTGTTCCCAAATGTTCTAAAGTGATTTTTAAAATGAATTGTATTACAGATGAAGACCATACAAATGGCTGACAGTAAGTCCTTATTCTCATTACCATTATCATTAGTAGTGCAGTAGGGAATGGATGGCAGCACAAGGAAGCAGGCAAAATGGTATATTAATGTTCAGAGCTGAAATCCACTCACCCTGTTCTTCTCACAGTTGCAGAGATACCACTGCTATTTATGGAGATGTTTTCACTGTGGTAAACAGAGTTCTGTCGGTGATGCGTGTTTATGGGTTATGTGGAATAAAATAAACTAATAGAATGGAGTATTTTTAAAAATCACAAATGTCAAGGGATTGGTGCATTAAATGGGGATCAGAATGGGCTTGATAGGTAGCAATATATGGAAAATCAAGAGTTTACACCACTATAATAAACATTAATTTGGATTTGTATTGCTGTCAAAGAATACCAGATGTTAAAAGATTTGATACTAACTCTTATGCAGCCACTAGTAGCTTGAATTCTGACTACCAGTATGATGCTATATGCATGTGTAGATCAGGATGACTGTTATTGGAGGCAACAATTTCTAATCTACAGTGCTGTTCCTCAAGAATATATGAGTTTTGTCAAAAATGGAATTAAAGTTTTGAAAGCACTTAATTTAGGAAATAAACTGTAGATCAATTTTTTATTGAAGTGCAGAATTTTGATAAGGCCTTTAGGGTTTCTTTTCTTCTAAAATGTCTTTTGTCTAAGAGATTTCAGCTTTTCATTCTTATTCAGGACTGCTAGGATCTACCTTAATTAAACAAATTAAAAGTCAGAATTTTTTATGAGACAAAGATTCTTAGATGTAGCAGGATTCTGGTTGATAATATATGTTGATGAAAGTGGAGAATGTTACTAGAATCCTTCCATTAAAAAGATTGCAGTAATTGTATTAGTAATAATAATATAGTTATGAGTATTTAAGAATAGAAGAAAGTCAAATCTTCCAAAAATAATCACAAAGTACGCTAGAAGATGATCATATCATAAAAAAAAATTCTCTGGAAAACAAGCACATCATTGCATTCAAATTTAAGCAGACCTACAAACACCAACTGACCATGCCAGTGTAAAAAATGCAACCTACAAATTCAAACCTGTTGCATCGTCATTAAACCCTGCTCACAGAACTGTCTTAATCACGGTTTCTCCACATGCACACCCCACAGTGTGGTACATTTTGTCCCATGATCCACAGGCTTTTGCAGCTTGGATGGATGAAACTAAAACAAAGGCTGTGTACCAGAACATACTCATTCAGGGAACTGTGATAGGACTAGTCGCTAGGAGACACTATGTTTTTCAAAGCAGTCCCCCTTCTTTAACCTGTTAGTTCAGAGTCTCAGAGGAGACCTAAAACCCCCTTACAAAACAAGCCTAAAATTTAAAATGTTTAGCTCATCTGGAAACAAAAACTCATGAACTCAAGAGAGGTGTGGATTTTTTGGAACATGAGCATCCCCAGCTAGTGAAAAAAAATGAGATTTTCTGTTTCTGCTTCAGGCCTGAAGAAGAGCTTGCATACTCAAAATCTTGTCTGTTTTATTCAAATATGTCAATTCATATCACTAATACTACCACTTTTTGCTGGTAACCTGGCCTTTTAAAAAATAGTGTAGGATGCAGTTGTAAGAGGGAAATAGGATTTTTAATAAAAATAATGTTTTCAGTTCAGTGACAACTTAAAAGTATTCCATTGAACGCCGTGATTTTTTTTCTTACTAATGTGAGAAGAATTCAGATTACAGCAGTCAGTAATTTCTTATGACTTTTTCATAGAAAAATGCCAATTCATGAAAAACCTCCATTTCTGAGAAAAAAGTCATTTTCAACACATCAGGTGTCTCATTTCAAAAATTAAATATGAATATTCTGCTCTGATTTTTTTTGAGGGGAAAAGGTCCCCATTTTCATATCATTTTAAAATTTAGACTTCTATATGGTAAAATATTTTATAATAAAAACATCAAGATAAAAAAAAAAAAGATTACCCCAAAGTGAAGTCTGTCTGTTTCCACATACAATTATTTTCAAATGTTGGCAATTCGAGCCCCTAAGAGCTATTGTTGAACATAGAAACTGTTCTCTTCTATTTCAGACATGAATGTGGCAACTTATTCCTAAATACTACCAAAAAAGATTGATGCTTCCACATAGTCCTTGAAGTAAAAGAATTTGTAACATATACTGAATAGCTGAAAAGCATTACATTGTCTGTACAGCTATACTTGTTAACATCAGCTAAGAATAATTTTGGAGTGGAATATGGGGAATACAGGGAAATAAGAAACTCCGTGATGCAATTCATATCTTAAATAAGCTAAATCAGTCTTTGATGAAAGCTACCTCTCCCAGCTGACTAAATAAGAAAACTATTCCTAACTTAAGATCTTCAGTCAGTCACTGGTGTAAAACCATGTGGTATCTTTCCTCCTCACTCATATTTAGCCATCAGTTTTAGATTGTGCCTGCTGTTTGGAAGTGCAGGAATGTCACAGTTTCTCTATGGACAAAAGCTTTTATTAATACCTAATCAAATCCCTCTCAAACTTATTCTAGGAGAGGAACAAAATTTAAGCTTTACCTGGTGACTGTAGACATGAACAATCAGACTGATTGACTTACCTTTTGGGAATCAATTTTTGCTATTCAAGATCTAACACTGCTGTAAATGGACTACTTAGATCAGCAGTAGACTGAATATGTTCAGAAAACATACTCTGATTACAAGAGGTCGCTAGCATGAGAATAATCATCTCAGCCAATCAACACTACAGCCAAGTAATTCTACCAGAATATAAATACACACACACACACACACACACACGTACGTTCCATGAGTTTATAGGTCTGTTCTGGAAAATAGTGAGATTTGGGAGTCACAATATATGAATAGCTCAATATTTGCCCTTAGCACAATAGTGTTATGGAAGATGCTCCTTTGTTTCATATATCCAATTCATACAGGATTTGGAAATTAGTATTATTCTTATATTTGATACTGACAATGAAAGGACTAAAGCCATGATTTGTCATGAGCATCTGAGGGACTCGGTATGTTTAGCTTAACAGAAAAGTTAAAGGCGATGTGATCATAACCTGTTAGTTTCTTCCTGGAAATAGAATGTGATAGCACTTGCGCCTGGCAGAGAAAAGTTGTAAGTAAGTCCAAGGGCTGGAAGGTATGCTAGACAAATTCAAATTAGAATCAAGGTGCTTTTTTTTTTAGAGGAGGTAGCTAATTAGTGAAACAACTTGCAAACATTTTTATGGATTCTCCATTCTTAGACAAATCAGACTTTTTTTTTTTTTTTTTCCATTTAAGATATAGACTAGTTGAATAAAAAGATCAAAGCAGGGATATTTTATGGCCTGTACTGTACAAGAAGTCAGCCTACCTCAATACAGGTCCTTTCCAGGTTTAAAATCTGTGAGTCTTTTATATGCCCAAGTGTCTGTGAAATGTTTGTTCTATATAAAAATAATCTTTCATGTGTAAATTATGACTTTTGTATGCCAACAAGACTTTTTATCATTTATCCTTTGTTATTTGCCATTTTATAGTCACTTAACACAATTTTTAGAAGTGTGTTTCCTCTAACCAAGGATCAAAAATAGCACAAAATGACTCAGGTGATTGTCTTAAGTGAAAAGTGAATGTTAGGGATGAAACATACATTTTCAGAAGAGAGAATTCAGCAAGATTCAAGCAGCTGTAAATTAATCATGTGCCCAATTTGTAATGAGTAATTTCACATTCTGGAATGCAAAATGTTTATTATTTGCTCATCTGAAAACTTGTTTTAGACCTTGAACTTGGTTTTGAGAGAAGGAAAGTAGCATCTAAGACTAAGCTTAATTTTTTCCAAGTTAAAAAAACTAAGGATTATCTCCTCATTTAGCCATTAACTCCACAACTTCTACAATTACTAATTCATTTTTGCAGTTGCTTCTTATGGTAAGATAGAGAATAAAATTCCCTGAAGTTTACACATGCATCTTCTGTGAATACTTCATATTATGCTTCATTTTCGTTGCTTGTGGTATAAACACCTGCTGAATCTAATAGACATCAGTTATATTCTTAAGAATGAAAAATCTTGTTCCAAGTTGGAGTACTACTCATATTTAACTGTCTCAAACCATCTAGCAACTAATTAATAAATATTTTATAAGAACTGTGACTATTATCACAAGAATTGTCAGGAAAACTAAGGTGTTTGCAATGAGAAAAAGTCTGTCTTACTGGCTATCTTGTCAAACACTGAAATGATACACAATTTGTATCTGCAGAACTACTGTTATGTTGTCTGTACACGTGCATAGAGTGGCAGATACGTGTTACACTGGTAACAAAAAAAGAAATCAAACTATTTACACTGTTGCTAGTTTGTGGTTAAGAGGTAGGTAAAAGCTCAAGTTTATGCATCAGAGAAGAAATCAGGATCAGTCATGTGATGGGTATAGATAGGAAAGCACGTCTGAAATAGGGAAAGTGGCCGGCTTTTATATTTCCTGAGTATGAAATGATTATTTATTGAGCAAGTCTGCTGACAGTCCTTTTTTTTATATCAGAACTAAGAAGAAAAAGAACGTTTGTGCAGTGCCTTGATGAAAATGTATGAAGGGAAGAACTGTTCTGATTTTAAAGGAAGTGCCTAAAAAGGAAACATAGAATCATAATATATTAGAGAAAGTTGTAAGATTGCCTGTTAGGCTTCAGACACCTAACAGGTTCAGTAAGAAATGAATCATTATGGTTTCACTTCGAGTATCAGGTCTCAGGTTAGGTATTTCAAATTACATGGTATAGATCTTCGCTTTAAAATGTACTTGTAACAAAATAAAGTTACTTTTACATAATTCTGTGAAATTAATTTTTAAATGATGGTTAATTTTCCATGTAAATCCAAATAAATTACTCGATGCTATGGCTTTTTTGTCACAACCAATAATCTTTCATATTTATTCTTAAATAGGTAAAAAAAAAAATCTAATACCTGGAAGAGAGAAAGTAATGTTAGATAGACCTGTTAAGCTGTCTGCTAGAAAGAAGTGGCTGTCCTGATGTCACTGTGTTACACCTGAAGAGAATTTGGCCCCAAATGCTACATATGTCCTTCTCTAGATAGAGCTGGTCAGTCTGTAGGCAAATACACTGCCCTTATGGAAGCACTCTGACATATTTTCTGTCTCCATATATACTTTGACATAAATAAAAAAGATTTATAGCAATATACATTATTACCTCCTCTGTAGTTCATATAAACAGAAACTGTTGGTTTATTGTCTAAACAGACTGCAAATAGTGCGCAGTCTTCTACTCAGAAATATTATCACTTTAACTGGAATTTCAGACATGTAAAAAATCATCTTTATTTATTATTACTATTATTCGAAACTTTTCTCTCAAAGAAGAGAGAGAGAGAGAGATATTTATGCATATGTATATATTACGATATACATAGATGCAAGCATATATTTGCTTCCAGAGTGGGATTAGTTTTAATCAGAAGTGAAAGGAGATCAGAAGACAGTGTCCACTCTGTATTGTTCAAAGGAAAATGTATTTGGTGTTGTTTGCCCAATATAACCTTTTCTTCTGTGTTCTACTACAAGCATAATTAATTATTCTCTTTTTCCCTGCAGAGAGTATTAAATACCTACCGAATAATCTAACTTACAATGGAGGCAGTGTAGACAGTAAAAAGTAAATGAATGAGAGAATTTTTATAAGTCATGACTAGCAAATTATTTTTGTGACAACTGAACTGCTGGATTCTGTACTTTAAGATTTTAAATATTGTTAGCAAGTTTATTTTAAAGCCTGGTCAAAGTGAAGGTTAGACAAATGTTTCTGTACCATATGTCCCTCCAGATGGGCAGAAATTCTAACAAAAGAGACTGAAAATAAATTTAGCCATGTTCTGATCAGATTCAGACCATATTTTGTTTGGATCTTGCCGTTAAACAAGTGATACACATACATGAGAGACCTTTCCTTTCCACTTTTGCTCATGCTTTTAATTACCTTCTTCTAAGTGAAAAAGGAAAAGTATAGTAATGGGAAATCTTCAATTTTTTAGTATTATGTTAATGTTAATGTATTTTAATGACTTCACTGCTCTTGAGAGAATTGCAGTGCTCACTTGATCATATTCTGAAAAGGGATTGATCTGGGCATTCACCTCAGCCCATCCCCCAGTGACTCTGGAAAATCAGAAATGTGGTGTAAAAATGGGAAGCACAAGAGTGACTTTATCTACTAGCCAGATTTTAATTATTGAAAGTTTGATATTAAGCCAGTTTTTTACAATTAATTCAAAGAAGTTGAATAGACAGAATTTTCTAATTTCATCAGTACTTGATTGGATTTTATCTTCATAAAATAAGTGATAGGCAGTACAGTTTAGAGAAAATAGTGGCATTTGATCACAGTAGATGAAAGCAACATAATCTCTTGGAACAGGAAAGGACAAGTTGGAGCATGTTTTTAAATACCAACATCAGCATTATGTATAAATTATTACTAGTTAATAATCATATATTTTCATATAGCATATCATTACTTTGTGATAATGTCATTTGTGTTTTTCAAGAAATACTTATTAAATTAATATCTTCTCAATACCACTGTTGGCATATGAATTTCCTGCAAAAATATTCAGTTATAAATTATAATGGTGCTAATTTCAAATATTTCTACTATAATTTTCATTATATCAAAAAATAATAATGCTACACTAATTTCTGATAACCTTTACTGACAACTGGATTATACAAAAATAAATTTTGATCCAGGGTTTATAAAGTTTATTTTTCACTCAACATTGTAAATCATCTTTCAAAGACAGTTAAGCCTTGACTTAAGTGCTTTGTTGCATGAAGGCCAAAACAAACAAACTTAAAAGGGGCAGATTTCTTTGTGTCATGAACATAACATAGAACTAACATACAATATTATTATTTTCAAAATTTTCACATTTATGCATCATGAGTTTATATTTATATAAGTAAAACTTTTATATTACAGGCATGTTTTCTGTAGCTACAATCAAAAATACGAGCTAGATAGCACTGCATGTTGTTAAAGCGTCTACAGGTGCAAAATTAAAATCAGACTTTCAATGAAGAACACCAGCACTCAAAGGTATGACATATTCCCTAAGCTAGGCACAAGTTGAGATGTAGTTGAGGTAACAAATGTATCTTCTTACTTCGCCAGACTTTTCAGGAGTCCCCAGGCAAGCAACTCTTACAAGAAGTGCTAACAAAGCTTTATAATAGAGATAAGGAAATTACCCTTCATGGAACTATGATGGTTTCCATCAAGTGCTCAGTACCTCAGACAATGGTATTTTAGTGTATACAGTCTAAAGAAGTCTTTTAAGGTAACTTTAGCTATAGCAAAAGCAGTAAGCTCCATCTTAAAGGTGGCCCCCTGAGATAAGGCTTCATTCATGTAAAGAGTAACAAGAGTAAGCAAACTTGTATCTACCCTATAAGACACTGTGAGACTGAATCTATTACCTGTTTGTCATGGGACAGCCTGTCACCTGAAATCCTAAATGAACATGCTCCATTTGTGAGCCAGGACAGTGTCACTAAGGCAGCCTTGGAAAGTGTGTGCTTCCACAGTCCTTGGCTCTACATGAGCACTGCAGTGCCATGAAGGTACAGAAGTAGAGAGGGTGTATCAGGAAAACACACAGAGAAAAATAAAGCTATCTTTATGTGATTCTTGAGGAAAAGGGGAAAAATTTGCTTACAAAAAGGGGGGAGGAAACAGGAGGCAAAAAAAATGAGTGCCTTGTTAGTATTACCCAACTTGCAGAGAAACTACTGCATTTAATGAGCAATCAGAATGTTCATTTAGTCTAGTGCCAGATCTTGTTTTCAAGGAGACATTTGTATGCTTAGATTGTTAATTAGCCACAGCATCCGTAACCATTCCCTGCATGTAGGATAAGGGGAACAGAATAATTGAAGCACATCTAGAATTGTAAAATCCAAAATGAGGCTTCGGGGGAGGGAAAGAACCTACGAAATAAAGGATTCATGTCCCTCTTTAGATTTATGTGAACAGAACCTTTGACAGAAAGAATCAACACAGATACCAGCCTTTACTAAAACATAGTGAAAATGAAATCATATTCTTCTTATATTGTTTCTTGGAGTCAGATAATGGAATCATACTCCATTGATTTTTAAAAAAAAATTTTAGGAGATGTTACTATCACACTTACTGTGGCAGGAAAGGCAGAAAGTCTGGAAAGACCAGCCAATCAGGAATGCATTTGATATAAGCTCAATATGTAAGAGCTGTCAGTATAGTTACATTGTGAACTCCGTCAGGGGACAAAACATTAACATTTAACTGTAGGGTTTTAATTTGATGACAGGACACACAGACTATAATAAAAGAGTGCATATGCCCAGCTGTAGGTTCTATTTCTTTATAAATAAGACTTTACATAATTTGAAGGAAGGTAACTAAAGTCTCCATGTCTGAAGTTACACTCGCGGTATCCAGTTCCTTTGTACTGATCAAACTGCAGTGTCTTAGATATCTAACTGACCTCTTACAGAGGAAGTGAATAGTAAGTTATACCATTTTTTCTCTTAAAGACATGCCTTGTACGTTGAATACATAATACTTCATAACAAAGAAGAAAATATAAAACCTTTTTTTGTAAACTGAATTGTCACAGCTCATGTGGGTAATCAATACAGAAGCATAATCAATAAGCAAGGCACCGTTGTGCCTGGTCCAAACAACATAATTAAGATTGCATGTTTGTTCTTTCTCAGCTTCTTGTCTGGAACAATATTTATTTCATTCATATTTCAGGAGTCTGCATGCAAGTCTGCAGGAACTAAGCATGCACTTCTGCATCATTTTTCAATAGTTGCTGTCATGAGGATGGGACAACAGGAATGGTTCTCTTGGGTTACTCCAAATGGCCCCCCATTGCATCACATGGCAAACAACTAAACAATTCCGTGTACCTGTAGGTGAAGAAGACGGGGCAGCAAGACGTGCACTATCATCCCAGCCTTTGACGTGGCTAGCTAGAGTTGTTGGCAGGATCCAAAGGAAGATGTTTTCTGTGAAAGTGAAGAAACTGGGAGCAAGGGAGGCTTCTGAATGCTGCAGCTGTTCTAGTCCACCCATGGTGTCTCTACGAGTCATTGAGGGGATGAGGTGGCATCAGGCTGTCATTACGGCTTTCAGCATTATCCTTTCATAGTGTGAATCTGGCACAGGATGCCTGTGGGGGGCCAGGAGGCTCTTTTAGGCATATATCTTGCTGCTGATGTACTAAGGTAGTCAGACCAGTAAATAAGACTGGGTGCTGTGTCTGGGCTACACAAAATGCTATGGAAGGGTTAGCTCATGCTGTCTGGTCCAGGCTTGTCCAGCAAAGTTTCCCCCTAGCTTTTCCACTAGACTTTGTTCTCAGGGCACTCCTGAGTGCACTTCATGCTGAAAGCAGTGAGGCTGGTCAGGAAATTTGACATCAAAGGCTTGGACAGAGGCACTGTAACAGCGTTATGCACTTACAGACTACAGAAGTGTGTTAGATGCTGGTGCCCAGGTGCTGACAGGGAGACCTGCAGGAGTCTCTGTGAGGAGAGGCCAAGACTGCCCCGTGCTGGACACGGCCAGTTCCAGACAACTCCAGCAGACCCACTGCAGGACACAGCTGAATCTATTTAATTGATAGTAAATTAAAGTGATACGGCCAGCAAGCAGTCTCTGCCCCTCAGACCATTGAATAATGTATGCTGTAGGCTGTTTGGGGCCTAAAACTCCATGGAAGTTAAAGGAACTTGTGTTTCTGTTTGATGCCCTTAAACCCTACCTCTGTCCAGCTATGAATATCTGAGAAAGTTAGGGCTTGTGATTGTCTCTTTCACAAAGCTTCACAAAATAACTAGGCGATGATTCCCAGTGAATAGCCTTCAGCATTTCTCTGTCTTCTGCCATTCTCTGGGATTATAACAACTGCAGATTCATTTAACTAGAAGATTTGAAAATCTTAACTGTCCACAGCCAGATTGTTATATTAGTGCCACTTTGACCTTGGTTTTGGGTGTCATGATATAAATTGATCGGGAGGTGCAACTGAAAGGTAAGTTACGTGGTGTGTATTGTTTGTTAGCCCTTCAGAGAGTGTGAGCATCACCTTGGACCTCAGTTAGAAAACTAGTGTCCATCAACAGGCAAAATATTTTCACCACTTTTAGTTTCTGAATGAACTTGTTTAGAGGAGAGGGACCTCTAAAAGGAGAGAAACTGTACTGTAATCACAATGATGGAGAATTATAAAATGAGGGAGGCACTGCAAAGCATAAAATGGTGGCTGACAGCCAAGCACCCACGCAACTGCTTGCTCTCTCTCCTCCCTCGCAGCAGAGAAAAACAAGAGAGCAAGAACTGTGGGTTGAAATAAAGACAGGGAGATCACTTACCAGTTTATTACCAATTAATGTAAGTATTCAATTACTGATTCAGGTATTGGGAAACAAAAACAGGAAACAAATATTACAAACGCTTAGGGAGAGCACACCCCACCTCCCTCCCCAGGCTTGACTCCACTCCAGACACCTCTCCGCCCACCTTTTTATCAGCACAGGTTACACTCAGTCCCTTCAGTGAGGCAATGGGCATCTCAGGGAGAGGTTGCAGTCAGGACGTAGCAGTTTCTCTCTTCTGTTCCTTCCTTCTCACTCTCCATGGGCTGCAGTCCTTTTGGGAATATCTGCTCCACTGTGGAGCACCTCCTCCTCCTCCTCCTCCTCCTCCATTTCCTTCTCTCTCTCTTCTCTCCCTGTTTTCTTTTCTCTCTGGCATTTTCTGACCTTTCTTAAATATGTTTTCCCACACCTGATGGTGGCTGATGTGCTCAGCTGTGTCCTGTGGTGGGACTGTTGTAGCCGGCTGTGTCCAGCATGGGGCAGTCCCTGGTCTATCCTCACAGAGGCCACCCCTGCAGCTCCCCAGTGCCCACACTGGACTCCTGCACCCAATCTAGGGGTTTTGGAAGTAAAACCTTTCTAAAATATCTCCTTTGCTGAAAGACTATATACATTTAAAAGCAAGCCCTGAAGGTGTCTGTGGTTTTGGCCCATGTTTGTTAGGTATGTTGCAATGACAGGTCTTACAGAGTAGAACATGAGTCACTTCCAGAAAAAGGAAACATCACAAATGCAGTAAGCAAGTGTTTTCTCACCATATCTTAGAAGAATATAATCATGATGGCTATTCAAATATTTGAACAGCTCTGGTTAGTACATGCTAGAGAAATCTTACTTTCCCCCTCACTTGCTACACATTTCGTGAGCTAGGAAGTGCTAGGAAGCGCTAGTAAATCTGTTATTGCAGGGCACACGATCACATAGCATATTTGTGCAACAAAAGCTTTGAAAATTAAATAATTCATGTCAATACTTAATTTGTTCTGATCTGATTTCATTGTCCTGGTTTTGGCTAGGCTAGAGTCGATTTTCTTCCTAGGAACTGGTATACTGCTGTGTTTTGGACTTAGTACGAGAATAATGTTGATAACACACTGATGTTCTAGTTGTTGCTAAGCAGTGCTTATACTAAGTCAAGCACTTTTCAGCTTCTCACGCCCTACTAGCGAGAAGGCTGGAGGTGCACAAGAAACCAGGCGGGGGCACAGCCAGGACAGCTGACACAGACTGGCCAAAGGGATATTCCATACCATATGACGTCATGCTCAGTATATAAACTGGAGGGAGTTGGCCCAAGGGCGTCACTGCTCAGGGACGGGCTGGGCATTGGTCAGCAAGTGGTAAGCAATTGCATTGTGCATCACTTGTTTTGTATTTTTCACTTGTTTTGTATTTTCTTTCATCATTATTATTATTCTCTCTTCCTTTGCTGTTCTATTAAACTGTCTTTATCTCAACCCACCCGTTTTTTTTTGATTGTCTCCCCCATCCCGCTGGGAGGGGGGAAGCGAGGGGGCAGCTGCGTGGCACTTGGTTGCCAACTGGGGTTAAACCACGACACATCTATATTTTGTGAAGTATTGCAGCCTTGTAACATTACAATTCATTTAACTTTATTTAAGCAGAGCCTGCACTCTAAGATTTGCAATGCATTCCTGTTCAAGGAGGTCCTGTGAATTCCTGGCACCATGGGCTGTTACAAACACGGACAAAAGATATTCTAAAATCTGTTGTACTTTAATTTAGTTGAATGCTGAAATAAGTGATGACCTCGTAGCCACATATATCTGTTAATCATGTGAAACCCTACAGTGCACTACAGATGGCTAATATTTTGTAAAAAATGCATTGTTAAACCTCAAGTCCTAAGAGCAGATTTTTTTCCCTGCTATCATATGGTATAGGACTATATAGACCATGCAAAATTGATCCTGAACTTAAAGTACCACCTAAAGTGGTACTTTAGAGTAGACTCTGAAGCCTACATTAGAGTCTGCAGTATGAGAGAATTAATTCAATTTCTCTGTAAAAACTATGACACTGCTACATGGCTCCACAATATTTCAGAGCCTTTTGCAGTATCACTGTCACAAACTGTTGTGCCAAATTCCCTCACAGCTACACCCATAAGACCAAATTGTTTTCAGAGGAATTGCCCATATGTAAATGAGAAAGTAATTTGCCTTCATGTGTTGGCTCCAACTGAAGAACACAGAGGCAAAGGCCTCTCTCCCTTCTCCTTTTGAATCTTAAGGTTGATACTCTAATTATTTTCCATGGTGATTCAAACAGTAGAGCTACCTGGAGGAAAAGAAATGATAAGCCCTGATTCTATTTGTCTCAACTGCTAAAAAGAAAGAGAAGGAACGAGAGAGCGATTGGTAGTCTGTTTTCTAGACAAATGGTGAAAAATAGAGACAAACAGTGGAATTCTAGACATTAACCTAGAGATGTTGGATACACTTTATACATTCTATAGTGCTCTCAGTAAGTTTGACAGCTCCAATACTGCTAATTTCTAATCATTATAGATTTTTTGTATTATGACAGTTCAAAAAAAACATAGTGTACATCCAAGTGTTGCAAATTTCCCTTTCCTTGATAGCAGATCAGTTTAAGGGGGAAGATACACACCCAGTACTTCCCTGAGCACCTTGTGTTTGTTAAGCTGTTACTTTAAGTAGAACCAAGCTGGTTTTGAACCAACCACTTATTTACTCACGCATTCACTTCTAAGTACCTGGTTGGAGCATGAGTTGGGATGACAACATCAATTGTCATGGAATCATAGAATAGTTTGGGTTGGGAGGGACCTTTAAAGGTCATCTAGTCCACCCCCCCTGCAATGAGCAGGGACATCTTCAGCTAGATCAGATTGCCCAGAGCCCCATCCAGCCTGAACTGGAATGTTTCCAGGGATGGGGCATCTACCACCCCTCCTGGCAACCTGTTCCAGTGCTTCACCATCCTCATTGTAAAAAATTTCTTCCTTATATCTAGTCTAAATCTACCTTCTTTTAGTTTAAAACCATTACCCCATGTCCTATCACTACAGGCCCTACTGAAATTGTATACTCTGAAGTGCATGGTTGTTCTGGAACATAGTTTCTGGGCAAGAGTTTGCTAAGTCCCTCAGAGGATCCTTTGTAGGTTTTGCTTACAGCAGATGCTAAGCTCTTAAATGTGGTCCAAGTCCCACAACCAATTGTTGGTTATAGTGAGAGCTAGTGGCCTTGCACAGTCCCAGCAAACTCTTTATGTTCTGCATTTATTGGTTCTTGCAGATTTAACAGGACTTCAAGTCTCTGGAGTTTGTCAGTCTTTGGGAAACTTTAGCATACTACCTTCTCACTACATCTTTTCCCTCTCTCCAGCCCACTGTTTTCTGGCAACTGTTTCTCCATCCAAACCTTTAGATACCAGTAGACACCATTCACACAGAAGGGCCTTATTGACACGGTCCCATTCTACTTCACTTAGGGAGGGACAGCTGTGAGTCTTTAAGATACATCCACAGCTATGAGGTACTTTCTGCCTTCTGTTCCTGGTAGGAAATGCAACCATTTGTGCTTGCAGGAGGAAATAATTTCCCCAAAACTAATACTGATTTACCCTCATACAAAAGTTTAAAGATGAACAAAAATCACATCTAGCCCCTTAGGTCTTCAGGTGCAAATCCCTTATGACTACTTTCACAGAGTATTTTATCCCAAATTGTTGCTTCGGTACAGACAGTACACTCTCAGATTGCTAGTTTCACCTGGATTAAATTTACAGTTGACAATTGTACCTAGATATTAAGCAAAAGTAATGATCAGGCTTCTAGGCACAAAAGTGCATAGAAGAGTGTGAATAAAAGTTGCTACTCCTAACTTCAACAGTAAGTATTTATTCCATTGACTTCATTGACGATTACCATTTTCTTTGGCATATTCCTACTCCTAGTGCTGTAGAACAGTTTCATAGAGAGTTTCTGCCTTTCAGTAAACAGACAATTTATTTGGGCAAGTCTATGGCAGAAAACTACCCACCATTTTTTCCTGGGAGAATCTGTGTCCTAACAGGTCGTGCCACAAATTACTTGAAGTCTAAAATACGCTTCCATAACTTGAAGAAAGATGGGCTGTTTCTAACTTCAGAAAAATTGTATACGAAGAGACTTTTGACCAAAGTCTCTTCTCTAGACTCACACTGAAATAATAATATTTGCTTTCCTGCTGGAAGCTCTTTGCATTTGCTAGAGGGTCAGTGTGCATAGCAAGAAGTTGTTCTTTTATAGGCAGGCAATTTCCCTCATTAAGCTGTCTTGTAAGACGAAATCACATCCATTTGACTTGTTTAGCCCAGACATCTCTTCTTTGGAAACAAAATGGGAGTACCAGTAAGATGGGACAGGAGACTGCCACATACTCATACTGCAAACTGCAGCTGGCCTGCCCCAAAAAGGAGAACTCCCAGGGTTATAGAGTCCATGTGATCAGGCTTTGTTGGCAATGCAGTACCTTTCTACCTGACACATAAATAGGCAGTTTCAGCCTTCCTAATATTTCCTTTCTCAACAAGTCCTGAAACGATTCATGATCTAAGTTAAAAAACACACAGCTCTTTACCAAAGTCAAGGCTTTTTATCTTTTCTCAAATGGAATAACTAGACATTAAGCTATTATGCCAATTAAGGGCTGTTTTAAGGAACCTGACTGAATTCACAGCAAGAGCAGAGCTGTGAAGCTCATTCTGATTTGCATTCATAATAATGGCACAGTTTGCCAAAGATCAAAGTGGACAAGACATCTTTCTGGAAGAGGTAGCTATTCCTGCAAGATGTCTAGGAGAGAGTGAAGGAACGGGGAGACAAATCTGGAATTGCTTTCTTTGCTACATAGAAGCTGCTAGTGATAGAGAAACACTCTAACTTTTGAGTCTGAGAAAACTTCGTGTGAGAAAAATAAGATCTTTTAATTTCTTGAGTTCAGTGACTCAGAACAGGCAGAAGGGAACGGATGGAGATAAGGAAATCTTTTGCTAAAGGAAATATCAAAGTGTTTTTTCTGTTCTCTGCCCAACTGAGAGTTCACTATCAAAAAAAAAAATTCATATATTTTCTCCAATGAGAACTATGCTAGGAAAAGAAAAAGATAAAGAGGGGACAATTTCTCTCACAAAAAAAAAGAGAAAGCGTAAAACCAAGAAAAACAATGAAATCTCATTCACACAAGCGAAAAAAACCCACAAAACCTAAGCTACTTTTATTCATTATAAACTATAAAACATTACAGTGAAATAGTGACAGGTTCCAGAACGGAACTAAAACTTCATAATGATAATAATGCTGTAAAACATCAGGAAGGAAAAGATACTGCCACAGAGATACAGGGCTGTTTCCTCCTTTCAGTGCTTTTTAATCTGGAGGAAAACTTTACCACTTCACATAACAATTTTCAGATCTGATCTTTCACTTCTTATAATTGCAGTATCATTACATATGGTGGGCTTATTTCCTATCTTGACATCATTGCAACTCAGAAGTAACTCCAGTCAATTGAATTACACTACCATAAACTCAGCTTGAGATCAGAATCCAGCCCTATTTCCTTAGACAGATATTATAACACTTAATTTGTTAAGGAGTTTATTAAAAGCAGAATGTGGAAAACATAATCATACAAAATGTTTCATGCATTTGAAAGGTTTGTCTTAATCCCCATAATAATTTTCAATACTCCCATTAGAATTCATTTTTCAATACCAAAACTACATAACATACTGTGAAAATAGATCTACTATCTCAATACTGTTTGCTTTTAAATAAGCCAATAAAAGTGGATAATTATTAAATCTCAAAAAAACTTAGAAAACTGGTGACTCAACTGTCATGTGTTTGGGTTCACTTTGCAAAGGACTGTATGATTAAAGGCACAGGAAATTCTGTCACTGACACCAATAATCAGGCTCAGTGTCTTACTGTGAATTTGCTCATAGCACTGGCAATTACATGTTTGGTTTCTTTTTTTGTTTATATTCATGTATTGAGTGCAAAATGCCTCTACCTTTAATGTGAAGTAAAATTTGTATCTGCCTGGTGGCATTTCTTACATACACAGAGAAGGAAAAAAGGCTCAGATGCCTCCTCTACTCCTCCTTTATGTTCATGGGCTCTTGCTGTCCTGCAGACTTTTGTTTGCTTCTATGTACCAACCAAATTGAAGGTCAGAGGTACTGTATTTGCACAGACAGTGATCTTCAAACTTCAGATGACCAAAACCATTCAAAAGACAGAAAAGAAACTTAGCTATAAAGAACCTGAATTAACCACTGCCTGAAACTCCTTATTCTGTTTCAGAAATCCATAGCCTCATATGCACCAAAGCTACTTCCTGTGTGTTTTGTCTTATTCTCTGTCATAATAACTACTAGACGTAAGGTGTTTCTGACTCAGGAAGCAGAGAAACCTACCTGAAGGTGATGGACTTAAGTAGCACTCAAGTCCTTGATTCTCAACCATAAAGTTCTTGGGCTTCTCCAGCAGCAGATTCTTAAACCTCTGCCTTTATACATGCTCCCTCTTATAAGCACTTGCTGCTTAGTTTAAACCTGTGGGGTAGCAATATCTAGCTCAGGTCATCAGTGTTGACATCACAGAATCACACAGAATCACAGAATGGTAGGGGTTGGAAGGGACCTCTGGAGATCATCTAGTCCAACCCCCCTGCTAGAGCAGGGTCACCTAGAGCAGGTTACACAGGACTGCGTCCAGGCGGGTTTTGAATATCTTCAGAGAAGGAGACTCCACAACCTCCCTGGGCAGCCTGTTCCAGTGCTCTGTCACCCCCACGGTAAAGAAGTTTTTCCTCATGTTCAGATGGAACTTCTTGTGTTCCAGTTTGTGCCCATTGCCCCTTGTCCTGTCACTGGGCACCACTGAAAAGAGTCTGGTCCCATCCTCTTGACACCGGCCCTTGAGATAATTTATATGCGTTGATGAGGTCCCCTCTCAGTCTTCTCTTCCTCAGGCTGAACAGCCCCAGCTCCCTCAGCCTTTCCCCGTAGGAGAGATCCTCCAGTCCCTTAATCATCTTTGTAGCCCTCTGCTGGAATGGCTTTGATGTGGCATGCTTCTGCCTGGAATGTTGTCCATATAAACAAACCAGGTTGGATTTTTCAGTTCTTAGCTTGTAGGAAAAAAAAAATGTCACATTACTTTGAGTCAGTACCATATTTATTTGTTTATTCTCTTATAGTTTTAAGTTTTAAAAGTCCCATGATGTTTCTGTATGCATGCATCCCTGAAGGGAACAAAAGGGACTAACTAGAACCCTGTAACTGTGCTCCATTTATTGTTAGGAGAAT
The DNA here is from genome assembly GCA_009819775.1 of Phoenicopterus ruber ruber. Taxonomy (NCBI): domain Eukaryota; kingdom Metazoa; phylum Chordata; class Aves; order Phoenicopteriformes; family Phoenicopteridae; genus Phoenicopterus; species Phoenicopterus ruber. Next base: position 60,935,240 of record CM020216.1, on the reverse strand, counting down.
CTTTAGCCTTGATGCAGGACCCGGACTCTACAACTTCATGCAGTTGCTGTTGGACCTAGAGTCAGGAGACAATTTTCAATATAATAGAGCTTGCACCAGTAAAAAATGGGAGAGACTTGCATCTATAAATATTTTTCATTTTTAGTGTGGAGTAAAAAGCATATAACTGTGCGTGGCTATGATGTTACAGGTATCAGAGTCAGTTTATAGGCAAAAAAACCCAAGGACTCCAAATTTAGTAGCAAAAAGGGCAACTGCCATAAAGTAAACCACCAAAATTTCAGCAATAGCTCCTGAAATGGTTCTCAAAGTTCTAGCTGCAGTTTCACAAGGTCATTAGAGGAGAGAAAGAATGCAGAAAGGCAGATTGGGGACTGTGTGGCAAGAACAATGCATTGAAGAATTCTGCCTACAGTATAGCTTTCAATGTATGCAAGAAAAATCTAAAACCAGACCCTTGGATATGGTGACTACAGCTGGACGTGTCTGCAAAGCAGAAGGCCAGAACAAAAGATATACAAAACTGATGAGAGGAGAATTAGTTACTTAAGGAACCATTTGACTTTGCCAGCATTTCTGCCATATATGGTACTTGTGGAAAGAAGTTACCAAAATCATTTCCCCCACCTGAGTAATTTTTTTTTTCATTTACTTGTTGTTAGGACCAGAGAGAAAAGTTATTCCTTTTTTATGTACCTCCGCCTTGACTGAACAGTGTAAGATAATATGTCAAGCTTTTCAGGTACCGTGGGATCAATTTTAGGTGCATTTAAAGTTCTGTGAACAAAACGACAATTCAAAAAGGCTTTCATATGAAACATCCTGCATGAAGTAGCAGACTAGTGAAAATGTTTTTTTTCCTTTACTCCTCCTCTCTTGCAAGTACAGTAACTCTCTTTAGGATACTGCAGGGCAAACAGCAAAGTTTGAAAATCAGAGGCACGTTGCATTCAAACAGTGGACCATGACAGATTTCACAGTGCTTAATTCATCAGCTATTCTTTATTTATCATTCATTCTGATGGGTAAGAAAGGCGATTTTTTTCCTGCAATCAATATATATTTTTCTACCATAGTACGTTAATGACCCTATTTACTTAAAAAGTAAAAGAATCTTTAACTTTTACTGTGAAAAAGCAAAGGAAAGTGTTATCTTGGATGCTTAAATATACAGCTATCTCTCTATAAAAAAGTGCAATGATGTTAAAAAATCTGAATCAGTTGCAAATTTCAGCCCAACCAACACCTTTGATTAAGGGGCAGCCATTAAAAAAAAGCACACAGCATGAGCTAACTAATACTCCTGTCACAAATGAAAATACTTACCTGTCATGTGAACAGAGATGATTCCTCATCCACTGAGTGAAAAAAGAGTTGTGAGGTCTGGAATCACTATTAACTGAATGTGCTTGGTACTTTTGCCCATCAATGTATACATCCTTTACACATCCTGTCATTTGAACATCTATGGCAGTGTTATTTGTGAAAGGCAAAACATCTGTATATAGTAAACTTTCTTAGAGCTTTATAGGTCCTTTTAATAAATGTAATCCTTGTATAATACCCAGAGTAGAAATGACAAGTAGAGAATTATCACAGTTTTTGGTTGCACCAAACATAAAGAACAGCAAAAAAGGGAGAGAAAAAGAGAAGACACTACCATAATCTCCTTAATGAATCATTTAATAATTTAACTTATCACATGACAAACTAGCTATATATGTGTCAAAAGGAGTGAATTTGGTAGATAAAAAAAAAGAATAATACATATTTTTAATAACATTAAGTCTCCCTACCCCCTGCTGTATGCCCTTATGCTTCCTAGTGATAATTGTCCTTATTCAAGATGCAGCTCAAGATGTGTGCTATAACACACTCAGCTGGGCTTCTGGAGTGCACATTGTTCCCCTGAAATTTTTTTTTTAAGTTCTTGATAACACAATGTTATGTTTCCAGATTGTGTCTGTATTTTTTTAAACAAACCCTCAGTAAGTCACTGCAATTGGCATGACAAGCTTTTTAAGGAGAAGCCATCGTGTTCCCTATTCCAGAGAAAATAAAACAGTAAATTCCATCTTTTTCTACCAAGACTCTGTTAAATTAACTGTTACAATGAAGTTGTTGGTTTAGGGGTTTTTCTTTTTTTTTTTTTTCCTGCTGCATTGATACATAAAAAGACCTTCATCTGAAAGCTATTCTGTATAAGTTCAAGAGAACAGCCTAAGCTACAGAGTTTGAAGATAACTTACCTAACAGACAGATCCCTTTACATCCTCCATACTTTGTAATCCAGTTGCTTGCACGAAGAAGACACTTTCTGTGAAAACATAGGCCATAATGCAGAGAACTATTATTAGGCAGATAGTCAGCAGGATTTAATAGTCAGTTTATGTTGCTTCTCTTTCCATAGTAAACTGTTAACAAACAGGTTCTGGTTTCTTCATGTCCATGAACTTTAAGAGAGATGATTTCCTTACAGTTTTCTTGTTACTTCATAAAGTTTCTTTCCAGGTCTTCATGCCTGGAACTGAAAATTTAGAACAGTCTGTTCTCCTGATTCTTTCTTCTGTCCCCTTTCCAACCGAACTTCTGTCTGAGCTGGCCAGTTCCAAAATGGGTACTATAGCTGTGAAGATGAAGATCAAGCTATAAAAATACAGGAGTGCTCCCTCCGTTTGTCTTGCAAGACTCCCCCTTCTCATCCTGCACTACCAGAAAGATAACAAAGACTCATCACGGAACAAAAATGCAAAGCAGGGAGACAAACGCAGGAATAGTTGGACAGAAAGTGAGGAGGGTTAAGGTAATTTCTGGAAAAGGGGGGAAATGACAGAGACATGAGAGTGAGTCCCGGGAGAAACAAGATAATAGAAATATAATAAAATCTAGTAAGAATATCCCTGAGGGCAGATGTTCAGATCACATTTTTCAGGCACTGAAGGAGCAGATAGTCATTCAAAACTTTCTTTCATATTACACTTTAGAAAGCCACTAATTCCCTCGAGAAGAAAGTGATATTTATCAGAGATAACAGTAGCAGCATAGGCTACTTATTTATACAATTCCATGGACAGCAAGGAAGACTGGAAGCTTTCAGGAGACTTGCTGAACTAGAGTTCACCTCACGCTGAAGTTCAGAGCAATCCCGCGGTTGTATTTTCTACTGCTTAGCCAGACCTTCAAGTCAAATTCTCAGGATGATTAAATAACCGCCAAAAAGATCAGGCAAACCTTCTCAATCTTATTTTTCATCCTTAAAGATTGCTCTTCCCATGGTTATTCTGTTCTTATCCATTTTTTACTCTGTCTTCAGCAGTGACTTTGGCTGGTCCCAAAAGCTCTGGACTTTTTTGAGAATACACCTGGGAGAGTTTTATTCAAGCCAGGCAAAATTATAAATGGCTTTGAGAATAAAAGATACTGAGAAGAAAACACTTCACATGGTAGAAATCTTAGCTCAGCGTGATGTGTTTCCTAGGTCTACAGAAATCTGGATAGTATAGAAGCTGGGGGATATAATAGGAAAAGAAGGAGGAATTACCTAAAGATAACTGAATAATAAACAAGTGATTGTTTTTTAATAGCCACTATTTTCTAACTAAAATTTCAGTGTGATTTCTCTCTGTACCTCCTGTGGACTTGGACTTCGCAAGGAGTTGTACCCTGCTGTCTGTGTAGGTTTCACTTGAGAGCTCTCTGAGCCTGCAGCTGGCTTCTGATACACAACCAAGGAGGAAGAGCCTTTGAAGCTCAGCAGTACAAATATCGTAACCCACTGATTCATCAGCATCCTACAGCAATTTCTCAATCTGTTCTCCATGGGACCTGCCAGTCTCCTTCTCTCTCGTTGTTGCTCTCTCTGTGTCATATTCCTAGACATACTCAAAGGTCTGATGGAAATGCTTTGAGATACTCAAACCTCCTCCTTCTAAACCGAGTAACATGAACACCCACCTATTCTATACTGCCTTTTAACACTAATATTCTGGCCTCACATCCCACTTAGAAAAATATTTTGAAGCCTATCAGTCCAGGTGCCAGAGAAAATAAAAAAGCCTTGGAGACACCATCCAGCCAATCCTTGGCAAAGAAACAGATGTTGTCAGCACTCTGTGGAGCTTTCTTGAACTTAAATCTTTTTGTCAGTCATATCACCTACACTTGAATACAATATAACAGAAGCATAAACATCCACTCACTCTATATAAAGCATATAACCCATCTCCCAGTCACTTCTTTGGAGATCTAACATGTTTACTTTTTGTACTTTTTATTTTCTTTCTTCTTTCTCTCTCTTTATTTTGCTAACACACATCTCTGTGCACAAAACAGTGCTTAGATCTTCTCTGCTCGCTACTGAGTCCAACTGGAAAATCAGACCTAGTTTCACTACTTCCCCAATGCTGTTCTAATCTCGGTGCTGGCTTCACATGTTGATGTCATGGCACAGAGCTCAGCTGCTTTCTGGGTTCTCTCTCACAAGCTCAGGCTTACTTAACTCTCTCAGTCTTAGTAACTTGCTTTTTCCTAAATTCTCAGACAACTATTCATCTCTTCAGGTTTCAGTTTCTTCATTAGGTCTCATACTGATTTTGCAAGTGATGGGTTTTTCCCCAGTAGGCTGAAATCACAGAACAGAAATGCTTTCTTTTGCTCTCCCTTTCCATTGTATCTGTAGCAAATACCTTGGTTAAGCTTTGAATATCCATAGAGAATTAGTCTTCCCTGACTCTTTCATTCTTACATGACCAGGCATTTATTGTCACCTGTTTGTGAAATAGCACTGGCTATACAGTGCACCAGTTAAAGATTGATATTTAGGCTCAGTATTTTAAAAAAGCAGTTCATGTTCCTGGTTTCAGATAGTCACTTAGGCCAGTCTAGATCTGTATCTTCCTTTCATTAAAATAAAGTATATTAGAAAGTACTCTGTATAACTTTGTGAGACTATACTGGCATACAATGAATGAGTTCATAATGCATTTAAACCCATTTAAATCATAAAATAAAATTAGTATGGAAGGACTTTTTTCCTCTTTTATGCAATGTAGCAAACCTCCAAACTCTCCCATAGATGCTAATTGGATGAACCACAGAATTACAAACCCCAGTTCTTTAGCAGTTGTGGGTGAAATCTTGTATTTTAAGTGTGGGAATATATTGCTGACTTTCTTAATAATTAAAGAGTTATAAATTTTCAGCAGCTGTAGCAATGCACAGTATACCTATAAAGCTATTTAGCCTAGACTTTTCAAAGATGGGATTAACACATGCCCTCCCCTTGGACACTGCTCACTACCATTTGAGTCTGCTAGCTAGTTTATAAGTAATAGCAGATGATCCTTGGAAGGAATGCAAATGAGCCTCATTAACTCCAGGAGACTGATGCTCTGGGCTGGGTGTTTAAGTGTCACAGAAACATTAAGAGCAAGGTTGTTTATTGTGTTAATTAGATGAGGAGTTGCAGCAAATCACTGTTGATGGACTTAATCTCTAAACAGGATTGAAATGAACCACATTGTACATCCTCTGCTTTGTATTACTGGTGAGACAGTCTTCCAGAGTCACTACTTTTTGCTTTGCTACAAGAACTGCTGCAGATGGTTTAAAATTATATTCAAGCATTTGCAGTCTTTTGTTTTTCCAAACACTGCTTTGAGCTGCAAATTTCTTGATGAGACTGTGGAAGGATAGGTGGTGTATAGGCACAGGTTGGTTAGAATATCACTGAAGAACAATGCTATCTTTACTTTGCATACTATTTTCTATATATATATCCTTTGAAACATAGCCTCCTTCACCCATGTGACAAAGTTCTGGTGATCTTCTCTTTGTTAAGTTCTAGTTTTTCCATGTTTTAGAGAAAGGAAATGAAAGCTGATAGGTCAGTACTGATTCAGGATATAAGCTTTCGAAAAAATGGTTTGCACTTGCTGTGTAGAAACCAGCTGGGTATCTATAGCTATATTCTTTAAGATTCTGCCAATATTGGGCACCCCCTAGGCTCAAACGGCAAGAATTTTCTCTGCAGTTTTAAGAATTGTTGGCTGTGGTCTGGTTAGGATCTTCATGCAGGCATCACGACTGAGTAGCAAATTCATGTTTTCTAGCTCTCGCTGCCACTGTTGCAGACATTGTAACAATTTAAAAGAGGAACCACCTAGACGGAATGCAGATGGTGACAATGAGAATAGAGTGAAACAAGTAATTGAGAAGAGGTGCCAGATATGGGGAACCAGAGAGTACAGCTACCTAGACAGGGAAAATGATGCAAAGCAGCAAATGGCAGAGTGCCTTAGAGGAGTTTGTGACCAGACAAGAAGCTGAAGGAAAGGCTGGGAAAGAAGAATGAGACTCAGAGCTGACGGAGGGATACGGCCCAGACATGATGATGGAAAAAGTGAGAGCTGTTGAGCAAAGAGAGTAGGACAGTTTGTTTCACACTGGTGAATTGGAAATGACATGACACCAATCTGATTTTACCTTAAGGCAATGTACAGGGCTTCAGATGATAGTTTAGGTCATAGAAGACCTAACTTGAAGTCCCGAGCTTCCTATAGCTTAATGGTCTTTCAAATTCTACTCTAAAGCAAGTTCTGGAGCTCACACTCTCTTTACACTCAAACTGTTTGCATGTACAGACACACCTGAGCACAATTAAGAGAATGGAAGATCTTTGAATCAGTACCTTCCTTAAGAAACAGGATCCTGTCCCTGCCTCCAGCAGAGAAATTCGATGTGACTAGCAGCTAGTGATGTTTCTCAGATAGTCACTAAGCATACATTCTTTATTTTCTGGGAATTTGGCTTGAGATTCCTGCATCTGATTTGCAGAAAGAGTGAGCCCACACAGCATCAAGTAAAACTGTATTTTGAACATGTATAATACAATGATGTAATGCTAGGCAATTAGAAAAAAAGAAGAGAGTTAGTTGTTTTAAATTGCTTTGTAATTATAATAGATAATAGTAATTACTAACAGATAATAGTGATAATACATAAAAAGATTTTTTTTTAACCTCAGTTTCTACATGCCTCCATTTCTCACTTTGTGATAAAGAGGTAGTTGTACAAATAAATTTATGAGAGTTAGTGAAGCATTCACATATTATAGTGATGAGCACTATGGAAAAGTCTAGGAAGAAATTAAGTATTCTGTCTTCCAAGCACAGTTTGAATAGTATGCAGTAAATAAGTTATGGGACCATGTATAGAACAAATGGAATAAAGCAAAATATTGAATAGCTGCTGACTAAGTAAGTGGCTTACATTGTGTACGTAAAATGAAGAAGAGGTCCTGTGGAAAAATAAAATGGGATCATATAATTAAATGCTGTACCATAATGGATCCTCACTAGCACGTGAATTACATTTCACTGGCAACATTAAATCTAGCACTTGCAAACATTTGAATGCCTGACTCTGCAATTTAGTACTATTATATTTATGTGAGAGTTTTGATATATAATTACTATATAGAATATGTTTATGGTCAGTGACCAGCAGTTATGCAGAACTATATATGTTAAGAAGTATGGCAGTTCAAGTTCTAGAAAACTATGTATATTCATATACAGGGGTGCCATATTGTCAACAAAATGCCAGTGGAGTGATGGTAGACATAAAATGATGCATTGGTGGAAATTTAAAGTAAACTTTCTCTAAACAAAAACCTCTGCACTTACTAATTTCTGGACTTAAATTTTGCACTGGCAAGACTTCCTCAAACACTACCCACAGACTCTGAGAAGCTAGTAAATATAGGAAGGCAGGAGTTAAAGGCACCTTTGAAAATGAAATGTAGTCTCCTAAGTCACTTCAGCATTTTTGATATCTTCACAAGGTCCTTGGCCAAACTATGCAATACTGCTGATTTTCATTATAGGGAAGAACAGAGAAAAACCTGTGGGAAAGTATCGCCATCAGAGCTGGAAGTGCCAATAGGGGTCACTGCTAAATTTATCCTGCTATTACTATTTTCCCTCTCAGAATTGACTTATGCAAAGCATAAATTTGATCTATTGTGCTTGAAATCCAAGAGTAGAAGTATTCCAGTGAAATACTTTAGCCTCAGGTATATGGTTCTTAGCATTTTGCTTTTCTGTTTCAAAAGTAAGAGATCAGTTCCAGTGATTTAATTTCAGCATGGGAGTAATTCTTACAGATCAGCAATTGCAATCTACAAAAGGTAAGCAAGAAAAATGGAGCTGCAACTTCAAGGGCTGCAATATGTGATTAGCAGACAAATTCAGCCCTGTGTAAAAAGAAGTACACACAGGTACTAGCCATGGGGAAGCACTAGATTAAAGGATGTGACTCAGGTCACAGAATCATTTATGCATAGGTAGATATGCTCTGTAGAAGGAAGTATTTCTTTATTCTCCAAATACTGGAATGATGCAGACATCCTCTCCAATGCACTGGGATGGACTCTCAGGCAGGAAATAAGCCGCACTCCCACTTTGTTTTCAAAGCCCTTCAGCATGACTTGCTCAGTTAGTTACTTTTTTGTTAGAACTGAGCAAATGGAGGAGAGATCTATATTCATTCAACCTTCCCTTACATTTTCAGAAAATGTACATGATCTGATTCATAATTATTTACAGCGTGCCGACATCCAGTTGTACTTGGAGAGGTGTGTGTCTGTATTCTTAAAGATTTCCTTTTCCTTTGTGCATTTATTTTTTTTTTCTTTCATCACAGTCAATTTTCCTTTCCCTTAATACAATGTCGTTTTCAAGCTTTCTGGCTGCTGATGCTTGTCTCTGGTTGCCCCTCATCTGCTTCCCACTGTTGAGTTGCTGCTCCCAAGGGCAGAACTGCCACAAACAAAAGTCAAGGGACAATGACTTTGAACTGTAAGTACAGTTTCTGTACTGAAATTAAATACAGAGAGCTTAGTCCTGTTTCTGTTCAAGTCAGTGGCAAAACTCCCAGTGTCTTTATTTTTAACTGGATCAGACTTTGACTGGAGTCCCAGAATACATGAGATTCTAAATTAAGGTTAGGGGTTGCATTGTGTCTTCTGCCATGTAGAATTGTTCTTCACAAAAACTGGGCCACTGATTGAATGAGGAAAACCAAAAATAATTGAATTTTGAAGCAGTGTCCTTCCTTATTTAATTTTCATCATTCAGAATTTTAATTCTAAAAATATTATAGTTGAATAAATGTTACAGAGACATTCCTAATCACTGAGACAAAAAACAGAACCTCTCATGGAAAAGGATCTGCTCAGAAAGGAGGAGAAAAGCAATTTTACGAAGCCAAAAGGCAGAGCAAAGAGGTTGGCATCACATTTGGGATATAGGGCAGAGTCTTCTCATCATGCCATTTCTACCTTTGCAAAATAATTCCTCCTTTCTTTTTAGTACTCTGGGGGGGAGTGGGAGGGAGGGAATTTTTTTTCGTGGTTTATTAGATAGGCTCTTGTGTTCTGGTAAGTATAAGGTTCTATTACATTTGGCCAGTAGTTAGAGACATGCTATAATCTGTTATTTTTATAGTTTATTAGGAAATTTGATCATCTAAGATCAAGTCTTTTTCTTTGTAGTTTATATATCTAGAGTATCCAATTTACATTAACATGTTAGGTTATATGACCTTAAAATTTATATATTTCAAATCCTCTTGCTCAGTAAAACTGAAATTCGGACAAAGACAGCAAAGGACAACAAAATGATGACAAAAAGAAGACCCAGGTCATTTGAAAAATGATCTCTGAGAAATTGGTTGTTACAAGCAGTACTTGATCCTTAAATAACATGAAAATAAACCTGAAAAAAGAGCAGTTAATACTGCCAAATAAGTAGCTAAATGCAGTTAAATGATAATTAATGAATCATACCAAATAATTTATTACAATAATAGTAGATTTGAAAAGTGCTGGCACCTGATGGACAAGGAATAGCACTGAAAAAATCAATCATCTTGGAGATTAATGATTCATTATCTGTCAATCAGAATGGAAGTTGTTTTGCTTGAAAAGCTTTAATATAAAGGATATGTTCACAGGTTTAGTCTGTGTTAAGATTTCAGTTTTATCATCTATCATTCTACTAAAATACAGATTAAAATACTAGTCATTTTTCTCAAAAACGTTGACAGGCAAAGACTGAATAGTTTGACATGTAACCCCCGAACTTCTTCTTTATATCTTTAGGGTATGAATGCTACTTGGCTTTTTTTTTTTAATCAAAGCACTGGATCAAGCTGGTAATGGTGGCAAAGTTGAATGACTAAAACATCTGCAACTGTGAAGTAATAAATTGCATCTCCCAAAGCCTGTAGTTGTAAGATCAAACAGAACCAGAGGAGGAGTAACCAGTGTTCCAGGAGCAGCGGGACCAAGCATGATAGGAAGGCACCAAGCAAGAATCAGGCACCAGAAAAAGAGAAGGGCTGATAACTCGTCATTTTGAATCACCTTCTTTTCTTTGTCACTGGAGAATAAGAACACCTTTACTCTGTGTTTTAAAGGTGAAATTTCACTGAGCAGGGGAATAGTAGAATGCTTTAGTGACTCTCTACTTCAGTTTGTCCCATTTCCCCTTAAACAAACTCATTTTATTATTGTTGTAGACTGCAGGCTTGTTTGATCATCTCCAGAGGAATAAATTTCTGACAAGATACAGAAATGTCATATATTCCTGTTGGCAGCTGACAAGTATAGGCTTCTAACATGAACAACCATTTGAATTATCCTCCAAAGTTGGGGTTAAGTGCTTCTGATAATAATAAATAGTAAAGATCTGTAAAGATCCATATGTAATTTAATCCAGCATCACACAAAAGGAGCACAAAATGACCATTCATGATTCTAGTCCGTATAGACTGATAGCTGTATTTATGCAGACTAGCACATACACATGGCTTTCTGCAGAACTCTCACCTCTGATCATGCAAACAGTGTCAACTTTGAACAAGGTCATTTTGGTTCACAAATCTTTTCAGGGTTAGGAATTTTAGTGGTTAACCGTTCAGGAAATATAAAATATCCTTCACTAGAAAGAGCACAACATACCTCTGGACACAGTAAAACCATAAACAGTGGATAATATAAAACAAATATTGAAAGAATTGGAGCTAGTTTTAGTCTTGAATGATAAATTCTGATCTGTTTTTAACTTTTGCTTTCAGAAAATAACTGAGCTGTTGAGGTTGTATCACTATTGCCATGGCTATTGATGTGACCAAACGTTCACCAGTAGGGTAATAATTGGATATTTAATATAAATGAAGGACTCTAACATTCAGTGGCTCAGAGAGCACCTTTATCTCATGCTGCTTTGCAAATGTATGCTCCATTAATATATCCCAGCTGGCACCTTAAAATGAAATGGGGAGGAAAACAAACTGAAATCCTACAATGTTGATGTTATAAAATTAGAAGAAATGGTAGAATTAAGTCCCATGACCTTTCTGATGGTGTTGGATGATACTTATTATCACATACAGTTTGTTATAGTTCTTATTTAAACAAAGCCATTAGCTAGCAAGCAACAGAATTACAGAATTGCAATAACAGCATAGGAAAATGGAAAATGTGTTTTATCTGCTTTGATTAGAACAGTTTGTTCTTTTCTCAGAAATTTTAGGTACTATTTACTAAGCCTGCAATTTAACATATACCTGTCAAGCACTTACACATAACATATAAAAACCACGGTATGAAACATTGCATACTACAAATGTTAGCAAAAAAATGGTTCAGTGCCTAGGAGGAAAGTTCACCTGACCTAGCCTTTTAGTTACTTCACTCAGGAAGTAACCTAAGAAAATAGATGGGCTTCAGATTAATTCTCAACAGCTGACAGTCACAGGTTCTGTCAGTCCAAAGGGAGAAGTGAATTATATTGTACTGTGCTTTCTATCAACAATACTCGGTTTCAAGGTGCACAATTTTAGGAGCTGTACTTAAAAGCCCTGTATTTAATCACGGACATTACAATGGCGGCTTAGAAAGGAAAAGGTACCTTAAGAACCCACCTTCCAAATTAAAGATAGATCATAAATCCAAAACAATATGTTGATCACACTGTGAACAGAAATTTGGGTTCGTAAATAAGGTTAGTTAAATAGAAATTACAAAAAATGAACAGTTATGCGAAGATCTGTAAATCTCTGAACTTCTTCATAGCTCATATATCAAAATAAATAAACTTCGTCACTTTTTTGGTCTATCATTCCAAACAAATCCGGAGGTACCATGAATTGAATTGTCATTTCTTATTTCCATCACTTATCCTGTCTTAACTGTAAATTATTCCCTTCATTTTTGAAGCCTCCACCCTAGGAGAAATTTCTTTTGATCATCTTTCTGTTCTGCTACAAATTTTGAAGGCTTCCATTAGATCATGTCAAAGTTGCTTTATTTCCTAGGTGAATTTATTTAACAGGCAGAAAACTATATGAATTCTGATGTAAAATAAAGATACTAAACTAATCCTTTAGGAATCCTCAAGCAAAACAAAAAAGTGGAAAGTGTCACGCTTCTGTCTGATCACCTTAAACTATGAGTCTCATCTTTGCATTCAGTAGAAAAAAGCAAAATGTTCTATATAGAAATAAGAAAAAAATCACATTGAAAATTCTTTGCTACTAATCTGTCAAGTGTCTACTCTACATGTGGATTCTACTGAGCGAGACCAGTGCTGTCAATTTTAACTACAGTAACTTGTCATATTCCTCCCATAAACAAAATGATGGGGAGAAAGGAGTAATTCTTTAATGCAAAACTGTTTGTCTGGATTGTATCTAGACTGGTAGAGTGTGATATTTCTCATTGTTGAGGTCAGTTTGCTGGTAGCGTCGGTGATATAGCAGAATATAACAGTCTGTTTGTATGCATGGCTGTGACCTGTAGCTGTGCACAGTGTCGATTTCCCACCCCAATCCTTGGCTGCATCCCTGCCAACACCATTTATGCCAAGGGATAATCTTGTCTTCTGTGCTTCAGCATTAATTAAAAAAATAAAATAAAATAAAATAAAATAAAATTTTAAAAAAAGTAAAATGCAAAACAAGCATGCAGCACCCATTATAGAAACACTGGTACCACTGTTAGCTGTGGGAGTGATGGCTTGTGACAGTAGACAGAAACATCTTGCCTGCATGTATGGCATTCTCATCCAAACAGGTGTGCACATGGTATGATTCATTTCTGTGGATGTGAGACTGACATTAATAAACTACGAGCTTCTCTTCTTACCATAACCCTTGTTTGGACGCAGTCCTCTGAACAGCTACCCCTTGTGCCGATGTGCCTTCCCACTGTGATGAATTGTTTCATTTCGGTGAAGGCAGGGTAACGTTGATCATCACATGAAAGCTTGTAATGGTGTCTTTAGCGACCTCTTTAATAGTGACAAAATTTTTGCAAGGAGTAGAATAAACTGACAAGGTAAATCATTAATCCTTACACTCTTTTTCTTGCTCAGAACAATATTCTGGGGGTTGCTGACACTTCTACATAGTCAGGTGTGACAGAATATGAATGAAATGAAAGAAATACTTCCTTTTCATTTGAGATATGATTCCCTCTCCCCAGAAAACAGGAATTTGGCATTCAGATGTGCCTTGCATTTAGACCTCAGAACAATACCTACAAAGGCTTTATTAATCTGGAATAGGTGTAATCCACAACTTTTGAAACACTTTGGCTGAGTGAATATCTTCCTATAATCTGCATAGCACAGAAACTTCCTCACGTAACTGTCTCAGCTAATGCCCTGTTCTGGGGTCAAGACTGTTGAAAATGTAAGCATTAGCTAATTCAATTGCTGGCTCATCAGATGGCTCATCTTAAGCTATAAATAATGCTCTTGCATTATTCTTATGTCTCATAGGTCTAGTCAGTGTCAGTCATGTTAATGATGTTTTTTTCGCTTTCACTTGGCATGTATACTGTCTGAATAATTTCCTGGTTTACAGGTTTAATACTTTTCTTCTTTTCTTTTTCTTCCTGAATTAGTCCTAAATCTGAGTAGCTGGGGTATTTCATGGACCATGTGTTTCAAGATTGATAGTGGAACCCACTTTAATCTTATATCTCCTAGGGAGCTGCCTCTGTACAAAAAATACTACTTTTTATTCTATTTATTAGATTGTATATCTTAGGAGATTCAGCAGGAACTAGAACAAAGATGATTACAAATTACTTTGCAAGCTAGTTACTAAACAAGACCAAGACAAAGCCCTTTTTTTTCACATTTATCCAACACTGAATTTTTTGCATTCCCACTGTATATATACAGATGTAGTCTGGATAGGAAATAATTAACTTTCTATTCCAAGGAAAACATTTGTGGTCAGTTCAAATTCTTATATACATTGTTTTATAAACAAATGTGACATTTAGGCTTAACCTGGTGACTTTTCCCCTCACTGTTTCTTTCTGTAACACCTGTTGCTGATCTTGCTGCCATGTAGGAGACTGCTTCCATGGAAACACCCTCTGCCCAGTATGGTGGCTGCTTTTGATTTAATGCATTTTTCATAAAAAAACTCTTCATCATTTTTATGATGAATCTGTCATGTTTCTGGATATTCCTGTAGTATATATATTCTCCCACCCTTGTTCACGAATACTGGGTTTCTTACACATTTGCAGGCCGATTTGTGTGATTCCTTCAGGGTTGTTGATGTGGCTTTGCTATCAGTTCAGGACAGATACTAAGTCTCTACTTCATCTTACGCAGTACACGCTGTGCAGCTCATCCAGGTCTGTTTAAAGTACCTACAGATTCACTACTGCATGGATCTGCAGCAAGTTACTTGCATTTGTACTTCAGTTAAATGCAGCATTTGAAAGATGGGAAAGGAAAGAGTGGTTACAAACTTTAGGACTTGAAGTGGGACAAAAAAAGATAAAAAGTATCTTTTCAAGCACCAAAGCATTGAGGGACCCAATGGTTTTCTGGGGGACTCTATGATTCACTGCAGGCTCTGATTTTGTTTACAACTGGAGAAAAATGAAAATGGGTCACATAAGGAGAGCACCCAGGCTCAGGGTGATATAAATGTGGTTTTTTACTCCTGGTCCATCTTCTTCTCAGTGAAGTCAAATAGAAAAGGTAGGTGAAAATCCAAGGAGTCTAAATGGATGCTGGTTACACTATGAATAATAGAGTGATTACCAGAATGCCAAGGTATCTTCTCTTCCCAACCAAGTGTAAGAGGCTAGAAATAGAGAATTTTTTCTGCTAACATCCCATATGTCTGCATTTGTAGTATTTAATACAACACATATAGACTCCTCAGTTCCAGAAATAAAATGCTTCCCATCAGCACAAGAGATCTTGTACACCATGTGCCTGTGAATATGATATATTGGAGCCTAGCAATTGATCAAATTGTTGTCCTTCCTGTTGCATGGTACCAGAAGTCATGGTAATCTGGTGATAGCATTTGTAAATATAATTTATATGTGGTTAGTGAGTTATACCACTTTTAACAGCATATGGGGTTTTGGGGATGGCAAACCAGGCTTTGGAGTCAACAAAGCTTTCTGAAGTGATTAGCACCAGAAAAAAACAAAACAAAACAAAAAACAAACAACAAAGGAATATCCACAACATTTTTAAAAAAGCAATCATGGTATTCATGAACTAAAGAAATAGTAATACAAATACGGAGGTCACTAATTTTTCTTCCAGTATACCATATAGATGTTGTATACACAAAAAACAAGCAGAAATATCATAGAATCATGGAATGGTTTGGGTTGAAAGGGACCTTTAAAGATCATCAAGTCCAACCCCCGCTGCCGCATATCAAAATTGTCATTTGAATTGTGAAGTAAAAGAGTCAGAAGCTGGAAAATGCCGGAATGAAGTTTGCTCATGCAGCCAGCTTTACCTGCATGTGAAAAAACAGGCAGCTACTAATTAACATTCAGTAGAAGCTAAGCATTCCCATTTAGCTAATTTAACAATACTAAAGATTGAATTATTTTTTCAAAACAGCTGATTAGCACTGGTAGAGTGCTCTTAAAGGCAGGTAAGTCATGAGGAAGTACTTTCCTACACATATCAGCACTTTCAGACATGGATTCATGACCTGTTAGACTTTTGTTGTATGCAGCAGGGACTTTGTAGGGATTTATCACGTACACATTAAATGCCTGAGCAATCTTTACCCTTGTAACCAGCAATTCTTGTTCTCACCCCATTCCTACTGGAGATTTCATATAAAGTACAGCAGCTTATCCTCTCACATTCTCTGTCTTTCTCTGGTATTTAGGTAACAGTATCTTTCCCACTCTCTGAATCCTTTTG
Source organism: Phoenicopterus ruber ruber (assembly GCA_009819775.1). NCBI lineage: Eukaryota > Metazoa > Chordata > Aves > Phoenicopteriformes > Phoenicopteridae > Phoenicopterus > Phoenicopterus ruber. The sequence goes on along the minus strand of CM020216.1, from coordinate 60,918,963 downwards.
CTTTTTGGAGTTCTAGTTAACCACCTATATGTAAGTGAAGGTGATCTATTAAGAGTGTTAAGGGAAGTGTTAGCTTTGGTCACTGAAAGTGGAACAGGAGTATAGAATATAAGAACATAGGATTGTAAGGGAGAACGTGCTGATTACAGGCTGCTTATCATTGCAGTTCTTTTGGTAGAGCATTGCTTGACTTCTACGGCTACATGCTCTGCAGTGGTCATACGGCACTTACCCACAGCAATTTGTCCAAATTATGCTCATACTCTTTACTGGCTTTTCTGGATGTGCACACAATAGAAATGGGATCATTTGCATCCCACCTAGCTATTCTAGCCTTGTGATGCTTATGAAAGGAGAGCCTCTAACAGTGAAAACGTGGTTTACCATTTATTAAGGATATATGCAAAGGAGATCCAAGCACGCTGAAACATGGAGGTCACACAGATCTAGACACAGTCTTTGCAGCTGGTTGTTTTCTCTAAAATGAATCAAAAGTAAAACTTCAGATTCCAGCATTTCTGAACTATGGCAGTCTTTCTTTGGGGCAGGACTGAGGTGTAGATTGCTGGACAGTCTTCTTTGTCTACCTAGTGATGACACAGTTAGAATTAATGGTACATGTAGTAAGAGGAGACATCTGGCTTTGAATAGCTGACCAGTCTTAAGTAACAACACAACAAGTTTGAACTAAATTCTCTGACCTGAATCCTTGCACCAGCATGAGGGTAACGAGCAGTGGAGCAGCGGAGCTCCAAGCTGCAAGGAAGCCAGCAGGAGAGGCTCTGGCACTACGGCGGCTGGTGCATTCTGCGTAGGAGTCTCTGAGCTGCGTGTGCCCTGCCCACACACAGCAAATAGTGTCGTGGGAACTGTTACTAGTCAAGCCCTGGCCAAGTCCTTTAGGACTTGTTTTGGACTGTTTTCAGCTCTAATCTGCTTTGGGCTTGGGGCACAAATGGAACTGGTCTCAGAAGGCAGAAGTCGTAACAGAGTCCTTGGCAGTTCCTTGCTTTGTGCTTCAGTACAAACACTGTTGTCTCTTGACTTTAAAATAAACTGACAAGAGATGATCTGCTTAAAGTGCCACACATTTCTGCCAGCAGTGGTGGTGTGCGACTAGTCAAGTGCTTTTCTTCTGGCTATTTCTCGTTGCTGAAAATCTGTAGGGGGAGTGATTAGAAAAAAAATGTCAACACAAATGATGTTTAAGACCCATGCTAATATATCACTGGTCCCATCTGCTTAAGAAAACCATCCCTCCAGTAAATTAATTTTTAATTTGAAGAGGATCCCTGGTTCAGTCACACCACAGTCATTTTTAATTATGTCACTGAGACTGTGTTCGGTTTTTCTTGCCCTCTGGGCTGGCGCTCTATTTCATCACCAGTGCTGACTCTCCTAGACTCTTCATTAGGAAGACAAGGCCTCAAAACACAATACACGAAGCAGACCTGCTGCCTTCTTTTTTAATGTAGGGTGGGGTTTTTTTCTAAAAATAAATTCATCCACTTCCTTCATTTCCCAGCTGTCACACAGAGACACTTTTAGCATCTGTTGGTATTAGGAAGCTATAAATAGGGATATCTGGGGAACAAAACAGGGAAAGAGTTTTTTCCCCCTCCTCCTTTGAAATAGATGGGAATAAAAAGCATATTTGAAGGAAGAGAGTAAAGGAAGGAATGATGAATATGTATGTGTACATTTTCTTCTAAATAAAGATAGTAAGTAATCAGTTAGAGATACATTGCTACTGTACCTTAAAAAAAAAGTGATTCCTACCAAACTCCCACAGTCTCAACAGATATTTAGATCCCACCAAGCATTTTGCATGAATATTTATTGGAAAAAAACATGCATTATCTAAGAAATTTTAAGTGTTCTCCTGCCTACCTTCAGCTTCAACATTCTGTGTGGATTAGACAGTTGTGCATGGACAGCATATTTGCACTAGGCTTTTGCTGATTAGATGGTCAACAGTAGCATTCACACAGCTAGCTCTCTCCTATTGCAGTCCAAAGAGTACTCTCCACTACGATGACAACCTGCTCTGCAATAAAGTCTGCTTCATGGGAAGGTATCTCATCAGTGTGACTGATGATCCCTGTGTGTAACAGGGTATTTCCACTGGAGTGCTATGGGAAATGCAATTGAAGACAATCAAAAGCATCTAAATTTAAGGGATTAGCGGGGACAAAGAGAGAATCAAGATCTCAGATTCAGTAATTTCTTTCAATTTACCATATGATCGGTCATTTCTTGCCTGGCTGTTGTTGTTTCCTAGATACTACCTTGTGCTGCTTTGCCAATGACTGCAAAAATGTGGAGATTTGTGAAGTGGTAGTTAAGATCTTCACAAGAGAGATGACAGTAGCTTTGTATATCAACCACTGCACAACTAAGGATATTCTTAGTGCCATGAGCAGCAGCATCTGTCCCATAGGCAGCTGCAGCAGTGAAAGGAGGAGGACACTGAGTAGCCATTTGCTTGTCTTCCTTGGTGCAGTACTTTTTACAAGTTTAGTTAGTAGGGAGAGTTACAGGCTCGAGGTTCACATAACCTTGTAAACTGTGAGCTACTTTCTCCCCCTTCGTTGTCACTCTCTGTCTCCACTGGCTGAATTAAAAGGAAATGGTCATCTTCCTCAGTTTTCTAAAAGTTTGTTTATAGATGCCTAGTCTGAAGAAAGGCTCTTTATTAGACCTTGGTTTGGATCCTGGAAAATAATTTAATTCGATTCCAAGAATTCTTAAACTGAGACAAAATGCTAAAGAAAGGTGGAATTGAAAGACTGAAAGATATTATAGTTCTAGGACAAGACTTCAGACTGTTGAACAGTCCTTCGTGCAGTGAAAAATTTTATCCAGGAGAAGAAGGAAGAGAATCTCGCCAAGGGTTCACCAGCAGTACACAGATTTTCAAAAGAAGAGTCATGAGCCACATGTGGTCAGAGCTGCCTTAAGCTACTTTTTGTAAGAAAAGAACTGATTTTATTATCTTAAGTCTCTACCTTATTAAAACTTGGTTGTGATATTTCTTTATATTTTGCATTGTGTTTCAGGAAGTATCTTGTGACTATGGTTATGAATATGAAATTAATATTTCATGATATATTATGGAGTATTATGATTTTTAATAAAACTTGAAGCTTATTTATGCAAGGGAAGTATGCTTTCATATTGTGGGATGTGTGTTCCTCTGGAAGTTTTTAATAAAATATTACTGAAAACATACAGATCACATTTCAACAAAACTAGTACTTTATATAAAAGTGCAAATAAGATCTCATTACTGTAGATAGTTTTGCAGAAGTGCAGGCAGGTGAAACAACAAGATGAGAAGAGCACACTGGCTAAGATTTTTAAAATGTATTACCTAGAAGCGTAAGTGCTCACACCTTTGCCCTTGTAGTTTAAAGTCATGTACAACTGTGCACTTACTGTCTATCTGCTTTCCTGGCATCTTCTGGGTTAGACCCCCACTTTGGTCTGTGCATTCCGAGCTCCTCTTCTCTTTATTTTCCATTGTGGTCTGTGGAGGAAGGGAGTTGTGAACCACTGGGACCAATAGGCAGAGTTATGAGATTTTTGGTGCAGGAAATAACGTCCTGGTTGTGACAAGATTCTGCCTCATCAGCTCCTGTGTCAGGATGAGGCCTGGCTTACTCTGCTTCTTAGTTCAGAGAAACGCTGTATAATCCTGGCCTTCTTAGTCTGGCAGGAGTTCTCCAAACAAGCCCTCCTTTCCTGTCTGACCGCTCAAAGAGGTTGATAAAGTCCCTCTGCTCACAGGCTGTGCTTGATTCAAAGCCCATGGGGTAACAGAAAAGCAACAGGATATTTTTTCTTATGATATTGAACACAAAATATTTTCCCTATAGTTTGGAGATGCTAGTGTCCATAGACTTCCCAGTATTAGAAAATCATGGAGGAGGTTAATTTTTTGTTGTGATTGCTGATTAAGAAGGTTCAACAGTTTGAAAGTTGCAGGGCTAGACAGTGGCTAGATTTTCTGGATAAAAACTGAGCAACAAGACAGAAGGGCATGAACTACCAGAGCAGAATATGATCTAGGGCATTATAAAGATTATTGGAACATGACAGAAGAGCAATTGTGGTGATAAAGCATGCATTGAAGAGGATGTGCTGCTTTGGAAACAGAGAAACGGAAGTTAAAGCAGTAGGTTAACCCATATATTTATAGATGGGCTATTAAGACTTAGGAAGGAAAGCACAATAAAACCGAGCTGGCTAAAATAAAAAAACATCAAATTATTTTTTTTGGGAGGCCTAGTAAAAACATTTTTAATAAAATAATACTAGGAGTCTGGTACAAATTGCTGTGTCAAACTTGGAAATTAATAGAGATTTCTCTAAAGAGTTGATTTGTGAGAAGCAGACTGGAGAATAAGTTCTGCTGACAATGGTAGAGCCTAGATACTCCTCAGTGTTACAGGTGATAGGATTTGGGGTTTTTTTCTTTTCTTTTATCAAGTAGTGGCTGAACTGAAAAATTGTGACGTTAGTTCAGACAGGCAGATATAAGAGTCAAGGAGGTGGGAGAAGACTAGGTCACAGAAAATAGTTATGGATTGATTCAACCTAAACTGAAGTTAATTTAATGTGAGTCAGATCAAACTAAAGGTAAGGACAAATTTGAATAAATCTGTGAGTAAAGTTCCATATTTCAAAAGAGTGAACTCAGAAATACTTTAGGAAATAGAAAAGTCAACTGTATTGGGGAGCTGGATACAGAAAAGTTCGAACTTCTTTAAACAAGAAATGCTGAAACTTTCAGTAAACTCTGTGCAATCAGTTTGTCTAAACTAGGTATATGAATAACCTTAAAATCATATTAGCAGCTAGCCAAGACTGGACTAGAGAACATAAAAGCCCTGTTTCACACAATTTGCCTGAGCTGAACTCAAACAAAAGTCCTTCTCAAAATAGGATTAACTACAGCACGTAATACAAGTCTGTCTGGTGTCATTTCTAGAGGTGCTTGAAAACTTTTGTAAATATCAAATGCTACACAGGTACAGAAGGCCTCAGTGGTAATAATCTAATGCTAACAACCTTATTAGAAGTTCAAGCCCTATGGCTAGCGGAGGTCATCAAGTTTTGCAGCAGTTTAGATGTTTAGCATCCATTTGGGTAACTAGCTATTAATAAATTTAAATGCTGGCATGCACAAGTCATAAAAATTGACAGTCGGGAAAAAACAGAAGAAAAATACAGAGTCAATACAATATAATATTACAGTAAAACATAATTTTACTGGGTCATAATTCATGGAAATTATTGTTATACAGCATTGTGAGCAAGCATTATAGCATCAGAACATCTAATTTCTGTTTTTCATATTGTTATGAACCTATTCTCTGGCTTCTGGCATAGTTTATCCTTTGCTGCACCTTACTTTCCCTTTCTGGATAATAGACATGATGCTGTGATTCTTCACATAGGATGGTGGAAACTTTGACCAGAAGAAACTGCCAAAATAATGTAATGGTGAGAACTAGAAGATCATGCTTTGAGTGAATCTGAGATCTTTGTAACTTAAGAAAACACTGAGTTTCCTATTGTGTGTCTTCAGAATATGTTAAACATTACTCATGAAAATGTTCATGCCCTGTAAAAATGATGGAGGTTTTTGGATCTTGTAAGAGGATAAAGTGTTCGGAGTTAGACAAGCAGAATGAAATGATGAAACTTTTAGCAGTATGGCTTCAGCTTTTTCTCCATTAACAAGATTAGCACCAAAGCTCTGCAACAAATTCTAGTGTCCATACTCAGAAAATTTGGATAAAGTTAAGAGAGAAAATAGACAAAAGAATGAATGCCTTATAATCTGGAGAAGCCATTTATAAGGAAAACCTAAAGGCTGTTTTCCTTAGTAAACAACCTATTAAGACATAACTTTCTAGTCTATACATATGTTTCTGTACATGGTCAAAACACATAGAATATGTCTGCCAATTTCACCTTTCTGGTTTTATCTTTTAATGATTTTTAAAATTATTTCATCAAGCAGGCTGAGTTTGATCTTCACTTACTCAGACAGCCCATTAAACTAGTTACTACATGAGACAATTTTTTAATCTTTCTTCCTATAGTAGAAAAACATAAAATAATATACAGTAACTAAAATTGGATATTCAACTTACACATATTAAAAATGTAGAACAATTTTGTTTTGATTTTTTTCATAATGAGGGTAACTAGCCATCGGAAATCTTAACTCAAGATATAAGGAACACTGACTTACTACTGAATAACTGTATAACAGACATACTGTACCACAACTGGAAATTTGGGGGCTTGACGCAGGAACCTCTGTGGCTATTGTGATGCAGAAAGTTATGTTAAATTATTGCAATAGTCCTTCATGTCTGCGATTCTGTGTATGTGGACCATGGCAGCAGGCACAACACAACCTTATGGACCCCTCAGGGAAGATGAGCCATTTTGCAATACTGCTTTCTGGGATCTTTCACAAAGAAAAAGCAGAGCTGTAGAGGAGTACTTCTGTCCATTCTTTCCTGCAAGGGTCTGTGGGTCCGTTGACAGTAGTTGCTGCTTTTCCCCCTATTCTGGGGCAAAATCCTTTCCTTTTTTTATATGAGAAAGATTATTTCCTCCATGAAAAAAGGTCCTTTTGAACACTTAAAATAGAAGCACAACGACCCAGTGGTGTGCAAATAAAGAGGAAAGAAATAATATAGGAAAGAATAATGCTAAGAAGAAAGGGTACGGGTGAGAACTCCAGGTTTAGGTAAAGACTCCAAAGAGAGCGTGTGGGGAAATAAAGACTGTAACAAAAGATGGCAGAAGTCCTTAAAGTTGCTATGACACAAGGAGCAATCACAAATATGTCTGATAATTGGCTCAAGATAGCTTTTTCATAGAATCTGAAAACTGCCAATGATTAAAATCAGTAAGGTTCTAATTGCCCGTTTAAAAAATTGTATCAATACAGTAAATGAACTCCTTAATGCCTGAAGATGCTTTTTTTTTTTTCTTTCCTCTTTTTCAGGGTTATAAAAATAGCTGTTCAAAAATAGCATTGATGAATCTGGCTCAGAGATACGTTCTTTGTTGTTGTAACTATAGCCAGCTGCTTGACTAAAATTGACACTGATTTATTAATTTACCAGATCAATAATAACTTGTCCTCTTCCTCCTGAGTATTATCTTCAAGTTTACAGTCAGGTCTCACAGAGATTTTCACTACATTAACTATACATTATGGTCTTGGTACGAAATCCATTTGAGTCTGCTAGAGATTTTTCACTGATTGCTGTTGGATCAGGCTGAGCTGGACTTGGCAAAGATGTCATTTGGCATCTGTCCATACCACAAGCCATACTGTGCTGTATTCTTTGAAAGTATTCTAAATGTTTCTTGAGCACAGGAATGTCTAAATCCACAGAATTTATCTGAGAAAAAGCATTCTTGGAAATGTTTTGTGGATGGAAATACTAGAAACAGTTTCCAAATAAAATATTCTGTATTTGTAGATTCCACAAAAAGAATGCATGAAGCCCCTTCTTGTATTAGAATATGAACCCTTTCCCAGTATTTAAACACTCAGCCATGAAATTGGCTAACTGCAGGTGAACACATTTTTATCATGTATTGAACAACAAAATTCCCGAAAGAAAGGGTACAGCCAATCAGACACCTGCTAAAATGTGTAGGTATTTCCTAGTAGGTGTTGATGTTAATGCCAGGATGTGCAAGAAATACTGTCATGGAATGCAGGTGTGCATTTCCGTAACATGACCAGACGTACACCTGCTACCTGATGGCAGAAACATGCATTTTTATCTCATTATGAATGTGTCATTCCCAAACAAGTAATGGGAAAAGGCCTATAGAACCTTTGGGAAAAAAAGTGGCAAGTAGCTTGGCTCCCAAAACAATTAATTTGCTCCATGATTTCCTCTTGAACCATAAAAGGTGGTCTCAGAAAAAAAGATAGCATGTTGGCTGAGACAGGGTGAATTGTTGCAAAATAGATTTGTTTCAGAAGCACCAGGTTTGGGCAATCCTCTACTTAGAATTCTGATTCAGGAACATCCATACTATATTGAACAATATTAGACATAATGATTGCTATGCTTGTGGAGCTGAATATATGCAACTGAAGCAAGTTGTGGCAAGTGTCTAGTGAATGTAACTTCTTCCCAGAAACTAACAGTAACAATACTGACACACAAATGAGTCCTAGGCAGAGACAGAAAAATGGAAAGAGAGAGACAGAAGACAAATATGACGTACATTCTTTCTGCAAGATCTTGCACATGACAGCAACAGCATCTCAGGTGGATACCACACAAAACAGTGGTAGTCCCTCGGTGCATTTCTTCTGAATTCATATTCACTTCTCAAATCAGTTCAAAACTTTTCAGCTCATCCTCAAATATAACCAAAATCAGGACCTTAACAAAGATTGGTACCACAGCTATAACTCTTCAACAGGTGAGGATACCTTGACTTGGATTTTTTCTCAGTGTGTGACTCTAATCTGCACACCTGTAGCATCTTCACTGACAATTTGCTGATACTTTGAGAGAATAAGTTTCAAGAATACTTCCTGCAAAATCAGCAAACGGTTGCTTAAAAACAATCACTGGATGTGCACCACTAGCATGCCATGTGAGCATGCCATGATCTTGACAGATTTTCATGACTCTTTTTGATTTGTGTGTTGGTACAACCATAACTGGTAATTCTATAAATGTGACCAATTCAAGAACTCATTATTCTATGCACAAACTCAGTATAGTTCTCCATTGGTATGGTAAACTGAAGGTGCAGTTCTGTCTTTCATGAGAATTGGTTTGACTGTTGGCTCCAGGTGAAGTAGCACTGATTGTTTTTCATAAGCTCCCAGTTTTTCAGGAAACACTTGAAATAACTCACTGGCAATGTTTCTTAGTTACTCTTCGCTGATGACAGATGCCAAGGAAACTGATTCCCAACAGCATAAATGAGTTAATAGGATAATTTAGACTGGGAATGATAGCTAGAGGTCATCTAGTCCAGCCCCCACTCAAAGCAGAGTGATCTCCAAGGTTTACATTATACTCCCCAGGATCTTGTCCCATCCAATTTTGGTTGATTATCTTCAGAAATGGAGATTGATACTTTATTAGCCTATTTTAATATCTCCTTCTGATGACTGATATACCAATAAGAATCAATCTTTCTGAGCAGAATCCACAGAAAATATTCACCTCATATTTATGCCAGTGTTCATGTCCATACCACTGTCATCGGAGCAGACTTGACAATTTATGAAAATGAGGCAATGGAATGTATCTCTTCAGAGGCGATCTCAGTTAACTTCCATTTCATTCTCATGTGCACTTACTACCATTGTAATGAGCATTTCAGAGATCCTCAAGACTCCTTGGATGTGATAACAATTCTTTACTCATTGTCAAAGGAAGCACTGATGCCCACAAATGAGAATCTTTGACATAATATGCTTCATACTGTCAACCTTTGATGACCAAACTGAAGCACTGCAGTTTTTCTTTTTGCGGAAATAACATTTATCGTCTTTCACTCTCTATATGGACCACTATATGGTCTGACTAAAAATTTGGACGACTGATCTTGTCTGTTAATGTTGCTGTGATTGAGTTCCTGATTGTATTGACAACAATCATCTTTCTAATCATGAAACCCAACATTTAGTTTAATTGCTGTAATAAGACTTTTCTTAGTGTGTAGTGATTCTGATTCAGTGGCTAAGGCCTTTTCCTAAACAATTACAAATGATAAATTTGGCTCAAGAAAAAGATGGTGCTGAACTCCAAAGACAAGACAATTATGTAACTTGTCATTGAGAAAATCACCAGTTACAATGCTCAATGATGCAGAGCAACTGAGCAATATAAGCAGCGATGTCCTTATCAGATTGTAAGTTTCACCTGTGAAATTGAAATCTCTAGACAGTGATGGATAGGGCAGACATAAAATGCATCTTCGGCAAGGCTATGACTTCATTGTATGGCCTTTACTTACCGTACCTGATTTGCCTATCATACTAGCAATTATCTTGCTCACAGAGTAAGCAGAGAACAGCCTGTTCAGGAGTTTTTCTCTTGTTTGCTTTAAGATAATGTGATAGTCTTTCTAAATAAGAATCTCTAATGCAGGTTGACTAACATCAGGCTATCCTAGGACTGCCATCTTACATAGCAAGCAGACAGGCACATTAATTTAGATTCTGCAGTGGCATTTCTTTTATCTCAAGTAGGTAAGGTCACACTCAAGATCATTCTCTACTGCTCCTAGGAGCGGATCCAGAAGTTCTACTGCTGCTTGTCATCAGCAGCATGTAAACCTTGTCACCAGAAGTTTGAGGGCATATTTATGAAGCACAATTGCTGGGGTCTTGAGGGCACTACTTGGCCTTAATGGCCCTGACCAGCCTCATTTGGGGTTTTCACCCCCACCTGCCACCGATGGGCCCAGGAGCTGCGTTTCAGCTTAACCCTGGGCCTTCAGTCCCAGTCTAAGCTATGTCACAGGAGTGCCTGTCCTTTGCTCAGCCACAGACATGCTTGTGACTGGACATAGACTGTGTTGATCTGGACCCTGATCTGCAGACTGACTTCCTGGCTTGACCGTGGACCTGCCTCATCACTATGGGCCTGCCTGTTAATCACTGGACTGTGTCTGACCCAGGTTATGATTGCTGGACCTGATCCTGACCCTGACCTGCAGACTGACTTCCTGGCTTGACCTCAGACCTGCGTCATTACCACAAATTTGCCTGACGATCTGGACGCTTGATTGAGCCTGGCTGCCATCTCTGGGACTGCCTCTTCTGCCGTGGCACTGCTCCCTGTCAGTGAGGTCATTGCCACCAACCTGCATTGTGGCCACCCTCAACTCCCAACTCACGATCTGTTAGGGAGCAACCCTGCTCTCGCTGTTCCCTGAGACAGCAAAAGCAGGCTGCTTCACAAAGAAAGGTGAGCCAGGAGACAAGTCTGCCAACGAAGCTGGCAGGAGCAGTATCTTCAGTAACAAGGGACACGGTCCCATGGTATCAGAGCAAGAAAGCAGAGCAGGTCCAGAGAAAGCAACCTGAGCTGGCCAGCAGTAACAAGGATCAGCCAAAAGTCCGGTGATGGCTAGACAATACTGTAGTAACAAGCAGTTCCTAGGTCAAGCCAGGAAATCAAGTCAGCAGGACAGAGTCTGGCCCAACAAGGCACCTGGCCAGGTTCAGGCTTACCTACCATGGTATGACAGTGACCAGGGGAAAGGACCTGAGCTTAAATGCAGCTTTCAAGTGAAGGAGGGAGGCTCCAGATGAGGCCTCTCACCTCTCTTCCTTATGCAGCTCCTTTCACGCAAGTCTGATCCAAACTGACAGGGTGGCACAGAGTTGTGCTTGAGCACAGACAGCCAAACCCTATGGAGGGGATAAGAGGTTGCAGAGGCAGTAGGTGCACTCGAGCCCTGACAACAATCCACGTGACTGAAGCAACCAGCAGAAGGTGGTTGTCATTTTGTTGTCAGCAAAATGAACAGTAACAACCAACAAGATCTGGAAGAAAAGACAGAGGAATCAAATACGGCATGAATGATTTACGAGAAGAGCAAATAATATCCTGCATTGGATGTTTATACTATCTAGATCTGTGACATGACCTCTTTGGGGAGTACTTAACTATTTTTATTTAAGAAAACTCATGAAAAGCAGCGTTTCTGTTTGTGAAAGTCTTTGAATACTCAAAGTTTGATTTTATTCTCCATTGGAATAAAACAAACAAACAAACAAGATAGCATGGTTTCAAAATAAAAATTTTGGAATGAAAACTTGAAGTTTTTCCATATATTGTCTCCTCATGTCTCTTCTTGGGTGCTCTAAAACACTGGATGTCAAAATGACTTACAACAAAACTTCATAGATTGTGGGATGTATCTGAAAAAACATTTCTCTTGTAAGGAAGCAATCCATTTTCAGTGGAATGTCTTTCTTTTAGAAAGCCCTTACCAGCTCTGGACTTTATTATGACCTTTTTTTTGGCAGAGTAAAGGAACAATGACTATAATTTTTTTTTCGTTATGTGGGCACCTTTAGGTGGTGGTGAAGTCAACTTTTAATCTTCTTTTGGATAAACTAAACAGATCAAGCTTCTTTAGTGTCTCAGTATAAAACAAACAATGCTGCTGTTGATTGTGGAGATTTAAGTTTCTTGCTCTGAGGAATTTATAATATAAATTATATGGGTAATAATCATAATATAATGAACAGTTACAGCTGGTCAGAAGGTCAGAGGAAAGGGATGGAAAGCTACAGGCAGAAAGAAAGGAAGAAGTGCCTAGGGAAAGCATTATTTTCAAACAATTTAGTTCTGAGTCTCTGATTTGGTTTCACAATTTTCTAAGGGTATTTTCATGTTATGATAAAGTTCTGTGTCTTATCTCCCATTTTATTTTAGTATTAATCAGGTTTGGGCAAAGGAAGAGACAGTGGCGTATAAAAAGGCAAAGGAACTGAATTCAGTGGGAGGATTTGAAGGATGTCTATTTCTTTTTCTTCACATATCTTTTATAACTTTCGCAACCATTCCTGAGATTGTGTATAATTCAGCATACCATTTTCTATAAGAAGAACACAGGTTATTCCAGACCATATTAGATTATCTAATACATCCAATGCCAGAAAGCACCCATGAGCAGTGACCAGTTCTAAATATTTTAGAAGAAAGTGCAAAAAAATCCCAGCTGGAGTGATGACTGTGGTGTAAAACAGCCTCAAGGGAAGAGATACAGCTGCATGCCAAATCAAGGCCCTGTAAATGCTTCTCAGGAACAGCTGGATTTTGAATATGCAATTTGAGGCATCTTGAAAGGAACATATTTTAGGACAGTTGCTGAAAACTGGCCCCACTTGAAGAAATGAATATAAAACATCCAAAATAACTAATCAATCCTGAATGACTTGACCTGTACTTTGTACCGGTAATTGTCTGAATATTTGAAATGTGGACACGCTTCTTAGATATCTGTCCTCCTCATGCTTCTTAAAACACATTTATAAAATGACATTTAGTAGAGTTGGCCTTCTAAGATCACAGACAGCCATTAATTACAATTAAATAAAGGCTTCCATGAATGACTTCACTGATTTGTCACCAAGGCAGTTTTCAGGACAGGATATAATGATAGATAACTGTTTTAAATTGTGATTCCTGCAAAAATGAGTTTTTGAGGGAAAATCAGATCAGAAATACAAACACTGGAAGTCTGATTAAGTACCTCAATTTACTAGTTGTATCCTTCAGCAGGATGAAGGCACTTAATATATCCTCTTACATTCTTGCCTACTTAAATTGCCTTCAGGTTTTTATATTATAGCAAGAAATAACTTCATTTTAGTTCAGGTTAGTGTTTGGTTTGTTTCTTAAGTTATTTTTTTAAATGGTCTTGGAATTCGTTAGATCTCTGTGAGACGACCCACAGAAAAGATGATGTAATTTTTTCCCTCTCATAAACTTTCAAAAAAAATTAACTAAAACTGAATTTCTAGGAGCATCAAAATATTGACAAAGAAGAAGAGTACCCTGCTGATTTTGTTGAAAAGCAGCAGTATAGGTGTGTCCTTTTTTTTTTGGCTAAACAAATATTGAGTAGTTTGAGGTTTACATGGAGGCTTCTTTTTTTAGGCACTTACCTAAGACAATTGAAAATTTTAAGAAAACAAGTCACTACTTCTGGCGAATAGATTGATGGTACTGAAATCAAAACCATCTTTAAAATGTGCTTATACTTCTACTACAATACTCTTCGAACACTACATGAATCTCCAGAGAGAACTGGTATTAGCCCCATTTTACAGACAGTTAGGACAATATGACAGCAACGAGAGCTGGAGTCAACTGCAAGAAGCCCACATTCTAGACAACACCCTGAGTCTAGTTTCTTATTAACTAAGTCATTTTTCCTTGACTAGTATTTTATTTTATTCCCTTTGACTGGGTGTTTAGGGATGCGTAGCCTTTTCCCTTGCCTAAGACCAGAGATTAAGCTTAAATTTGGGATTTCTGAAATTGAGCTTAAGTGACATTATACAAACATTTGGAATTGAATTCATCATTTCCCAGCATAAATTCCTAAGTACCGGGTGAGTCTTACTCTTACGGAACCTGAGATGGAAACATTTGCTGATCAGTATTGTTTGGGTAAAGTAATCTCAAACTCAAAAAATTAGAGCAGTAGCACATGTGACTTATGTCTTGTGCTCATTAATTTCCTTCTAATGTTAATTCTATTGGTGGAAACAAACTTTGCTCTTTTAACTGTAGAAGCAGCTACTGTTCAATAGTGGATGCATCTGATTTTTTTCAGAGGCATATTTAATAAAACTGCTTTACAGATTTTCAAAAGGAAAGAAGCTACTATTTGGCCCAAAATTATTTTTATCTATCATCTCCCTTACTATTAGCTAAAGAAATCTATGAAAACACATTTAAGCAAAGTTTATGTTGCTCTTCTCTTTTTCTAGAGGAGTATGTGCATTGTATGTCATCCTCTCAGTGTGAAGCTGAACTGTGTCTTCATTTACTTCTGGGACTGAAACAGAAGCGAGTATTTCTATCATATTCATGATAAGACTCTAGAGCTGGCTGTGCAATGATAAACCTCTGTCCCAAGGGAGAGTAGTTCAGTGAGTTGATTGGAAAATTGGACAAACAGAGGTATTTTCAGGAGGGAAATGGTAAGTCTGCTTTAAAGGGTCATTTGGGGTTGTGAACATTAGTTAAATACTAAGTACAATAATTTACAGCCATCTATCCAAGGTGTCATTGTGTTGGGCACCTTCCAGAAGACGTTGCATTCGAGGAGTTAGCTATCTTGAGTAGGCCATGTCTCCTCTGTTGGGCCTTGTACCCTGGGTCTGAGCAGCCCATATGTTAGCATGAGTAGCTGCTGCAAGGGAATCTGCCGGAGTGCTCCGTGCTGGCCTGTGCTACGTGCTGGTGGGTGTTATGACAAATATGGCATTCCAGCCTGTCAGGAGAAGCATGTGGTTTTGGTTTTTACACAAAATGAAAGGCACTATGGCATGGAACAGAGAGGGAACCTATGCACAAACGGGATCTGTGCAGTGCACAGTGGGAAAATCCATCCGGGATCTATTCGATGCTACCTGAGAAAGCAGGGTTCCCAGCATCTGAAGGGATGAGAGATTTACTTGCTATCTATATTCCTCTTTTTGGTCCATCTTACTAAACCAGGTATTTTATTACACCATTTGTTTTGAGGCCTTTCTTACCGAGATCCAGAAAGAATGCTGCACTGTCTCTCTCTCTCCCACTGCCTCTGCACCCCCCCCCCACCCCCCAGTGCAGAGCAACGCTGAAGTTGATGGGATCCTGCACCTTGACTGTTGTAGACTCTGAAAAGGCTTGTCAGGGAGTAACCAGTCACTGAGAAAGCACTAATAGAAGATCTTGAGCCAGCCCAGGGCCTAGGCTGAAGGTAATGACACCATACATGATTTTTTTGAGGAACTGTGATGGGACGGAGATTAACTAGGAGACAGGAATCTGTAAAGACAATCTGTAAAGTACCTATATTTAGAGACAATTTAGAGGCAATTCCAGAATTGCCTAGGTGAAGGTAAGAAAGAAGTCAGAGATAGCAGAGGCAGTGGAGATTGCAGTTGGGCAACCTTGGTAACAGGTAGGATCAGCAGAGGTGCTTGAGGGTAGAAAGGATGGCAGAAAGAAGCTGTGGCATGTGAGGGGAAGCTAGTGCTGAGTTTAGGGAAGGGGACAGTAAGGGGTTGCTCAGATGAGAACAAGGTCTAAGGTTTGGCATGCATTTAACATTGAAATTAATGCTTTCTCTATGGAATAGTGTTATTTGCAGCCTAGCAAATGTGATCTTTGCCATTACTAGTAAAAGGCCGTGGGGTTTCTGCTGACTGATAGTGTAGGGTTCAGGATTTCTCAGGGCTTGCCTTTGCCTGAGCAGATAATACTTTGTTCAGCAGTCGCCAGTGGCTAAGTGACTAAGCTAGTTGTGAGCTTAATTTCTGAGCGTCTTGTATATGATAAAAGTCTGAAAAACACATGTAGTCACTGTGTAACAAAAATAGCCCTGTATGTTAACGGTGTCTGAGGGGAAGCCACTGTGTAACTTTCTAACTTCAGTTGGGAACCAGTGAAAAGAAAGAGCGCAAAACCAGACTGTGTTAAGAAAATGCATAAAAATAGACCCATATTTCAAAGAGCTACTCCTTCTAAAGTTACACAGAGATGAATACAGTGCTTCTGATGGTTATTGGATTGATCAAAGCCCTCTTTATCCAGGCTAAAATTTGCTACTCTATACCTCTTATATCCTACTTAGGGATCTTAGGGGCATATAAGGAATAAGTGCCATAGAAGGCTTGCACTGGCTTTCTGCAAAAAGATAATTTTTAATAATAACATTGAAATATGTCTTTCCTGAGCTCAGTTCATCCTACTTGCATCCCTTCTTGTCACTGTATCCTTCAATCTCCTTCATGAAAGTGTCCTATGTCTCTAGCACTCATTTATGTTATTTGCTTCAATGACCTTACTTGACAACTTACTCCAAGTGTTTACTACTCTTTGAACAAAGTAGTTCTGCCTGAATTCAGGTGCAGTTAAGCGATAATAGTATTGCTGCTCTGTTTTATGAGGCAATAAGCTGGTTCAGCTGAGTAGTTTATCCCAACAAGGGAACCAGAATATTGCAAAGTAAAACACTCACATAGCTCTTTGGCTGCAAAATATGTTTGTAACCAAACACTTTAAACAAGAAGCAGCTTATTCAAGGCTACATCACAATTTACAAGTACTTCCCTGTTGTCCTTCTTAGGCAGCCAGTCACCTCAGAAATAGCATGTGTCACTGAGCTTTTTGGTTCAGCAGAACTGCCCAGTCTGGCATTCATTGGACCAATGTATCTGGGTCCCCTTGATGCACTATATTAGGTCAAAACCTCACTAAAAGAGCTTGGAATATTGGTCCTACTGTCTTATTGCTCTGAAGGAGGGGAGAAGCATCTCTGACAATTCACGATAAGGGAGGGATCCACATTTTGAGACTCCATTTGTGAAAAAGGGGAGATGAAGTTCCTTGCATGCCTCTTCACTCCGTACCTATGTAAAAATCTACAAGCAGCACAGGATGAAGGTGAAAGCAAACAGGAACTACATCATCTCTATCAGACCTTTTTAACTGGTGTCTGATACTGATATTCTACTCAGTACCTATAAGGCACCAAAGCCTGCCCGCTTATTTGTGGAAATACCATGTTGCTGACTCACAAGTGAAAACCTGGCACCTTAACGTGTCAATAGGAGGCAGAAATCCTTTTCAACTTTTGTTTCAGAAGTCAAGTAGCTTGCACATTTTTTTAATCCCAAACCATGGTAGGTATGGATGTCCTAATTGTATTTGAATATAAGGGTCACGGTGCTTTGAGTTTCAACGTATAAAGTAGCTTCACTGAATCTAACCGTAAAACTTTTATTAAAACATACAGATGAAGTTGTTTAGCTCACTGTGCAAGAGACCCTAACATGACTATTTCAAATGAAATCAGCAGTGTGATTGTATCAGGATTTGCAAGCATAAAATGGAAATCATAAAGCACTTTTACTTAGTGAAATCTGAATTCATATAGTTTTTAACTTCACTTTTTAACTTAACAAGAAGCTTCAGTCAAACCTTTGTCCTACTAGAACCAACAAAGGTTTCACACTATATTCCTAGAAACCAGTAACTATAATAATAATTTTTTGTTTGCTTTTGCTCAGAAGGCAATTCTGATAAATCTAGTCAACACTAGTGAGTATTTTATGAAAGTGACAGGAAATAAAAATCAATGAAGGAGATAACTCTGCTCACACGTCCCCTCTCTGTCATTTTTATTTTAAATCCCAATTAATTTAATGATTGTAATATTGATTACTAACTTTTGAAATGTCACAGTAGCCATTTCAGTTCACACAGTGTATTTAATCAGAAAAAACTTTAACTGTTATGAAAAGCAACAGAGAATAAATTAGAAGATGAATCGTCAGTTGCAGAATTTCGTGACATTTCATTATAAAATCCATACTTTGACTCAACTAAGTTGGTAGCAAGGTTTATTATAAATTCACAATCTAACCTAGAATTTTTAACTGACCCTGGGATAACAAGTTTTCATTCTGAAGCCATGTAAACCACTGGCTTTTGGAAGACCTGCAGAGCTTATTCATTTGGGCACCACGCTGTTCAGCTGTTTGAGCTGTTTGCTGAGCTTCACCTCTAAAGTTGCTGTAAGAATGGATGATGTAGACTGAATGGTTTCAGTTAAAAATTAGGTTAAAAGATCAGTAGTCACTGCACGTATTTATTTCTGTTGGAAAATATAGATGCAGCAAAAGCTAAAGAATGAAGTAGAATTAGGATTTTTAAAAGTGCAATAGGCCATGATGACTTCATGTGGCAAGGTTTGATTTTGTACAGACTGAGGATCCTGTAGGGCCTCTGTAGTTGTTTGAAGCCTGAGCAAACTTGGAAGAAAAGGTGGCAAGCAAGATTCATCATGTCCCAAACCACATGTGAGAGAAAGGGACACCACCTGTTTGTATCCTAAAGTTAGGCACCTTTTTTTAAATATTCTTTTTGCCATGATTGCATCATGGCAAACAGCCCTGATGAGTCCTGTTTATTGCATCATAATCATGCACTATCTTGAAGTTTGAAAGAATGCTGTACTCAGTTCAGACTGACATCAGTGGTAAACTGTTCAAAATGTTTCCTCTTAAAATTCCAACCAGCACCTTTGTTTATCCAAGTCCCAAAGCTTATTTTCAGAAGACCTAGTATTTTTGCAACATATTGGCCTCTTTGTCAAAGTCCATAAGGAGGTGAGTGATCAGGGCTATTAAAAGGAACTGCATGTCTCTTTGCAGGCTGAACTTTATTCTGAAGTGTCTAGAATAATTATACAGATAAACTTCCTAGTGCTAATTGAAAGTTATATTGCCTTCTTTAAAGAGAGAGAAAAACTGAAGACAGGCTTATGGTCAACAAGACAAACCTGATCAAATTTAAGTTTCATTGTTACTCTTTTAGTAGTAACACAAACTACATCCAGACTGTTAGGCATTGCTCTAATCCAATGAGAAAACAAATAGAAACCTTAAGTGTCCTCAAGGTCAACAGTGGCTGGATGTTTGACTTTTCAATCACTGTGTGCAATTTCTAATTAAGGTCTTACATGTTGGCAGTTCTTCCCTTTTTAAGCATCTGCTTGGAAAAAGCCCATGAGATGATACAGCCCTGGAGAGAAGAGGGGACCAGGAAAGCTGGCTTTTTTGAAGGATCCCAACATCCAAGCTTAAGAATGGTCCATCCCCACATGCAGAAAACCCTGCAATGGCAGCAGGAGGCATGTGTAGAT
Source organism: Phoenicopterus ruber ruber (assembly GCA_009819775.1). Classification (NCBI taxonomy): domain Eukaryota; kingdom Metazoa; phylum Chordata; class Aves; order Phoenicopteriformes; family Phoenicopteridae; genus Phoenicopterus; species Phoenicopterus ruber. Next base: position 60,899,499 of record CM020216.1, on the reverse strand, counting down.
GATCAAGAAACTCCTAGCTAAACTCAAACGTAGATAGAAAGTGTACAAGAGGTGGAAGCTGGGACAGGTAACCCAGGAAAGCTATAGAAACACTGTCTGAGCATGCAGGGATGGGGTTAGAAAAGTGAGAGCCCGTCTGGTGAGGAATGTGAAAGGCAACAAGAAAGGCTCTGCAGTATATCAACAGCAAAACGAAGACTAGGGAAAATGTGGACCTGCTGCTGAATGGGGCAGGGAACCTGGTGACAAAGAACATGGAAGAAGCTGAAGTACTCAATCCCTTCTTCACTTCAATATTTACTGGGAAGACTGCTCTTCAGGAATCCTGGGTCCCTGAGACCTGTGGGAAAGTCTAGAGCAACGGAGACTTACCCTAGATGGAGAAGGATCGGGTTAGGGAATACTTAAACTGGATATAACCAAGTCCATGAGGCATCATTGGATACACTCATGAGTGCTGAGGGAGCTGGCTGATGTCATTGCAAGGCCACTCTCTGTTATCTTTGAAAGGTCATGGCAATTTGGAGGGAAGTTCCTGAGGACTGGAAGAAAGCAAATCTCACTCCTGTCTTCAAGAGAACTATCTGGGGAGCTACAAGCTAGTCAGCCTCACCTTGATTGTAGGGAAGGTAATAGAGTAAATCCACCTGTAAACTTTTTCCAACCACATGATGGTCAAGAAGGTGATTGGGAGTAGTCAACATGTTTTTACAGAGAGAAATCCTGCCTGACCAGCCTGACAGCCTTCTACAATGAGCTGACTGGCTTGGTGGATGAGGGGAGAGCAGCGGTTATTGTTTACCTTGACTTTGGTAAGGCATTTGACACTGTATACCATAGCATTCACATAGACAAACTGAAGTACAGGTTAGGTAAATGCACAGTTAGGTTGACTGAGAAATGATTTAACTGCCAGGCTGAAAGAATCAGTAGCACAAAGTACAGCTAGGGGCCAGTGGATTATCCTGGGGTCAGTACTGAGGCCAGTACTGTTTAACATAGTCACTGATGACCTGAATGATGGCACAGAGTCCACACCCAGCAAGTTTGCTGATGATTCAAAACTGGGAGGAGTGGCTGACACACCAGGGTGTTGTGCTGCCATTCAGAAAGACCTTTACAGGCTGGAGAATTAGGTTGACAGGAATCTCCTTCAGTTTAACAGAGAAATGCGGAGTTCTGCATCTGGGGAGAAGGAATAACCTAATGCACCAGTACACGCTGGGGTCTGACCAGCTGGGAAGCAGCTTGGCAGAGAAGGACCTGCAGGTTCTGATGTACAACAAATTGAACATGAGTCAGCAATGCATCCGTGTGGCAAAGACAACCGACAGCACTCTGAGCTATATCAGGAGGAGAGGTGCCAGCAGGTAGAGGGAGGTGATCCCTTTGTTCTACTCAGCACTGGAGAGGCCACATCTGGAGTTCTGGGTCCAGTTCTGGATGTCTGTAATAAACTTGACTGGATGACCATTGTATATCGAGGAGTTAGTGAACCACATAAAAGTTAACCTGAGTATACTTGGGCCTGTGCTGGGCTGTGCTGGGCTGCACTGAGCTGCATGTCCAGTGTGGCCTTCAGACCTGCGTTGTACGGCACAAACCCTGTGGCTGCAGGACAAACTCAGCCAGCCCATTGTAATAGAGGATCTTGCAGGCAGCTCCTGCCTGATACTAGCAATTATGCCACCTGCGTGTACTTGCCTTTATCTAGGAGAGCAGCAAGAAGCTGTCATGTGAACATCCTTTCTGTTTGATGCTGGAAATGATGAATAGAGTTGTTTTCTTGTAAGAAAAATTCTATAATAGCTCAAATGACCGAGAGGAGAGAACCTCTTCTATGGATGGGGATCTGCACAGTGTGCTGTGCATGGATCAGAGACCCATTTGATGCTACACCAGTTGGAGTTCCAGCATCAGGATTATCTGTACTATTCTCTCCTTATAGTGTTAGCTGTATATAAATAGCATTTTAAAAAGATTACTTAAAGAATGCCAGTGCCTTTCTTACTGGGTTCATAAGGGACCAGCACCTACTGGTGCAAAACAACTCCCTAGTGTAAGGAGGATATGGGTGTACTGGAGTGAGCCTAGTGAGGGGCCACAAAGATGGTTAAGGGTTTGGGGCATCTGTCCTACAAGGAGAGACTGAGACAGCTGGGACTGTTTAGCCTTGAAGGTCTTATCAATGTGTATGAATACCCTGTGGGAGGGAGTAAAGAGGGAACCAGTATCTTCTCAGTTTTGCCCAGTTACAGGACAAGAGGCAATGGGCACGAATTAAAATACAGGAATTTGCATTTAAACATAAGGAGAATCTTAGTTTGAGGGTGGTTGAGCACTGGAACAGGTTGCCCAGAGGTGGTGGAGTCTCTGTCCTTGGAGGCAGTCAAAATCTCATTACATGTGATCCTGGGCAACCTGCTGTAGCTAACCCTGTTTTGAGCAGGGGGTTGGACTACACAATCTCCAGAGGTCCCTTCCAACCTCAGATTCTGTGAAGCAAGGATTTCAAGGTCATGTTCATTTTTCAAGTGTTTCTAAAGCATACAGTTCATTTGTATCTGTCTTTATAATGGTAAATACCTGTTTTATATATTGATGTGAGCACCTCCTTTTTATTTGTAAGTCAACTATATTGATGCTTTCTGCTTTCCACATTTTAATTTCACTATCCAATTTTTAGAGATATGTCAACAAGTAAGAAATACCTTTTAGCACTTGATCTGCAGCTCCATTAATATCAGGTTTATTTACTTACCTCTTTAAACATGACAAATATTCAGTACAGGTACATACAGTGCTACTAAGTGATAAGAAATTTACAATATTTACTTTTGTGTAATGACAATGACTTTCATGAAGTGCTTACTGAAGCCTTTATAACTTCTTTCCAGATATTGTTCTTTTTTTTCTGAGAAGAAAGATTTTTATCTGACATTAGAATTTGTGGGAACTCTGTATACTCAAAGCAATACTCTTTCATTAAAACATGGACTTAAAAACATCCATGGGGGATGTTACAACTGTTCTTCAAACACCTAAAAGGACAGAAAAATGGAAAATAAGAAATACAGGTATTTTTTGTTGTAAATTCTTGTAAAGTAGCAAAGCCATATGAAAGCAATGACCATAATAGAAAAGAAGCTGTTATGGTTAAGGAGCTTGAAATGGGTTATATGCTAAAGCTAGCAAAGGAAGTTCTGAGACAAATATTCAGAAATTCCAGTTGAGGGAGGATGGAGGTTTCTCTTTAAATATGATATTTAGAGCGCAGCTGACAAAAGCACTTCTGCCATGTGACTGATTGTTGCTTGGGACTCGGAAGGGAAAGACACATGAATGAAAGACTGAGCTAACAGATTTATGAAGAGACCTTGAAAAACTGTTTTTTTATTTTTTTTTTTAAAAGCTTGGTTACCATTTATCTGAGTAATATGAATACTAAGAATAATTTGCAAGGAAATTTTTTTTTTTGTACAAGAATTTACAATCTAGAAATTGTTTGATTATACCCAGTTCTGCAAAGGAAACTATACAATAAAGTAACAGCTAAACTTTAACATTAGTTATCACTTAACTGCATTTCAGTCTTAGGAAAAGTTTCATAAGGTGAACCAGTTGATTCATGAAGAACTAACACTAGCAGTTCACAGACAAGATAGTATAATACTACTTTATCTCTGATTTGTTTCCAGCATCACTGATTAGTGTGTGTGCATGCTTTTATGTTGGAATACTCATTTATCTAAGGTTAATGCAGGATCAGTCAATCCTACCTGTCAGCAATTTCATTACTATTTTAATCCTAATACAAAATTTAGCAAGCTCAGAAATAAATACGAAGATGTGCTTAATATACTGCATTTCCTCCCATTTCTTCACTTCTGTGGTTTCTTGGAGCATTTCCAGTGTCTCTCCTACAGTTGTGTGTCCTACCAGAAGACTGTCAGATACATCAGTAGGGGCAGAGGTAAAGCTACCCACCATTTCCTTGCCTGAATTATTTCTTCATCACTATCGCTTCAATGAATACAAAGGAACTGCTGGGAAAGTAGCCCCTGGGGAAAAGGATCTTACAAGGGCTTCATATGACAAACCTTGGGAATTTTCCCCAATTAGGTAGCCAGCACAGACCTTCTGGAGACACAGCACTTGTATGTAGAAGCTGGAAAGGAGAAGATGCTTTCTGCTGAAAATTAACCTGGGTGGGTGCGGTGCGTGTCTGTGTGTCTGATAGTACTCCAGATACAGTTAACAATTTGGATTCTTAGACTTTTCTGAAGACAGACAGAAAATGAAGTGTTTGGAACAGAAGCCTAAGACTGTCCCAATTTATCGAAATTGCCGATTTGTATATTTCAAAGTTAATCTTAATGTAATAATTTTTAGCATCATACCAAAACAGTAATAGTTTGTTACTCAAGCTCATTACTTGCATACTTTAGTTCCAATTCCTAGATAAGCAAAGCTGTGTTGCAATGCAGGATGGAATTATTTGACTGCATGCTAAAATGGAACAACCTTATCAGCATAGAACAAGAGGTATCTTTAATATAGTAATGGCTCTCTATTTCACTTGATAAGCATCGCAAGTACACATGTTCAGCCCCAATATGCTATTTGAACTCTGAGTTGACAAAACATGCTTACTTTAGCATGACAGTGTATTTCTGTGGGTATTTCTGTGTGATTTCCTTTGAGGATGCTACATTGCTCCAAACTTTAGTAGAATAAGTCATGGGAACAGGCCTCTAATTTTAAGTAAATAGAAAATGATTGGAATGCCTAGTAGGTGGGCACCTCCTTGAAATTAGTTTGTCATCTGGCTCCATATGATTCGATTCCAAACAAGTTGTCTTTCCCCGATGGCATTCTTGGAGCTGTAATAAAGATTGTGTCATTCTACTAGGCTCAGGTAGATAGCCTCTTTTACTTTGTAATGTCCTTAAATATTTAAGAGATATTTTTGCATAATTTAAAACTTCTCAGGAAATTTTTATGCCATAGTGGTCTTTAGAAAGTATAAAGGTTGCAGATTCCATTTTTCGTGAGCAGGCATGTATTCAGTGTTGCCGAATTTCACTCCAGGTGTCTATTTCTTCCTTGTATTTTCTGTTACTGGAATATCAGTTGAGTTCAAGAAAGTGGTTGACAGCTGAATTGAAATATAACATATGCATTAGAATGAATATGCCAATATCTACATAGGTGTGTTAATCAATGTGCAGTAGGACTTCATAAGACTTGAATGATATTTGAAGGCTTCTTGGTAGTGGAAATAACAAACCTTCAATATGAATGGCAAAGATAAAGGACTGGGAAATTAAATTACTTCTAAGGGGTTTAAAAAGATTTTAAAATCTTGTTTGTGTTATATTTACCTTGATTTCCTAAGGAAATTAAGCTTATGCAAACATATGATTGTATTCGCATGTTTCCACAGTTTTAAATATTTATCTCAATTATTATAGTTTCTGCCTTGTAAAAACATGCCTCAGAATAAAGGAGAAAATCTGTTAAAGATTCCACTGAAAGAGTCGTTTGCACTCACCTCTTGTTAGACCTGTGGAAGTCCACTTCTTGGATGAGGATTCCCTCCTTTATCAGTTTCTGTAGCTGAGGTTTTTCATACGTAATTTGACTAAAAAGTCATTAAATCAAAACATACAAATATATTAAAAAGTTTTCCATGCTCAGGGAACTAATTACTCATTTTCTTCTAACGCTACGTGAGAGATGGGCAGTCCAGGGAAGAAAAGACTCATTAGAAGGAGCAAATTATAGTGAGGTTGAGACTTGTTAGCAAAAGGAATTCAGCACATACTAAAAGAAGCAAATAGAAGGAACAATGGGAGATCACCTAGTGTAAGAGAAGACGGGAAAACTGAGCTATAACAGAAACAGTTTTTTTAATGTGATGTTTCAGGACTACGGGAAATTACATCAATGGTATAAAAATGTAAGTAAGTAAGTGGTGACTAGGAAAACTGAAGACTTTCACTGGTGATATGACTAAAAGTCAAGCTCTGCCTCAGTGTAAATACAGAGAAAGCACATTGCATGTCTCTCAGGAGACCCTAGGAAGCCAAGTCTGTCGCCTGAATGCATGGGCACATGGATTTCAAACTATCTAGTAGCAAAATATTTTCTGATGTGAACATCTTTAAGTATCTGGGTTATTAACAGGATGTTTGCATTCTCGAGGAGCATAGTATTTTGTTTCGTTAACCACAGGAGTACGACAGCACTACACTTTCTACTGTGGATCATGGATATTCCTTTTTTCCCATCCCAGTCAAAAGCCCCTATGTGTAGACAATAGTTGCTGGAAAGCCTAGTGATTTGGGCAAAGGTCAGATAATCATCTGCAGCTGCTCTGAGACTTTTCCCTTGTTTGCTAATAAATAAGTAGGGGATTTAGTGATTGTGGAGGTTGTTGAGCTGATCTGGCAAGTTATATGAAGGATGCAATAAGTTATGTGGAAATAATCTGGCTCTTGGAGAGTTAGGAGGTAAAATGCTCCGAATAATCAGGCAAACATCATTGTTGCTATCATTCCCATTTTTAAAACACAGTTATTGACAATTGCTGTTTTAGTTCCTCTATTTCCATTCCAACTACCCAAAAAGTGAAGCAGAAATATCTACTTTTCTACTTGCACATTTTCAAAATGAAAATCCTAGTATTTCTTTCCCAGCAGCATTTTGTGTACTAACAAAAAATAAAGAATTCAAGGATTTAAACCAAAAGGCTAAGGAAAATAAACAGAAAACACACTATGAAACATCTGAGTTCTTAATTTTTCTGAAAATTAGGAGAAATTCTGTGAAAGTTAAATGTTGTGGGGTTTTTTTGTTTGTTTTGGTTTTTAGCCCTGGATATGTAAAAATAAATAAATAAATATATAAATCTGTACCTTATTGTATTCAAGGCAATAGTGGTACTTTCAGTACGTTTTTGTGCTAGCATCTTGATGAATGAATGTGAATAAATGCTATGATACTGATTTTAAATTCTGTGCTTAGCAGAAGCTGGTTTTAAGTATGTTTATTACAATTATCATTACCTTTCTTTCTGCAGGACACTAAAGTCAAAATCAGGCTTTAGTCTTTCTTATTTGCTTTAGACTTCAAAATAGCATCTATTAATTTTACAATATATATTTCTTTTTCATTGCTTTTATATAGCATGCCATATTCTTGTGATCCTTTCTGAAGTGTTATTATTGGCAGTCTGACTTCTCTGCATGAGAAACTGATAGCTAGTTTTAGAAGAATAATTAACTAGTATCTCATTCCTAGTTTTTTTCACCTAGTAATACCAGTTTGCCAAAATAGCTAAATGTTGCAGTCCTCTTATTCAGGATGAAGCACCAAAGGATTATATGATGTGATCTTGCCACATGACTGGATTCAAAATAGGTGGCAGGACTTCGGACACTCTGCCTTGTAGCTGTAATGCCTACAAAATTTGTGGTACTCTCTGCTATTCATGTATTTGCATTGTATTTGCAAAGCACTCTATCTGTGTACATATGACTTTTTCCTAAGCTGATTTGCCCTCTTATTTTGATTCCTTTTCTGCTTTGACAAGTCTGTTTCTTTGGACCAATTACAGTATGCATTAGTTTAAATTATGATGTTGGCTGTCTGAAGCCCCTGTGATAGAGTAATCGGACACAGGTTCCTATGTTAGGCTGAAAAATGGCTTTGTGTTTCTGCTGAGCAATCATTTCTGACTGGTTTTATTTTTCCACACAATTTTTTGTGTGTGTGGCATTGTGTGTATAGCAGTATATACCAACTTCCCTTTTACATTTGTATTAGATGATAGTTACTGTCACTGAACTAATACTCCATTGTACTCCTATACGTACCTCACATTTAGTAGAGAAGGAGCCAGATTCCCAGTTTGTACAAGCTGGTGCAGCTCAAAGTCCAGGAGCCCTGGTTTGGTTGACAGCAGTTTCAGACCTAAGAAAATGCCTGCCCGCAGCACTTCTCAGGGGCCTTGCCTTTTTCCTTGGAGCATCTACCCACAAGGAAGTGGAACCAGGTCAACTGAGTTAGCAACGCTCGCTGGCAGCAAGGTAACAGATGTGACACTCAAGGGCTGACCATCACATACAAAAATGTAGCTTTTCGAATACCTTCCAATGCAGTGAAGGATAAAACAGTACACTGGATGTGTTTTGACTAACTTACACATGGTGGTTGAAACAACCAGCCAGAAAAACCAATCCTCGGGATCAGGTATCATGTTCTTCATGGACAAGAATAGGCAATGTATTTCTTAAAGAGATGAACCCTTTAATATCTCCGTTTCTAAATAGGAAGAAGAGGATTCATGTCAATAGGTCAGATTTAATCAGACTAAAATTCTTATTTAATTTGCATATGTAATTTTATAACATTATCAAGTAAGTAGGAGACCCAATTTTGAGGCACACTAGCCCTCATTAAGTCTACAGAGACAGAGAAAGTGGGTACATGGTACTTTTAAAAAATCAGAATGTTTATAGACATTCAGACATGTCACAGACTTTCAGACATGTAGCAGTCAAATTTAGCAATTTCCACTTGGATTTTAATACTAAGCTAAACTTCATACCTGACCGACTTTCAGCATTCCCAGTAGTTAGTTTGGGCCTTTTAAATGAAAGAAAGAGAAGATGAGATTCTTTCCCTCTATAGTCCCCATTGTGAATGATACCAGAATTGTATCTGCAAGCAGACACGGGCATTTAAGCTTTAGAGGGTCAGGTTTACAGGTAGGAATCGGAAAAAAACCCAACTTTTTGCCACTGTTTCTATGTAAACTTAAATTCTGGCACTCCTCTGTTAATTTAATAACTACAATGGGAATAACAATACAAATTACATTTCTTCAAGTGCTTTGAGGTGCAAAAGGTAAAAGTCTAAAAAAAGTAAGGCTGTTGTATGAGCTTTACTTTAGTGAATTTACCGTTTAACATAAAAATCAATAAATTTGCATTAATAGGGAAAAGAAATCCTGTTTATGATTATATCCATTTTAAGGAAAAAGAAGTATGACTTGTATGATAAAAAAATTTACTTTTAATACTCTTTGAAAGTCATTTATGTCTTAAATTTCCAAATGTTTTGAGAGAAAACAGGTATCAGACTTTGGTCAGTTTCCTAAGAGTAATGCTGCCTTTTAAAGCATAAAAATATATGTAAACTTTACATGTCTTTGAATTGCAGCAATAGCAGTCTTTATGTCAGTTTTAATAGCAGCTTTGAAATTCCTATCTGGTTGTGGGGTTTTTTTTCATTCTGAAACTTGCCAGACTCTGCTGAAAGTAGCCCCCACATGCAATCACATTGTGGCTGCAAAATTCCACATTGCAGATAATAGGATCGCAGTAGACAACTGGAAAAAAAACCTTTAAACTTTGATTTTAAAAAGCATTTAGCCTTATTTTAAGTTTCCCCTCATGCTGTGAACAGAAGATTTACTATTGGTGTCAATGAAAAGAACAGGGGATTTTTTTAAGAGAAAAAAAAATCCTACCTACAAGCTCTAAATTGAATCAGTATGTTGTGATAGGCAGTATATATCATCTTTGGATGCCTCTACAAGTCAGTTTATTGTTGGATGTAGGGTCAAGAGATGAGTCCTTCCCAACCACTTAAGAAAGGGCTGTATATTAACATATACCTGGAAGTAATTTATTAGGAATGAAGGCAAATGTGACTATCTGTAATTATACAGGGTAGAAGAGGGCTGAAATTCTGAGCTCAGTTATATTAATTATAGGTGGCGAGGACCCAAGATACTATTTCTGATTTCTGATCCCTTGGCCTTTCACAGCATTTGGATTTGGACCTGGTTTTTAACTTCAGATAGTGTCTGGTAAGGACCTGACTTATTTTGAAGCTTTCAACTTCTATGTGTTTTCTATCTCAAGATTTTCAGAAAAGCTAGATTTACCTGTATCTTGCTTCAAGCAGTCTTGTTAGAAAGTCAGAAAAGGATTTTAGCCAAAATGTGTCTCAGGTGCTGCTTTAAGCTGCATCTTGATGGTAACAGTCTAATTTTTTTTCCTTAACTGCTTTTTTCTCCCCCGAGCTTTTAGTTATATAGCTTGTATCTCTGAAGTCCATTCACATGCAACTCAGACTAAGTCTCCCACTGACTTTCCAGCAAGACAGCTGAATCAGGGGTAATGTACAACTCCCAATTCAACATTTATCTAAAATTAAATGAATGAAGAAGAAAATCCTCTTATTGCTGAGCCTAGGAGAGGTAGGGCTAAGCCTGTCTGAGAAGAAGGGGAAAGAAGATAAGAAAGGTAGGGAGAAACTGGCAAGAAAACACACAGAAGGCCTGGAGAAGAACGATAAAGGGAGTTTTACTGAGCATGATGGTATTTTTTTCTGTTTAAAATCTTACATTCTGATTTATCACTAGTTGCTGTATACAAAGCGTTCATTGATATATTGGTGATGTGGGTCAGCCAACACAAAAGAGCCTGCCCCAGGCAGTGATGCTGGGTTAGTCCTTAGTAATGAAAACTAATCAGTTGAAATGGATGATTTCCCACCTCAATTTTATACCAGAGTGCCTTTGTATTCTTTCTGCATTTGTATATGCAAGAGTGATTGTGTTATCAGCTGCACAAGTTATTGTCTGTGATGCTCAAATCTCTAATTATGTTTTTTCACTGCTTTTTAAGTTATGTAAAGCAACCAGGCAGAATGGTACTGGTAAAAATACTAAACTTCCCATCTGAAATTGGTCAAATTTCTACTTCACTGCACTTCAGTGTATCTCAGTTTTGTTCTGCATGTAAGAGAGAGACAGTCAGAGACAAACAACATATTCCTTGCAGGAACATAGCAAAGTTACATCACTTAATGTCTGTTGAACACTGCATATCCTAAGATGAATGTTTTAAGTATTGTTACCACAGCCAACCCTATGAGGACGTATTGAGGATAATCACATTGTCATGGAGTAACAATAGGTTGACAGGGGCTTCTGGAGATTGAAACCCCCTAGTCCAAGCAAGTCCATCTTAGGTGAGGTAGCTCAGGGTCATGTCTATTTAAGTTTTTGAGGATGGAGGTTCCACAACCTCTCTGGGTAAATTTCCCTTGTATTTCATCACTCTTACAGTGGAAAATTTTTCTTTTATCTGACAATTTATTTTGGTGTGGAAGAGTACTAGCCAACTGTTAATTCTGAGATACCTGTTTTTGAGGAAATCACTGCAAGTCACCAGAAAATCTGCTCTTTACTTAATTTTCTGTAGCTTTATCCAGTATATGGATTCATTCAGAGTTGTCTGCTGAGAGCTAGGTCACAGCTGCAGGCTGATATTCCTGAAGTAGGAAGAAGTTCCCTGCGCTCACTATGTAGCTTTTGTTCTCACAGTGGTGTGCATTTTATCATAAAACAAACTCTACTGCATCAAACAAATTACCTGCACTTGTTCCTTTGACCCTGATTTCTTCTCTGGTAAGAAATTGGCTGCAACTTAGATTTCTGTTCATAAGCAGAAGCTCTAAGGAGCCCCTGCTTTCCATCTGAGCTCATCAAGGTGTTTTCATTCATTCCTTCAGAAGTTATGTACTGGACAAGTTCAAAATGATGAAAGATGCAAAATTATGTTTTCTCTCCCTAGGGTGGTTTAGTGCTTCCAACTCTCAGCTTATGAGAATAACGCTCCTGCATAGATTTGCATTTTAGGAGTCCTGAGCAAGAAAGTAACTGAGAAAGGGCTGTCTTACCCTCTGAGGCCTCCTTTGTTGTATCTGTGGCTCTGGTCACAGAGGAACATTCGGAGCTGGATGATAATACACATAGGAGAATATGCCAATATTATTAATATTTTTTTTCTCTAATTTGACTGGTTAACATTGGGCTGGATTTTACAGTAATAAAATAAGCTTTTTATCTACTTTTTTTCTAATGAGGACCGAAAGCCTCATTATAATGTTGCATTGGGATATGAGCTTCTGTAGGGAGTGATGGATTACGTGGGTACTACTTCCTGAATGTCCCTGTAGGGCAGCAATTTTATGGTATTTGCAAGATAGTACAGAAATTCAGTTCGAAAGCCTCTGATTTTGAAAATGAACTCCATAATATATATGCTCTCTAACTCTGGAAATAAACATACACATATCTGCTATTGTCTAGGGGCTCTGTCTTGCAACTGCAACTTGCATAATCAATCCTAAAAATGTACGTGGTAACTTAGCGGTCAATAAGTTTATCTATCTGGATAATTAGCCTGAAAAGGATGTGCATGGTGTAAAAATATAAAAAGAGAGAAGCCAAGTCAGGGCATGATTTAAACTTTATCTTTCCCTTGTATTCTGTTTTCTTTTGTGTATTCTGTTTTCTTTTGTGAGACTCTTCCTAAAAATATTTAAGTTTCTATCTATCTCTATGGTCAAAGCACAGATGTCCTTTCTGAGACTCTCTTCCATCATAAAATCACAGAATGGTTTGGGTTGGAAGGCACCTTCAAAGATCATCTGAGCAGGAAGAGGGGGCAGGGGAGCAGAATGAAGCCCCCATAATCCAAGGGGAAATGGTCAGTGACCTGCGTCGCCACCTAGACACGCACAAGTCTATGGGGCCAGATGGAATCCACCCAAGGGGGCTGAAAGAGCTGGCAGAAGTGCTCACCAAGCCACTCTCCGTCATTTATCAGCAGTCCAGGCTAACTGGGGAGGTCCCAGTTGACTGGAGGCTGGCAAATGTGATGCCCATCTACAAGAAGGGCCGGAAGGAGGATCCGGGGAACTACAGGCCTGTCAGCCTGACCTCGGTGCCCAGGAAGGTTATGGAGCAGATCATCTTGAGTGCCATCACGCTGCACATAAGGGACAACTGGGCGATCAGGCCCAGTCAGCATGGGTTTATGAAAGGCAGGTCCTGCCTGACCAACCTGATCTCCTTCTATGACATGGTGACCCGCTTAGTGGATGAGGGAAAGGCTGTGGACGTTGTCTACCTGGACTTTAGTAAAGCCTTTGACACTGTCTCCCACAGCATCCTCCTGGAGAAACTGGCTACTCATGGCCTGGATGGGCATACTCTGTGCTGAGTAGGAAACTGGCTGGATGGCCGGGCCCAAGGAGTGACGGTGAATGGAGTTCAATCCAGTTGGTGGCCAGTCACAAGTGGTGTTCCCCAGGGCTCAGTACTGGGGCCAGTTCTGTTTAATATCTTTATCAATGATCTGGACAAGGGGATCGAGTGCACCCTCAGTAAGTTTGCAGACAACACCAAATTGGGAGGGAGGGTTGATCTGCTGGAGGGCAGGCAGGCGCTACAGCGGGACCTGGACAGGCTGGATCGATGGGCCAAGGCCAATTGTATGAGGTTCAACAAGGCCAAGTGCCGGGTCCTGCACTTGGGTCACAACAACCCCAGGCAACGCTACAGGCTTGGGGGGGAGTGGCTGGAAAGCTGCCAGGCGGAAAAGGACCTGGGGGTGTTGGTCAACAGACGGCTGAATATGAGCCAGCAGTGTGCCCAGGTGGCCAAGAAGGCCAACGGCATCCTGGCCTGTATCAGAAATAGTGTGGCCAGCAGGAGTAGGGAGGTGATTGTCCCCCTCTGGTCGGCACTGGTGAGGCTGTACCTCGAGTACTGTGTTCAGTTTTGGGCCCCTCACTACAAGAAAGACATTGAGGTGCTGGAGCGTGTCCAGAGAAGGGCAGAAAAGCTGGTGAAGGGTCTAGAGCACAAGTCCTATGAGGAGCAGCTGAGGGAACTGGGGATGTTTAGCCTGGAGAAAAGGAGGCTGAGGGGAGACCTTATTGCTCTCTACAACTACCTGAAAGGAGGTTGTAGAGAGATGGGGGTCGGTCTCTTCTCTCTAGTAACAGATGACAGGACAAGAGGAAATGGCCTCAAGTTGCGCCAGGGGAGGTTTAGATTGGCTATTTGTAAAAATTTCTTCACCGAAAGGGTTGTCGGGCATTGGAACAGGCTGCCCAGGGGAGTGGTGGAGTCCCCATCCCTGGAAGTATTCAAAAGATGTTTAGATGTGGTACTAAGGGATATGATTTAGTGGTGGACTTGGTAGTGATAGGTTAACGCTTGGACTCGATGATCTTGGAGGTCTCTTCCAACCTAAACGATTCTATGATTCTATGATCTAGTCCAACCCCCCTGCCATGGGCAGGGACATCTTTCACTAGATCAGGTTGCTCAAAGCCCCATCCAACCTGACCTTGAACACTTCCAGGGATGGGACATCTGCAACTTCTCTAGGCAATCTGTTCCAGTACCTCACCATCACCACATCGTAAAAAATTTCTTCCTTACGTCCAATCTAAATCTACCCTCTTTCAGTTTAAAACCCTTACCCTTTGTCCTGTCACTATGGGCCTTAGAAAAAAGCCTCTCTCCATCTTTCTTATAAGCCCCCTTTAAGTACTGAAAAGCTGCAATAAGGTCTCCATGGAGCCTTCTCATCTCCAGGCTGAACAAGCCAAACTCCCTCAACCTTTTTTCATAGGAGAGGTGTTCAGGCCCTCTACTCATTTTCATGGCTCTCCTCTGGACCTGCTGTAACAGGTCCATGTCATTCTTGTGCTGGGAATCCCAGAACTGGATGCAGTACCAGGTGGAGTCTCATGAGAGCGGAGTAAGGCATCATGCTATCTCTTTCAGATTTGAACTAATGAAGATAGTCATGATCTATATATATCTGATACAACACTGGATTTATAGTCCACTCAATACATACAGTGACAAAGGGACCTTGCTCTGGGCTGTTTGTTCATGCTTGTATATAGCTCTCCAACAACTGGAGCCTGGCTAACATTCGATTCTTGAAGTGGTACAATGTTTTGAGAGTCTGTCTTGGTAGCTATCAGTCATGCACCATGCTGTGTGGTTTTTTCCAAGTCTTGCTAATCAGATGTCAGAAGAGAGCATATTTCATTGTCCTCCACATCCTCTTTATTTTGTTTGTAGATGAAGCTATTTGGAATATATGCTCATCAATTACTGTTGTGTGAACAAGGATTTAGTTGTTCAGCACATTTAGCATCTTTAGAAGTGCACAATTTATCCTGAGAAAGAACTTGTTCTTGAAAATGTTTCCTGGGGTCATTTTGGAAGCTCTCTAGCTTGTCAGTTATAGAAGGTTTTGGCCTTTGGGTGTCTCTCCCACTTTTTGTCTGTTAGTCTTTCTACCCATGTCAACAGTAGTGATGCTATAGCTATTCACAAAAAGGTGTGTTTGAGTCCTGACATCCAGTATAGAAAAAAAAAATTATACTGTTTATGGAAAAATTGCTTCATTCAGGAATGTTTGCTGCGTATTCAGGAATGTTTGCCGCGTATCTTCCTTTTGAAGTGTTTAATAAAGACTTCTAGCTATTTTAACTACCATCTCAACTTTGTTATTCAACTTGTATGCTATAGCAGTGCAAGTATTCAAACTGATTTCATAGTATCCTGTGTAAGAGATGGGGAAAGATAAGATTTTGCTTGAAACTACTGTTGGAATAGTATGTCTGATGAAATGCTTAATCTGTGATAGTCTTTATGGTAGTGTCTCATAGTTTGTTTTCTTTCCAGAAGCCTAAGGAGTTTGCGGCTGGTTTTGTAGCTCGTAGCAAAAAGGTCCATTTGTCCCCAGACCTCTGGAGAAAGCTCTGGATTTTCATTCTCTCACTTTGTCACTTGGCCTGCATTTTCCCACTTGTATCATAACTATTTACTAGTTTGCAATCAGCCTTGACCACAATGTTTAATAGAAGGTGTGTGTACTGTCTAGAAGTTTCCAGAGACTTCAATCCAAAAATAGCTCAATACAGTCTTGGCAGAACTCCCTGTTTCCTATAAGGCTTTATTCTGGTTGACCGCTCTTATGTATTAAACCTGTTGGATGCTTACCTCCTTCTAGCTTGCTGGGAAACAGCTGGGTGTTTTTCATTCTGAAATGGTCTTTCTGACCATCCCAACAGTATAAAGGCCAGGAGGAACCCTCACTGGTTTTTGTCCTTTCTGTTTCTCTCTTGGAGTCTTTCTGTCACTCTCTAGAAACCAGCACATAATGGGCTTAGTTTAAGCTTTCTTTGTATTTCAGTCAAATGTAATTCTTCATATACTTGTTCAGTTGCTATATTTTAATACTGTAAAGTGACTTTGGAGAAGAAGCCATCATGTGGATGTTAATCCTTTTTATATGTGTTTAAAGGGATCACTTTCTACTCAGTTTCCTGTCTATGAACATGTTCATCTTATTGCCTACATGGAACACCTGTGATAAATTGTTCTTTTGCAATCTTTGTGCATCTGTTTCATTGCCCAGAATGTCTTTGATGCAAGAGTATTGGTTTGTTGCTTGGGTGTTAGGTGAAGCAATTAACCACTGGGTGAATATTTCAAGTATGCAACTTTTATTGAAGTTATGTCTAGGCTTATATTTAGTTATACATATTTGTCTGTTACTTACAGAAAAATTATACCAGAGCTTCTACCGTCCCATGTCAAGGTTTGTACAGTGGAAGTTATCATGGGTGACAAGTGCATATGGGTCGGGGCAATCCCAAGCACAAATATAGGCTGGGCAGAGAATGGATTGAGAGCAGCCCTGAGGATAAGGACTTGGGGGTGTTGATTGATGAGAAGCTCAACAAGACCTGGCAATGCATGCTCACAGCCCAGAAAGCCAACCATATCCTGGGCTACATCAAAAGAAGCATGGCCAGCAGGCCGAGGGAGGTGATTCTCTCCCTCTAATCTACTCTCATGAGACCCCACCTGGAGTACTGTGTTCAGCTGTTGGGCCCCCAACACAAGAAGGACATGGACCTGTTGGAGCAAGTCCAGAGGAGGGCCAGGAAGATGAACAGAGGGCTGGAACACCTCTCCTGTGCAGACAGGCTGAGAGAGTTGGGCTTGTTCAGCCTGGAGAAGAGAAGGCTCCAGGGAGACCTTCTAGCAGCCTTCCAGTACCTAAAGGGGCCTACAAGAAAGCTGGCGAGGGACTTTTGACAAGGGCACGTAATGATAGGAGAAGGGTTGATGGCTTTAAACTGAAAGAGGGTAGATTTAGATGAGCTATAAGGAAGAAATTCTTCCCTGGGAGGGTGGTGAGGCACTGGACCAGGTTGCCCAGAGAAGTTGTGGATGCCGCATCCCTGGAAGTGTTCAAGGCCAGGCTGGATGGGGCTTTGAGCAAGCTGGTCTAGTGGAAGGTGTCCCTGCCCATGCCAGGAGGATTGCAACTAAATGATCTTTAAGGTCACTTCCAAGCCAAACCATTCTATGAAGTTCTTTTGGGCACTGAATCTACCTGTTGACATACAAAATGAGTGCAGTAGCTGCCTGCTGTAGCAATCATCATTGGTGTCTGCCTTTGGCATTCTAACTTCACTGTTTCTGCTTTGGTCAAGTGAGAAAATACTTTTTTCATTGCAGAAATTTGGCAGTGAGCATTGTTTAAACTGTTTGGGTTTATGCAAATAAGCTGCTTCAAGGGCTATCGTGCAGCTTTTCCAACTCATGGCCTCTGTAGCTCTTGTAATGATGTGAAGTTTGTCTTGTTTTTGTTCTTTCCAGTGTACTTTATTGCTCTCATTTTTTTCTTTTTTAATGATTGGATTATTTTATACATTTCCAGGTGTCATACTCCAAAATTCATCATGATCTTAACAAAACATTTTGGTAGTCTTTTACTAGGTTTGCTTTGGAGACACTACCGTGAAATGCTTGCTCTGAACAAGTTTGCTTACTTTTGATTGTGTTTTTGTTATATGAATAATTTATTCAGGTTGAGTGTCACTAGGATCCCACAAGGATCTCTTCCTACTGTAGGCATAACCTGTATGAACTGAAATCTCTGGCTTTACAGCTGTCTTTGGATCTTTGCTATTCTAACTGCTATTCATTTTGCTCCTGTTCATACTATGATCATACCATTATAAAATGGCAATTTGACTTTGTGAGATTACAATCCCATTTCCCTCTTCTTGCACATTCTGAAGAAGTCTTTAACCTTGTCTACGCTAGAGAGGTTCTGCTGCACCGTCAGCAAACCCCCTTAGTGTAGACACAGAGCATGCTGACACAAGCTCTTTGGCTTGCTTAATAACGCCAGGTCCCTGAGTAACAGCAAAAAACATCTTCTGTTAGCATTACTGCATCCACACCAAGGTTTTGCTGGCACAATAAAATCACCTGAGGGGGACGATTTTTTTCACACCCTGGGTCAATGCAGACAGGCCCAACTCCATACTGTAGACATGGCCTTTATTGTTGTCTAACCATCTCTTTGTGTTTTGCTTTTTTGTGTTGGCATCTGGTGACAGACTGAGCATTAGTTGCCTGTTTTGCACTGCATCACTGTCATACATAGACTCATCAATTCACTGCTTTCTTACCTCCAAAATTTTCAAAATGCTGAGAAATCTTTTTGAATGGAGTAAGGATGAGAGCTGTAACCTCCAGTTTTCACAAACCTGTTTTCTATGATACAGGTGGGTTTTTTTGGTAATTCTGAAATATCTGGTTTTCAAATTCATGCATAGCTTCAAAACAGTATAAATCCTTAGAAAAGTGCTTCCAATTATAAAATATTATCCTTAAATGTATCATAGAAATAAATTTTGATAGTTTCTTAGCTTTTTTCAAGTGTGAAATATGGAAGAACAGATACCTTTCTTTAAAAAGGCATTTTGATCAAAACCAGTTCTGTAGTTCCTCTCTCAAACTCCTTTCTAGTTATGTATGTATAAAATCTTGTCTAATATTTTTTTAATAGAATACATGTTTGTTTCTATGGGACATGAGTTCACGGAAGGTCTTTGCTTGCAGCACCATGGTTTGTTTCATGCAGATCCTTTGTGTCACTTCAGCAGTGACTCTTCTTTGTGTTTTTGCATTTAATTTTGTATACATTTTGATGCAATTTTCCTTTATTTTCACATTTGCATTGGCAAATTATCTGAGCTGTGCTCTTGCTCTAGAGGTGAGCTTGTTCAGCAAGTTTGCTCAAAGAACTACTGTGGATTCTCTAAGCATCCTCCTTTGACCTTCCTTCCCTCTAATTTATAAAATGGCTTTATTAGAAATGATTTAATGTTATTCAGGTTTGATAATTCCAGGAATTGGACAGCTTTCCGAGTTTAGCAGTCCACTGTTCTATTGTTTCTTCAAATTCTCAGTTTTTGTTCTGAAAAAGGTATCATTCTTAGATGGCACTTTCTGAGAGTTCAAAATGCTCTTGGATTGTGCCGGAGATTGGACAGAGAGCACTCAATATACTGCTTATATATTCAGATGCCGTTTGATTGTGTCTGCGTCAGCGTCAGCCTCTGTGTCAGCTGCTTTGCGTTCCTTTTTAGACAGCATTCTTGCAATTTTGTAGTTTCCCTGTTGTCACCTATAGGCTCCCTCGTTGTTAAATACATCCTGTCATGCGCATCTCTCTGGGGACAGAAAGCTGGTAAGTTGCCATGATCTTTAGCAAAGCTACTTCAAGGCTTTTCTGCAGTGCAGGCAGGAAAGAAGGGTCAAGGGCAGGCTGCTCCTGCCACGGATAGGGTTGAGTGAAGGAGAAAGGACAGAGCTGGGATGGAGAGCTGTGGGGAAAGCCCTGCAGAGCCAGACTTCTGTCTCCTGTATCTACCGGTGGGAAGGAAGAAATGGATCTGAAAGCTGCTGATTTTGCTGGGAGGGACCACTCTCTGCTTAGATCCCCGCCAGCAGCAGCCAAAAAACCTGGTTTTCCAGACCGTTATCAGCTCGATTATAAAACAGGCACAGTAAGTCTGCTAGGGGTGGCCTGCTTTCTGTAGTTAGGGAAATGTCCTGATCATGGCCTTTGTTCTGTGTATTTCGCAGTAATTCATCACTGGTGTTGCTTACTTAAAGGAGTAAATGCACAACTGAAAGAAACATGACCGATATGAATCTCTGTCTCTGTGAGGGCGCTCTGTCATCAAACACTTCATGAAGCAGAGATCCCAGAGTTTCTGGCTGTCCTCACAGGATACAGCACCCCTAATGGGAAGGTTTACATGGTTTGAGCTGTCTGCTAGTACAGTGAGCAGCAGCAGGCTGTGTCCTGACGTAATAAATGAGCACACATTCATTTTGGGACCTGTGGAGTTGGTAGGAATTTGAAATTTTGATTCCAGAGAAATAGATTTGCTACCAGTCTTAACTGAAAAATTTCTTCCTTCTAAATGGTTGGGAAACTGTGGAACAAGGCAGTATTTCTATCTTTCTCTGTAACTGAAAGCATCCTTATCCTCAGAACATTCCTGAAAAGTAAAAATACTGTCTTTGTTAGAGAGGAATGTGAGAGACAGAAAGCACAGAGTTTTCCAAAAAGCCTAAAGGTCTTGGCAGGCAGAGACTCATGAAACGGCAGCAAGGTCATACCCAAAGTGAGGGCATGCATCATGTTAGAAGCAGAAGTTTACATCTCATCTCCTAAGACTTAGACTACAGTATAGAAAACCCAGCTGTGCCTCCTTTAGTACTAGGAGCTTTTTAATATTTGTTTCAGTGAGTGTATCTGGTGAATCACTATCCCTTCATAAAAATGAAGAAGTGAGACAAGATCGTAAAGTACAGGATAAACGAATGGCTTTTACATTGTTATATGGAGGACAGCAATGTAACTCTGCAAGCACATTTGCCCACATGGTATTGAATGTAATAGTGTATACTGTATTTTGAGTCCTGAACATTTTGTAGTTCTGCAACAACATGCCTCTGGCAGTTCCCCAAGATAGGACTCAAATTTAAATGATATAATCTAACTTGTGAGCCATTTCAGCTATCCACCTAGGGCCAAGAGCTTACCTACCCCACAATCAAGCATTATAGAACAGTATGTAGAGATAATAAAGACCTCTGGGACATTTGCAAAACCCATAGTGTTTGTAGTATCATCAAAATTGGAATTGTCTTATTTTGCACAATCCTACTACATATTAATAGCAAATAAGGATTTCAAGAGTATATGTCTTGATCTAAACCTTCAGACTACACCCCTGCCTATCTTTGAATTGGTAGCTTTTAAAATATCTGTAGTAGTCGTGCTAAATCATCAGATAGGGACAACCCAAAGCCTGGACAAGGTTATGTCACATTTTCAATGTCTGTTCTGTTTGGGGAGGTAGCTTGCAAGAAACTCAATAATTTACAGCCAAAATTGAGTTCTACTGTTTCAAAAGACTTGAAGACTGCATAAAAATAAAACTTTGGAAAGCAATAATAATAATAAAAAAATAGACTATAAACAAAATGCAAAATGACAAATCCTGTAAAGATAACTAGCAACATTTTTTTTTTTTTTTTAATCTGGAAAGCTACAAGAGAGCTGAAAGAGTGGAAAATGAAACAGAACTTGTTTTGAAATAATTTTGTAAATTCAGATCATGTTTCCCTATGTCTTTTGTTCTGAGTGCCAGAGATTGTGTGCTGAAAACCCTGTCACTTTAATGAGTTTCAAGACTTTCAAATGGCAGTATTTAAAACTGAAATCAACATATGGGGGAGGCAGGTGGTCATTTTCCTCAATAATGGGATATGATATGAGTTCATTTAGAGTACTAAATGGAATAGCAATAGGTTCCAAAATACAGAAGCAAAACAAGCACAACACTCTCCATGTTTTAAATGACATTATTGGGGCTGTTTCATGGATGGATCTGTCAGTCGATAGATATTAGCTGTTTCAAGAGAAGCAGAGCTGCAAAATCAGTGCATTTATTGCTATATTTCTGAAAAGAGCCCATGTGGAAAAAAAAGAGCCTCAAAAATACTTTAGAAATTAACAAGAAATAGGAAATTAATTAATAATAACTTTCAGACACCATTCTGTACCTCATGGTCCGTGGTCTCATCTGGAAATGCACAGCATCAACTAGAGAAATTTGTCACATCTATCAGAAGAGTTAAGGTAACTTTGCTGAAATGCTTAAAAAGAAATGGGAAACACAAAGAACTCCTTAAAGTCCTGCATGATTTATAGTCTTCTAAATTTTTCCGTGTACCGCATTATGTAGTTTGCAGCGAACACTGTAAGAAAAATCACATGGTTCTAAACTCCATTACCACTTTTCATCAAGTCATTCATAATTGTCTGTCTCTAGGACTCTAGGAGCTACCATTTCCCTTGGAAGACTATTTTGCACTCTCACAGGATGCCCTGGGCCAAAAATTTCCTACTTTCAGAGAACCCAAATTGAGAGTGGGAACTATTTCACCCAGAAGCTCTCATCCTCTATTCATTTACAACATGCTATTGGACTCACTTCAGGGAAGCATCTCATCCATAAACTTGTACTTAAGTTTGCTTTAGCAAAGTACCTGTGTGAGAGCACTTTTGTGTATTTGGATTATGTGCATAATATTGTAAGAAAACAAATAGACTATACATGGTATTAACCCCCTGCACTGCCCCCCATAAAGGCTCACAAGAAGAATGTGCCTCCTCTTAAGAGGATCCTGTGCTACATGTAGAGGGCAAGAAGCATAGACCAGGAACCTGTAATAGAAAAAAGATCTATGAGAAATTTAAGCCCAGCTTTTTTTGAGTTTGGAAGTTTACCGTGCCTTACTACTACATGGCTTTTCTTTCCTCCTTCTCTGTCTTGGCAGGTTAGCTTATTCATCAATAGCGGTGTCTCAGCTGTGGCTGCATTATACTCCTATTGAGGATGAGTGAGAGAGGAGGACTGTAAGCTGCTGAATAGAAGCCATTACCACTCGCAGCAAAATCCAGCAATATTGCCAGTAGAACAGTCCAAAGCAAGCAGCTGCTCCCTTGTCCCTTATCCTCTCTGTTCAGCCTCAGCTCTCAAAAAATGTACTAGCTTTGGAGTATGCCCCTGGAAAGGCTGCTGCTGTTGTAAGGAATTGGAACGTGCAGATTTAGATCCCTCCCCTCACAGCATCGCTCGTTTCCTGATATTTTTCTGGGTGATTATAGTTTGGTTGGGGTCTCTGCTTGCATGCTCACTTTTTGCTTATCCAGAAGCCAAACCTTGTCAGAGGCAAGGAAACAAAAAATGATCGTGGCCGGCCTTTCGCCAGGAAACTCTTTGCAAAACTGTCCATATATAACAGGAGGAAGAGAACTGCAATCTGTTTAAAATATTGTTATTAAGCATGCTGAGTACTTCCCCCCATATTTCCAAGTATCCAAAGCCTGCAAGAGGACTGCATGACCAGAGAAAGAATTTTAGCAGTCAGAAATGAGCAGATTGGTGAATGTTATTGATATAAATTTTATGGAAAAAATTAAAGTACCTCCCCTCTACAAATGAATAGAACCGTAAAACTCAGGTACTTTAATTAAATAGAGCTGTCCTAACCATTATGCCCACTTCTGTCAATATTCATTAACTTACGTTGTGCTTTACTAGCATTCTGTGAAGCATTTCAGACTTTTCTTACATCAGTTGTCAAATTTCCTAAAAAGCAAAAGTACCCTTCTGTGTCAGTAATAACACCTTGAGTTCTAGAAAAGCAAAGGGATTTTTTGTTGCTGTTGTTCATGTTAAGCATTGGCACACTCTTTCAGTCTGGGAATGAGGGAGAGAAATCAGTATTTAGAGATACCAAGTAAAGAAGAACTTCTGAAAAGTACATGGGATCAGGCTGTGTGCAATTCCTGTGGCTTTAAAAATGCTTAGCACTGTTTGTGTTGTTTTTCTCTCTTACTATAAATTTTTGGTTCAGCAAAGCCTTAACAGTAGAGCTAAAAAACATGACAGAAAATGGCATGTTTTGTTAACTTTTCTACATTTGCATTGTTTTTTGTGGGCTGTTCCCTTTTTGTGCTCTTTTCTTCCATGGAGACGTACCACACAACACTCTTTTATAACTCTAATGACAAAACTAAAAGAAGGAAGTGGTATGCAAGCTCAAGAATCCATTCTTGCAGAGAAAAATAGTGACATTTCCAAGGCTTCGAGTTTCAAATGTTTAGCACCAGCCTTTCAAGTCCTGAAATAGGCTAGTGTTGTATGGTCCATGTTTTTGTTATGCAAAGCGTGCACAGTTTAAACACTGGTTCTCCAGAAAGATGAATTTCAATACGCTGTAGGGAATGTCATGTTTACACAACTGTGTTTCAATAGACTTTTCAATGTATAATTCTCTGCTGTGCTCCAAGGAGCAAGACTGAAGGCATGACCCTGAGTGTTGCGTTCCATATATGTAGCAACTATCAAAATCAATTGGAGCTGGGTACATGAAATGCATGTCAGATCAGGCTTATACTTTAAAAACAGACAGACCCAATGGACACTTGATTCTGCAAAATGTGAGCAATCTAACCCAATCCAGAAACACTTAAGTACATGAATAGACCATCCCAAAGATGATTCTCAGCACCTTCCAGGATCAAGCCTTCAGGAGGCATAGAAAACTTTGCGGCAAGGGTTAAAATAGTATTCAGACACAGATTCTGCACTCCAAAATATAAGAGGTAAGGGATTTCGTTATCTCATCCCATCCCTGTCCTCACAAGTAATGCCATTGCTTTCTGGATCATTCAATCATCTAGAGTTGGAATAACAAACTCCTCACTTACACGTCTTCTCTGGTTCAAATATAAGAGAGATGATAAGAAGACCTGGGATTATTTTACCTCCCTTCTGTCCTTGGCTGATATTTCAGTTTTTCTGGGATTGTTGGCAACCATTTCTTTTAAATCTTAGCGAGGACATATGCTTCCTGAACTGTATTATGAATTGCTAAAGGAGAACCAAAATGTAGGGCTATTTAATTTCAGCTGCTCTTCCATGAAGTGAAGCAAGTATTTGGTTTCATCTGAGGCCATGATATAACAAGCAGTTATTCCGAAAGAAAATGTGACCAGCCAATTAAGAAATGGAATAGAAAGGCAAAGGATTTAGAATATTTGCAAAGGCTTGAAAGCCATGCTACCTTTTCCAGGTGTGCACATCATTAACTGTAAACCTGTTATTTAGTAGGACTGTCCAAGGGCTTAGGGGTAAGCATGTGCTTAAAAATCTGTAGATGGAATCTAAAATATCTACTGAGATTAAAATTCATGGATTTTAAAAACTACCCATAGTCAGGTGACATTTTTCCCTGTTTGTCTCCCAGTTTGCATGAAATACTCACTTCCCAGGTTGTACTTGCCATAATGCCACAAGTCCCTGTAAGAGTCACATTTGGGTGCAGTGGCTTTTAATGTTGTTATTTGATTTATGTTAAATAAATACATAAAACTGAGTCAACACCGTTACACATTTCTCAGTGAGATTTCCAATAAGAGGAGAAAACTCATGGCTGCTGCCAAGTCACTGTTGGCCATCAGGTATCATTTTCAAAAGCCATTACAAGGCAAGAGGAGTGACACCACCAAGTGTTTATATCTGATTATCTTACCGTGACACATGTAAACTGTGCACTGTATTAGCACAGAGCATTGAAGCAACAAAGGATTAGATTGACATCTATATGGTAACACTCTGGTGCTAGGAAATGATTTTGCCTGCATGTGTTAGAAAAATCTGTTGGAGACATCTCTGCCTATGAAGTTACACAGAGTTAGAGAGAAGAAGACAAAAAAGACTTTTCTGGCAACCTAAAAATCGAAGATACTGCAAAGGTTAAAGTCCGCTCTCAGAAGTTCCCAGCTACATGATAAGCAAGTCTTCACTGGCACTGTCCACTGGCTTGCAGTGTGATACCAAAACTAAAAGTAGTCCTGGTTTTCTGTATAAATTGGGAATATTACCATAGTCATATAAAATATTATTAAGAATTTCTGGTAATATTAGCATTACCATACTTACTACATTTCATATATTTAAATTATATATTTGTACAGGATATTATTCATTTTGTCTCAGGAAATGGAAGACTTTCTTAAAAACAACAGCATCAGTTTTGAAAATGAATCTTTTCTTTGCGGATAGAAATTGAATGCTTTAATTGCCATAGACACATATTTGTAGCAGTGATTCAAGGGCAAGTATGTGCAATTGGAACGCAAAGCGCAGGTTTCATCTGGATAAGGCAGTACTCGTTTTTTGCAGGCATTAGGTTTTCCTGGAGTGAGCAGGAGGAAATTGGAAAGAAGATCCACTGGTGTGGATGTCCATACCAGGGGACATGAGAGAAACTGAAAACTGGTCTAAAAGAGGAGGAAAAAATACCTTTTCTATTCTATTACTCTATTGTGCAAGTTTCACATATGGGGCATTTGGTTTGCAAAAGTGCCTCTTGCCTGAGACTTCTTGTTGTTCTAGAAAACACATGTGCAATCAGCAAAAAGACCTTCCATTTTATGTGGTTATTTTCAGCAGTATTATGTGTTTAATTCAAAGGTGATATCAGACTATTTCTGAAATAATTGTTATGTTGTCTGGAGACAAAATAGTTCTCCAAATGTGTTTGCATTTTGAGGTTTTTTTAACAAGAGATTTGCTTTGCTTTGAAAGAGTAATACCTCTTCTGAATAGTGTATCTGTCATTATATGACTACTGAACCTAATCATCCAAGGAACAGATATATTCTGCATAAATAAATTAAATTTTAGGAAATAGCAAGTTTTACTAATTGCATTCATCTTGTAATTTAATAAAATACTACCCATATATTTAAAAAATTGATTTTGTCTCCATATTGCCTCTATGAAGTTCATAAATTGTGTACCTGCTGACATAAAGGCACACAGGTGAAACCCATTACATTTGTGTGTTACTAAGGAAAATTACATTTTGATTAATATATAAAATGAGCTTCATCTCCTAAAATGAAATATTTACAGTGCGTCTACTAAATACCCTGCTAGTTGGCTTATAATGTCAACCTTTTAAAAATAATTAATAGCACACGAAACTGAGCTTATTGATTAAGCTTGAGACTTCTCAGAAAATTTAAGGAAAATTACCTTTCTAAAGATGCAATACCAACAGTTCTCAATTCCAAATACGATATAAGAAAGGAAGACTGTAAAATGCTAAATGTTTTAATAGATATGCACAGACTAGCAGGGTTTAATTCTCTGTGAAAGTTGTTTAATATTTTTGTGATTATGTTTTTCTATTGTATTTCTCTAATTCTGTGTTTATGAGCATAAAATATCACCTTTTTGAAGCATAATTGATTTTTTCTTTATTCTCATTTTTCTGTGTGAAGAAAAGGAAGTTAAATTCTGATGTTTGGGGTTTTTTTAAACAATTTGTGATTTGGTTTTCTGTATGAATGATTTAATCTGTTCACAGAAATGTAGTCAGTGTTCTGAATTCCTCTGTTTTCTAATCACAGAAATCTTTTTGTTCAGATCAAAAGTTCGTGATCACATTTACTTCTTCCCACACACAAAAAAAAAAAAAAGAAAAAAAGAAGGGAGGGTGAAATGCATAGCTGAATTATAAAATAGCCAATTTAATGAGTTTCTTCATAAGTATCTTTTAGCAAACAGGGACACTGAGGAGAACCATGGACTTGCTGTGATGAGCAAAATTTCTCTAATAAAATTTCTGAATAAAATTTTTTCTTGTAGCCTGTCCCCTCACCCTCCTTTTTTTTTTTTTCAGCCTGAGTCCTTTAGATGCTGTGTTGCCACTGTGTTTCTCTTCAGTACCTTCAGCTTCCTTATTGCTGAGATCAGCTGCTGGTACTCCCCTAAGAATATCCTAAGATGCCATGGAGAGCTGCTCTGAAGAATAGCCGCTCTATTTTTAATTTACATTTTTTGCGTTCGCTCTGTTGCATTGCATCTCAAGAAAAGAGGCCTGGAAAGGAGATTGTCAGTTCAAGTGCAGGATTGAGGTGGGAAGCTGCACAGTATTGCTCTGGTTTATGTCACTATAGGCAAATGGGATCACAGGTAAAAGAGACAGTGAGGGTATGGGAGAATATGCCTCTTTTTTCCCCCCGTTATCCCCAGAACACACTGTTTCAACAGCATTGATGCATTCTGTGGGAACATATTAATTTCCGTGAAACTTCTACCTGGCTGTGTGCCAGACCCTGCAGTTGCTGACTAGCTGGCTGGCAGGCGGCCATGCCGCGGGGCTCACCTTGCACCCCCCTGTGCTCCTCCTCGGCATCCTCTGCACGCCTTGCAACAGCTCCCCAGGCTAGCCGGCTCTACCGCCAGCACGGGGCAGGACATCAGGAGGGGCTCGCCTTCCAAACCGGCAGCTTACCTAAAGAAAATGGCCTCTCAGTGATCCTTGATTTCACTGAGGTGGGACTGTAGTGGCATTTTGATATCATAAGGAAATCTCACTTCAGTAATTCATATTGTAGAACTACTTATGATTGAAATTTGGGATGAAAGAGTAAAACTTGGGAAAGCTGAATGGGAATTCAAGATAAAAACTCTATCTCAGGGTCAACTTGTACAAATAACAGTCTTATCCTCTGCTTGTAGAAGCTGGTAATGATCATTTTTTCAGCCTTGCAAAACACTTCATTGAGCAAATACAGTTTTGAGGCTCTCATAATTTAGGCCAACTTTCTTTTCTGAAAGAGGTCAGTGACACAGATTTTAGCTGTCTTTTGTAATGTCTTTTGTTTAGAAAGTGTTGACAGCTCTATTTTGAACAGAGCGGACCAAGGCGATACCAAAGCAGTTCCAGAAAAACCTCACCTTGCATGCTACTAGTGCACGGTTTTGTAGGCAATGGGTTACCCTTCTTAGCTCTTAGTCCCTTTTCTTTATTTTTACCACATGCTTCTAAGACGCAAGCATATCTCAAATTAATCATGGGTCATAACTAATTGAAGAATAAACAGTCAGTGAGATATCATTGGTCGTAACTAATTTCCACAG
Organism: Phoenicopterus ruber ruber; assembly: GCA_009819775.1. Lineage (NCBI taxonomy): Eukaryota > Metazoa > Chordata > Aves > Phoenicopteriformes > Phoenicopteridae > Phoenicopterus > Phoenicopterus ruber. The sequence goes on along the minus strand of CM020216.1, from coordinate 60,870,708 downwards.
CTGTAAATCAGTTGTCATTCTCAGTCAGAATGAAATATTTTTAGAAAATTTGAGCTTTTACTTGCAAACTGAAAAGCCAAAATAATTTAGCAGTGGCACAATGGGATCTTGTAATTCTTCTGAAACTCCTTCTGTGTTACAAAATATTTCAATTCTGACAATACTCACATGTTTATAGATTTATATATAGCCCTATAATTCTCTGTTGAAATGTCTTTGCCCATTCCTGCTAATTATTGTCAGTACTTAATAGACTACTTCACATGGGGACAGGTATTTAGCCCATCCTTTTATAATTCTGAAAAATTCCTGTGGCCCAACTATTCACGCATCTTCTATAACCTCCTTCTTTGTTAGGGTTCATCTGGATAAATGACAATCTCTAAGCCCAAATAATTTTCTTTAACAGACATGCAGGTGAGAATCAACACTTTACAATGAATGATTCTGTGGAAAGGCAGACTTTCACACTGAATACTATTGCCAGTACTTTATCACAACTGTCTCATTAACATCCATGCATAATAGAGTTATTTTTAAGATTTCAGGTCAGGATATTTTTTCTGTCCAAATGAACAGGCATAATCCCCAGCACCTAAAAAATGCTTTAGACTCAAATCACAGTGTTTGCTCTTGATAATAAGATAGGTTCTCTTGGTGGATTCTGAAATTATTTTTATTTTTAACCCAGTAGAGATCGTTATGATCATCTCACTCAACCTCCTGCATAACACAGGCCACAGATTTCATTCCAGGACTTCTGCCTGAATTCCAGCTACCTGTGGCTGAGCAGGGACCTAACCTTTAATTGAAAACCTGTAATTCGGTGTTAAAGATTCTCTGCCTAATTGAAGGTTCTACTTCCCCCAGTGATGTGCTCCTTCCATGATGACTGTCATCAGTAAATATATGTACAGTGTAAGTTGAATCACTTTTGTATAATAGTAAAGTTTTCCTTGAAGCATCTTGGAGGAATGTTAAGAACTTTTAAGTTTTCTGAGAATTTCTGAGACACTTCTTTTTGCTCAGCCAATTCAAATATATCTGCAAGGCAAGAGCAGTACAAAGTTGCCAATATGAGGGGAGATAGGTGCCTTTTAAATTATTCATAGGTCTCTGCTGGCTCCCCATCCTTTTGCAGATGGGATTTTTGGTGGGTTTTTTTCTTTCTTTCTTTGTCCCTGATAGATTTAATGCCTTTATTGCACTCTTAGCTCCATGAATAGATATGGGAAATGTAAAGGCAAAGCTTCAACTAGTAACAGAACAGAAAGTCGGATCTGTTTTAACAGATTCTCTGTCTCTTTGTCACTGGCAGCTATCTTAGGTTGTTAAGGTGCTCTACAGAAAAGGCACTTTTTTTTTTTTTTTTTTGTGTAACTTCTCACTTATGACTATGGCTCTTTATGACAACAACCCAGGACAATCAGAGGTGGAAGATCAGTTGCCCAAGTCTGCAAAATGATGTATTACATATTTTTTTGCCCAATCCTATAAAAAATTGATTTTTTTGAAGAGAGAGGGCTACAAGAATGAATAGCTTGCTAACTATTAATTTTAGCTTTAATCTGTCACCATGTAGCTCTGGAAATTACCTCAGTTGTTCTTATCCTCAATGTTTGTTTCTTCTCTGTGCTTATAAGATTTATTTTATTCATCAGCCTTTTTTTAAAAAAAAAATTAAAAATAGAAAGATTCTGCATTATAGGTATACCTTTTGCATCCGTGTCTTACTTGAGGTAAAAATATCTTCCGAAATCCTTTCTCCTTTTTCATCTCACTGATTGTTTATTCTTCAACTTTTTATCTATTAAACCTCCATGCATCCAGTCAAAGAGATGGATTAGCCTGCTATATAATGGCACATGATTCAAACATCTGATGTCAAGTTTGAAAATAAAGTAGGAAGTCAATGTATATTCAAAAATAGAAGACCTTGAAAAAGGAAATCTCAGTCAAGAAAGATATCATCTCAAGATAGTATTTAATACAAATGTTATGCAGGAATGTGTATGAGTGAATAGAAGAGACTTGTGAGAAAGGTGATCTATTGCAGCTTGCATTTGGCAATGATCAATAAAATAATCTTAGCTGTTGTCAGCAGGCTTCCCAGGTCTGACCTTCAGATGTTAGGATTTAAGATGGCTCATGTTTGTGATAGACCTCAAAAAGTCTTGAAGGCTGGGAACCAGTTCTGCCAGGTGCTGAATTCTCTGACATTAAGTTGTACACTCAAATAGGTTTAGAAAAGTTAACTCTTGCCTCTGAAAAGCTGGAAGGGAAATCATAGGATAAGAATTCTTCCATTGAAACACTACTTGGCCTAAAAAACGTCATGGCAGTCAGGTGAAGTCCCTGTGACTGGAAAGAGGGAAACATTGCACCCATTTTTAAAAAGGGTAGAAAGGAGAACCCTGGGAACTACCAACCTGTCAACCTCCCTCTGTGTCTGGGAAGATCATAGAACAGATCCTCCTAGAAGCTATGCTGAGGCACGTGGAGGACAGGGAGGTGATTTGAGACAGCCAGCACGGCTTCACCAAGGGCAAATTGTGCCTGACCAACCTAGTGGCCTTCTATGATGGAGTGACTACATCAGTGGACAAGGGAATAGCTATGGATGTCATCTATATGGTGTTGAAGCCAGTCAATACTCTCTATTCCATTAGAAGGATCTTTTTATATTCTGGTCCTGGACCCAGGGGCTGTAATACTGCATTTTACTGGTGGGTAAGAATGGAGAGTAAAGCATCAGCATATGCATGAAAAATTTTAAAATGAACCTCTTATCTCTTCCACACCTTCACATCACTATACTCTGTGAGCCTTCAGAATATATATCCTTCAAGACAGTGGCTTACCTTGTCAGTATACAATAAATTGGTTTTGCTGTCAAGGTCTGGATTAGTGCTGTGGTGGATGTCCCAGGTTTTTACTTTTTTGTTAGTATTTCAACCCACAGGAAACTAGAAATTATTAGAGACTGTCCACATGCAACAAATCTCCACTGACCTGAGATTCAGCTTGTCTCCAGAACATCCTGTCCAAAAATGTTGTTGCTCCATGGCATTATGAGCAACAGTAGACACCTCTGTGTTTCTTTCTTCTCGTGGGATACATGTACAGCATAAGTACTGTTGGGGGTGCAGCTCGTTAAGTATGTTTAAACTATTTTATAATTATCCAGTATTCTAATAAGCAGTGATTTATCATAAGTAAATGGAAAAATTCAGGTGGTATTCATACCTGACCTTGAGTGCAATTATCGGTTCATTCAGAGAGCAATGTTGTGTTGTGGGGGTTTTTTAGTGCAATGTCAAGTGTACTATGTATATTACATCTAGACAGGTGCTCCTTACATAAACATTAGATGTTTTTCTTTGATTTTATTTTCTTGCTAATATTTAATTCTGAAAGGCATAATAGTGTTGAAGAAGAAATATCTTTAAATCTTCTCTTGACCTTGAATGATTTGAATAATCAGAATGCCTAGCTCCTGTATGATGCACCTCTTCAGAAGCAAACTTTATCAAAGCATATTGTTATATATGTTATATAAATAGTCATGCCTATATTTAAGGCAATAGACACAAGACTGCTCAGGCGGTCTAGGTCCAGTTCTATGGTCTTGCACCAGACTCTATGGTCATGAGCAAATCATTTAATCTTCTAGTGCCTACATTTCTTCATTTAACAGTTGGAAATAAGTGCTGCCTTTCTCCTATTTATCTTGTTTACTTAGGTTATTATCCTATCAAACATGAACTGTCTGTTAGTATGTTTTACAGTGTTGACCACATTTGGCCACAGATCTCAAGGGGAGATTCCAGCATAAAAGGGAATTCTCATTAGAACTGTGACATTATCAAAAGCTGCCTCTTACTGTTATACTTTGCCCGTGTCCCATAATGTTTTCTCTCCTTCGGAGACTGTGGTGGGTCAGAAGTTTTAAGTAACATAGATGCAGTTATGTGTGCCACCTACATATATGTTAGTATTCAGTTATAATAGCAAATCATCCATCCATCGCTATGTAAGTTTATGCAGTTGTCCACATACTCTTTGTGGTGGGTTGACCCTGGGTGGATGCCAGGTGCCCACCAAGCCACTCTATCACTCCCACTGCTCAACTGGACAGGGTAGAAAAAATATAACGAAAGGCTCGTGGGTCAAGATAAGGACAGGGAGATGACTCACCAATTACCACCACGAGCAAAACAGACTCGACTTGGGGAAATTAATTTAATTTATTACCAATCAAATCAGAGTAGGACAATGAGAAATAAAACCTAAATCTTAAAACATCTTCCCCCCACCCCTCCCTTCTTCCCAGGCTCAGCTTCACTCCCGATTTCTCTACCTCCTCCCCCCCAAGCGGCGCAGGGGGACGGGGAATGGGGGTTGTGGTCAGTTCATCACACGTTGTCTCTGCCACTCCTTCCTCCTCAGGGGGAGGACTCCTCACACTCTTTCCCTGCTCCAGCGTGGGGTCCCTCCCATGGGAGACAGTCCTCCACAGACTTCTCCAATGTGAGTCCTTCCCACGGGCTACAGTTCTTCACGAACTGCTCCAGCGTGGGTCCCTTCCACGGGGTGCAGTCCTTCAGGAACAGACTGTTCCAGCGTGGGTCTCCCATGTGGTCACAAGTCCTGCCAGCAAACCTGCTCCAGTGTGGGCTTCTCTCCACAGGTCCTGCCAGGAGCCTACTCCAGCGCAGGCTTCCCATGGGTCACGACCTCTTTCAGGCACATCCACCTGCCCCGGCGTGGGGTCCTCCATGGGCTGCAGGTGGATATCTGCTCCACTGTTAACCTCCATGTCTGCAGGGGGACAGCCTGCATCACCATGGTCTTCACCACGGAATCTCTGCTCCGGTGCCTGGAGCACCTCCTCCCCCTCCTTCTTCACTGACCTTGGTATCTGCAGCGTTGTTGCTCTTACATATTCTCACTCCTCTCTTCCGGCTGCTCTTCTGCCGCAGTCTTGGAGCCGGCTGGCCCTTGCATAACTTTGTTTTGATTTCTGAAGTATCTAGTCAGGCCCCAAAAAAATCAAGCCTTGTACTGTCTTCTTTGGGCTTCACTAGCAAACAAAACGAAATAAATGCCAAATGAATACTGAAATTTGCATCTTCGTCCAGTTTTAGATAAGCCAAAATTAATTTCCTCTCATCCAACTGCAGTTCAGTTGAAGAAAGGAAGTCAGCTTGATTTTTCACAACTTATCTTGAAGTCAGGAACAGTTTGTTCCTAGAACAATTTGCATAGCCAGGCGAGTAATTCCAACAGAAGATTTGTTGTGTTGCCAGTGAGTAGGGGATCACTTGGGTTCAGGCTGAAGCACTCAGCACTCATTTAGGATGAAATTCATGCCATTGCTTTAACTGAAAAAGTGAAATGACAAATTCTTGAAATGGGAGCATAATGTTACGGCCTGCTGTAGGATATTACCTGTGTTTGCTTCTCTTACAGGTTTTGGGAACCAAACTCGGTGTAGCTATGTTCCTATAAATGCTTGATGTTGACTAGGCAGAACTACCACAAGTCACAGTTCACAGTATTTCAGCCTATTCTGGTTTTGGCAAGGCACAAGCCTGCCAAGGCTGAGAAGGGAAAGGAGGCTGTACCTGTCTCTGTAACCATACTGGGTATGGTGCACTGGGTTAGGCCTATCAGCCTATATGGTTTGGGAAAACTTCGTATGTGGCACAGCTATCTATCATCTGCTGTGTTTGTCCCTGTTGGTAAATTGCACCGGGGCAAACTGATTCAGAGACTCCTAAGCCATCTTTATGCTGGCTAGCACCATGCTGCGACATGCCTTCTCCACAGCAAAGCTAGCCCCAACAGGCCACTGCAATGAACAGAAATCACTAGGACACATTACAGATGTGTGAAATTTATCTAATCATGCGTTAGATATACAAGGCCCCTCTACAGTGCAATAGCTTTATGCCACTTGGAGATAGATAGTCTTACACTGGGCTGATCCTTTTCTGTGAAGTTTGTCCAAAGCAAGGTGGAGTCTAACTGTTAGTTTCCTGTACTGTGCAAGAGCTTTATATGCCTCACGTTTGACTGTTCACTCAGTTGTGCAGATTTGATGCTGGTGAAGCTCTGCTGTGGTCAGCAGAGTGATGGTGTAAGCCAAGCAATCTGGGAGCCTTTACAAAAATTCTGCCAATGAATACTGCCAATTACTTTCCTAATGCATTCTAATTGAAACAGAAAATGGAATGAATTAAACTGAACTTAAATGCCATTATTTTGTTTGGCTTTCTGGAAGTTTCAGATAACCTATTAATTCATTAATTATTTTTTAATTGGCAAAGTTTGTTTTTTGCATAAAACAAAAGCCTCATTAACATAATTTTTCTTTCAAACAAAAGTCAATGTAAGCCTATGCTTTTTTATGACTACCATGGTTTTTTCTTGAAGCACCATGTTTATTCAGACTTCAGTGAAAGGTAACCTGTGAAGTCAATCTGCAGGAAATCAACCTTTTTTCTTTTGCTCTTTTTAGGTGCCCCTATTAGCAGTATAAAATTGTAGCAAGTCTAGGAAAGACCATTAAAGTCACATAGATTTTCGGTGGTCTGGCAGTACAGCTGTCTTGAACCCCTGCATTACTAAGATGGGGGAAGGTGCAAATGAGCAATGGCTGAACAGAGAGACCTTCTTCATTCTTTGCACCACACTACTGACCAGCATGTGTGCCCAAGTGTGGTACATTCAGGAATCCATTTTACGTGCCGAATGCTTGAGTGGCTGGACAGATCCATTCTCCATTACAGCTCTGCAGAACCATATTTATTTGTGTACAATCTACACAAAGTTTTCTTATTTTTCATTGGGCTGCAAAATCATTATCTGTGACTGGAGGAGTATATTTTACCTTTTTGGGTAAAAGATTTGTAGGCTTTGTTTGAACTTGCAGCAAGGAGGGTTAACGCCCAGTTTTTTGGTGCTCTGTCTACCATCTGCTATGAAATTTTTCAATGCAGGGGATGTGAAGATCCCAGAGAACTGGACTGCTTACATTGTCTTCTTCTAGCTATATGCTCAGCCTCTGGAATGTTCAAAAGACAGCTATTATCAGTCATATCTAACTTTCTAACTTATCACCCTGATGTAATACTGCTAAATGCTCAAGGAACCCCTGCTCTGGGCCCCAAACACAGAGAAAGAAGACAAGGTGAATCACTAAGAATATTGTATGAGGGATGACAGAAAGAACCCACCCAGGCCTGGCAAATAGTCAAAATATCATAAACAAAAATACAGATCAGATGTATGAGGAAGATCTCTCACATTATTCAAAATGTTTTGGATCCCGTTAGCTGTAGGAGAAATCCTGTCAAAAAGCAATGCATGCAGATAAGAAGCAACACAGCATATCTTAGCTACAAAAAGATATGTGTCTAATTATGAATTTCCAGACACATAATGAGCCATTCCCATTCCATAATATCACATGCAGAAAGCTCTATGAGAAAGAGCATGCAGTCACAACACAAGGATGTAGCCTGAGCTGTGATCTTCACATCAAGCCTGAGCCAGAAAGGACATCATGCTCTGATTAAAGGAAGGTACTGAGGACCTTCACAACTATTGTCACTTATGAATGTTGCATAACAAATGTAGGAAGAAGCCCCATCTGCTGTGAACTTGACTGAGCATTTCCTTATCCCCTAGGAATTGGCTTTACTCCACAGTGTACCGCAGAAAATGGTTAAAAGAGTTTTCATTAATATGATGATACAAGTCTACACATTAGTGAAGTAATACTGACTGCGTTCAGCCTTTAACAGGACTTCAAAAAGAATGGTAGAAAGTAAGATGCAGAATCTAGCAAGAATGTGTTTATCTCAGCAGTGATTTTTGGACTGAAGATAGACACATTTCTGAAAGAATTAGGTGATCCAGGTAAATGGATTTTAAATTGTTGCTGCTCTCTCAGGTGGGAGAATATGTGTAGTGATAACAAGTTGTGGTTTACTCCTCAGGAGTGTAGAAGTTGCCCATCTGGCCCAACCCTCTCTTTAGAGCTGCCCCATTCCAACGCACAATAACATCTAGGAGTGTACTGCGATAGTTATTTTCTATCCCATTAGTCATGGCTGTGGGCAATATGTCTGATGAACCCAACAGGCTCCAAAAGACCTGCAAGTCAGGACAGGATTGCTGTACTGCCTTGCATTCCCAGCATATATTCTGCTTCTTGAGGATTTTCTTATGCAAAGACTCAGCAGCAGCACGGGACTGCTTACAACCCTGCCCATGCCCAGCTCAGTAGAAGTCAGTGACTTCTCAGAAAGCAGCATTTTCTGATGCCTTTAATTCCACAAATAGATTGCAGCAGATTTTAAGTCGCAAAATGCTGAGGGTTTTTGTTTTGTTTTGTTTTGTTTTTCTCCAAGCCTTATCCAAAGTCCATTGAAATCACTGGAAGAATACCCATGAATTTCAAGTGAGTTTGGCTCAGACTTCATGTGCGAAAACAGGAGATGTGGTCTGGCACGTGCGTTGGGATTGGTCTTTATTTCTATGCTCAACCAGAGCATGCACCAAAGTTACCCGGAAGGTTACTCCTATGTCTACATTATGGAAGGATGGTTAACAGGCATATATGCATATAGTAAATGGATCACTAGTGTCTAAAGACACGAGATGTTAGTTCTTGTATCTGCTTTCCTGCCATTGAAATGCAGATTATACTCTCCCTTCAGCTTTATACAATCAAAGGCTGCTGCAGCCCACAGGTCCTGTTCAAACTTGAAACCATTCTCTGCTGCCTTTTTGTACAAGCAGTCAGTTTTTGCAAGGGAGTCTAGCATTTTGCTTTCAAAACTTTCCCCAGTCGACAGGCAAGAAATCATTCTGTGGACATGCATTCAGTTTTGTGATGCTGTGTTCATCTCCTGTGGTCAAGTTCTTCTATTTTTTCTTCTTTTTTTTTCAGCAATATTATTTCAATTCATATGTTACACAAGATATTTACTCTTCTGCTCTTGTACAAGGCACTCAGAAGGGAAAGCGAAGTGTAGTCAAGTCAGTTGTGTAGATCTACATTTACAACTTTAATGCAAAAGGAGGCACAAAATGTGCAATAAATCACCTGATTAAAGCCTGAAAACCTCTTTTTGTTTATACATTTATTGATTTTTTTCTCTAATCTTGTCTACCTCCTTCAATCATCAGTCTCTTGCCTGCCCTCTATGATCCAAAATCAAAGTAATAGACTTCAGCTAAACAATAGTTGCAATTTATAGAGCGTCAAGGGATGCCTTTATCCACCAGAGAGACTCCTTCCAACTCCAGGAAAGGACAAACTGTTCAGATGTTTTTCAGTCTTTATGAAAAAAATCACAAAGCAGAAAGAAAACATTTCCCTATAAACAGTCACTGAAACAGCCAGAGGGTAAAGCAGTGATTGTTCTATGTTGATTTTTGTTGGTTTTGCTAATGTAATTAACTGCAGGGCAGAGTGGGTGGAATGTAAGCCAAAAGGTTATGACGCTGGCCCGTAGTAGACACATTCTCCTGATCTCTCCTAGTCATGCTGCAGCCTTCTCTGCCTTCATTTTACAACATAGCAAAGCAGCCTATGCATAAACTTTTCTATTTTAGACAGATCTGGTTAATGATAGGTGAGATGGTTGCTGATTTCCAGTGAGAAATGTTGATGGCTGGGTATGGTCATTAGTACTGAATATCAGGACTGAAACATGTGTCTTCATGTCTGACTCAGCATCAGAGGTTATTGTAGTCTTGAGTACTTTCTGCTGGTTCATTTCTTCCTCCTACCCAGCCACAGTGCATGATATTTTAGAGAATTAGAGACACTAACATTCTCACATTTCCCCTCATTCCTCTGCTCTTCCTGCAAGCAAACGTTAGTTGTACAAAATGTCAACCGTTCCATGTTTGACTCTTAATATTCATTTGGTTTGTTGGATTTTTTTTCACTAAAGCTGATGCAAAAATGAAGTGAAAACATAGCCTGTATTGTCTTCCTTAACTTCCTAGCTTTTACATGTTTTGACTGACAAGCTGAAAAATGTGCGTGGGCAAAGGAAAATTTCGCTACAATATTTCTCCCATAAATGCTTTACTAAAACTTTAAAAACAGTATTAAACAAAAATTACTCCCAACAGTGCTCCAGGGTTATTTGAATACCCTGCTGATTATAATTCCCCAATACCTATTGTTTTCATCATTACAGCATCCTAGAGAAATTAAATAGATATTGTCATGTATCTCATTCTATTATTTCCTTCATTTTATTTCACAGGTCATTTGCAATCTCTTGAATGTGGAAGCTAAAAATCTTTATTGTGTAAGCAGTAGCATAGAAATAAGGTATGAAAATGGATCAGAATTTTGAGAGGCAACACTTTTTCCTTCTGATTGCTTTGGAAACTGCTACGAAGGGTTCTTCCTAAGTAATGCTGGAATGCTTACGATGACAGTTTTTGGTAGTAGCTCTTAGGATCCTCATCTTTCAATTCCCACTGCGCACAATGTACTGCCAGCAGAGAGCTATAAAATGGTTTCTGCCCCAGAGATCTTACACTAATTTAAATTGTGATAAACAATGGTATCAGAATACTATCAGCCTAAGTGCTTTCAACTTTTGGGGGCCTTATAGTAGGAATCACAGCTAGGAAAGAATAGGACAGAAACAACAACAATCTTACTATTATTTTAAAGTTTTAAGGTGCAGCCAAAGGTTTTTGTATAATGGAGACCAGAACAGACTGGCTTGTGGTCTTCAGCTATTCCTTCAGGAAGGAATAATTTGGTATCTGCTTTTCTGAGCTAGATGTATTGTGAAGTGGCCACCATCCTTGTATTTATGTGTCTGTGTAGTCAGCCTGAAAACAGTAGCTGATTTTAGCAGGATTTGTGGCGTGGCTTTTTCCCAAATAAAAGTGGAGAAGTGATTCAAAAGTTTATACCACTGTTAGTCCATTGATTTAAGTGGATTCCTGGAGGTACCAAAATGAATTAGCAGAGAGCAACTGATTCTCATATCAGAATGGGTAGAGTAGAGCATGTAGTCCCCTTTTAGTAGAATAAGCAATACTATATGCTGTCATTAAGCCAAACAGTTTCTTATTAAAACATTCTGTAGAGAAAGAGAATAAATGACATATTGTAAATTGATATAACTAGCAGAACAGTCAACATGAAGAAACCATAATTAAATAACCATCTTAAAAAAATACACAGGATGTGGGAAATAGGATGATCCACGTTAAACAATATGTGAACATAATTTCACAGAATGTTATATATGCAAAATCAAACTATGCAAAGTATATTTATATTACTTAATAAGAAGAGAGGAAAATGTGTGTTGAAAACTGAAAGAATAAAACCAATCGTGCTGTTTGAGTTTGAAGAATAGCTACAAAAAGCCACCAAACCAACAAAATGTCAAAGTATGTTATTGAGCGGGACTGAAAGGAACAGGGGTTCCTTTCAGCTAGAGATTTTCACCCAGTTTACACATGTTCAAAATCCAGTCCAGATAGGCAGCCTACAGAATCATCATTCTTGCCTCTTAACATTGAGGGCTCTACACTGTCATTCCATACAGAATTTCATGGCACAAAAATCTCATGAGAAGCAAAAATCTGTCTTCATGGAGAAATCCAGGAGTTACTTGAATAGAAAGAAGGCAGCTGAGATCTGGATTCACATATGCATTTAGGAGCCTAAAGAGGATTGATTTCAATAGCGCTCTAATTCATAAATGTATTTAGGTATCTATATCTTAAATGTTTCTATGAATTAAAGTCAAAGCCACATTCTAGTCAGGAACCCTGTGTATGGAGAAATTTCCAAATAGTCCAAGATATCAAAAAGTTCCAGTTCAGTTCTATCGGCAGGAGCAGGTATTAATTTATGGTTGTACAGTTACTGTACCTCTACCAGACTGACTTGATGGTAGGTGACACTTTGTTCTCTCGGCCTTTGGGCTGTTAGGCAATTTGATTGGCCAGAGTTTATGTGTATTTGTATACTGAGATTAGAGACCCAGCAGACAATTTTTTCCATACTTTCTGATTTACAGCTCCGCTAGCGAAAACCCAAAGTAGTACACTGATTTCAGAGGTCTCTGGATACCCTTTTCCAAAGAGGACTACAAAATAAAAATCCAGATTTGATACTGGTTAATACAGCAGTCAGAAACGTGAACAGCCAAGAGCCTCTTTGCCAGACTGGTCGGTCCCCTTCTCACGCTTCCACCGCTATCAAATCTGTGTGCTGACTGTGAAGCAATAGAAGGGGACCGACACCTGCACTATGGCAGGCAGAATACATGAGAGTGCGGCACATCAGTCTCATGAAACTCTGCTTGCCTGTGTCCCTGGCTCTCCTCTCCCTCACACTGCTTCGGGGTTACTGCAACCTGCACTGTTCTCATACAATTTCCAGATTTAGCACCATAATTGTCTCATTTCCCCATACCAGCCTTCATGGAGGATAAAAGCTCCACAGTCTCCACCTCCTCACATCCGCTGGGCAGTTCCATTTCAGAGATGACTACCCAGGAGCTGTTAGTGATTATAAGAACCAGCCATGTTATGCCTGCTGTCAGGTTCCCTCCTGGGCCAGAGTATTGAAAAGACATATTGTATGCTCAGCAAGAAATTGCAGTTAGCCTAGGATATAGTTAGACCATAGTTTTGAGAGAGAATATTAAGTACTCAGGGCACTGGAAAAACAAAGGTCTTTTTCCACCCCAGGAGGTAGAAAAGTGCCAGAAGGTGGATATGAGGCTTTTGTAAGCTTTGAGTTTGTGGATTCTGCTGTCTGACCCAAGGTTCTAGCTCTATAGTATGTAATTTAAAGTCTCCTCTAGGTGCTTATAATTTAATTGTAAGGTGTCTCACAAACATCTTAGCAGGTGCAAAGAGGACGTGAAGTGATCCTTTTTTCCTCTCTCCTCAGCTGGAACATGAAGAAGGCACTTTATGATCCAATTAGTGCCTCCAGGAGCTCTCTAATTGCATTATAAAGCATCTTAAAAAAATAGAAAATTAGAAGCTGGTTTTAAAGCCTGAAAAAAAAAAGAAAGTGTTGTTTAACTATTTGCCCTCCTGGTAACTCAGCGGTGAGAGGACCCAGCATCCTTATGCAACACATTTTGTCTGTAACTTCCCCAGATGTGAAACGCGTTCCATCGCCCAGAGCTCTGGAGAGCGGAGCATCCTTTATTGCATTGTAATCAGAGCTTGAAGTATGCTGTGAAGCTTTGCACCCAAAGTACCTTGCGACATTTATGCATGTTGCTCATTCAAGGAAACTGCAACTGTGCTGCACTATCTATGGCCATTTTAGCCTGCTGAGTATCTGTTCTATTGAGTTTTTATACCAAGCTCATTGGCATAGTATCTGAGAGGTATTGTATATAATGAGCTATAACATGCTTTCAACTTCAAAGCTCAGCCTCTGTGTAATAATTATCACATCACTTTCCATAACTCTCACATATTTTACTTGCTGAGTGGGTGGGAAGAAGATACTGAAATAATATTTAGACTTATATACTGCTTTTCAGCTATAGATCACAAAATATTTTCTGTTGGCTGTTAAGCATTATCATCTCCACTGTGAAGATGGAAAAGACTAAAAGGCAGATAACACAGAGCTGTGAATAGAACCCGATCTTCTGATCCTTAGTGCATGGCCCTTCCTCTTCATTGGATTAGTGCTGCTCCCAAGTACTTTTCTTCATTAGCTGACAAAAGTGATAGGGTTTGTATCCCCATTCCAATAAAAGAATGAAATGTGTAAAAGCAAAACACTTGAATATGTCTGTTGTATCTCATAAATGGCAGTAATACTTGCCTTCCCTTACACTCACACACAGCCGAACAGAGTACAAGTCATGCATTTTGTTTTTTCCATCTATTCCTTTTTTTTGTTGCTGGGATTTAACTCAGCCCATTGCGGCAAAAAGGCACAGTAGCAAGACTCTGAGATGAGGTTACACTGTGTGCGGGGTCCTCTACTCATCCCCTCAGGAAGAGGCTAACAACAAGAAGGGTGTCCTTAAGCACCTAGGTATCCTTGAAATCACTCAGAAAGGGACACCAATCTAATTTAAATAGGACAGAGTGTTGTTCAAAATTCAGGTATTATGTTACCTGAACCCAGCCTTCCTCTTCCTGGCAGATTTGCACTCATATGTAGGGGAGCCTTTGCTTGCCTGGTACAGTGACTGTGCTGGGAACCTCTTCTCCCTTGGGCTAACAGGCATTGACAGTCTCTCTGCATTGCAATAACAGGAGAAAAGGGCCGCACCTCTGGGAAGAGAGATTCACAGTCAGATGCTGTTTCAGGGAAAGGGTGAGGGACAGCTGACAGCTTTCATCTTTTGTTCTGACACACTCTGTCATATACCTATGCACTGGCATACCCATTCATACCCTGCTTTGAGTAAAGCCACGATAATGGACGGTAGGTTGTCAGGAGACTTACCAGGATGCTCTCTTTGTTTCTCTTCTGCAAAAGTTCACCCTTGCTTCCTCTCATCTGAATTTTGGGTCGAGTTTCACTCAGAGCCCCAAAACAACATTATCTCACAAAAGCAGGAATACTGCTCACATTAAAACTCCTTTGATTCAACAAACAATGCGTCATCTTGTTCCAGATTCTTTCATGGCAGGATCCCAGTTTCTGGTATAAAATTCATAGGCCTTAATAAATCTTCCACAGTAATGGTCTGAATTTAGGAGTTTAACAAACACGCTGAGTTTTAGGTTTTATTACAAACATTTCATATAATCAGCATGAACAGATGGCATATGATTCTACCATTAATCATTTGTGTACAACCAAAATACGGTAATGTCAGTATCTCCCAGAATACTTCTTTGAAAAAACACCTGGCTGCAATTCTGATCTCTCTTGCACCTATCAGACACCACGACTGTAGTAAAATTACTTCTGATTTATCTCAGTATTGAACAATGGTAGAATGAAGCCTTTTTCATTATACAAACTATCCTCAGTGGTTTCAAGGCTTACATTCGGTTTTATGCAATATATAATCAGTTAAAAAAACAACTTCCCTGTGTGGGACAAAAAGGAGGAATATTAATGGAGAAATTCTTTCAAAGCATTTCTGGAAACAATACCCTTATGTATAAAAAGAGTCTTTTTTGGTGTCTCTATGTGGTAGTGTTTTCAATTCCAATAGCTATAATAAGAAAAAAATCTGCCCTATTTGTCAATCTGTCAGGAAATATATTTCAGCTTCAAGCATCGTACTCCTGGGGTTTATGGAAATCACAAAGCATCTCATTCAGATGAAGAGGCTGAAGCTATAAGCAGTGCAATTAATATCTTCAATTTCTGCCTTCAGCATGAAAAGAAGCTCAAAAGCTTTTTGAATCTGAATCCCAAATGCCGTCTAATAGTTCACATCTGGCTTACGCTATTTATGAGAAACAACAGTTGTGGGTATCAGCAGTGCATTCAGTGACATACTAACCTTCTTACCTAGCAAGGCGAGGGCAGGGCTGGCCGGAGGTCATGGGAAGGTGGTTTGGCAGGTTCAGCTGAGCAGAAGGGTCGCATCTCAAATGTTGCTGTTGTAAAACTTGGAGACAGAAAAGCCTGCACCTCCCTGACAGTACCCAACCCTGGATTTCCCTGTGCTTTCACACACTGTGCACACAGAGTACAGCCAATGAGAGTCATACTGTTTATTGGCAGCAATCGTTGCTCAGGGATAAGCTTAACCTTTTTTATTTATTTGCTTCTGGCATTTCAGTAGGACTCAACATCTCATCTCAGACATGGCTGTGTTTGATCCTATGCAAACACCTAGACAGGTATAATTCATTCCTGAAAAAAACTTCCAGTCTAGTCCTGTTTGGTACCTTAGGAAGAACCCCACTGGCAGCTTGTGTTTTCTCTGTGGGACTCTTTGTCTCGGATCACTAACAGGCACAACAGAAGCTCAGGAAAGGGGATGGCAATAGTTGTTTCACTACTAGAGCTGGAGACTTGATCAGCCATTCCAAGTAAAGATAAAAAGCAGATATTCTCTCATATGACTACTTTACCTCACAATGTCTGAGAAGGACCCAGAGCATGTAACATCCATGCTGCTATATCAGAGGAATGTTGTACAGAGAGAGGAAGGGGCTTACTCTGAAAATTACTCCAGCAGAGCTTGGAAGACTTTCTCATAACTCATTCACTTTACCATAAAAACTTCCTTTCTTCCCACAATACCTATCTGCAAAAAGGGGCCTGCTTTGTAGCAGAGAAATGGAGAAGAAAATAGACTTGTATAAACAGTAGTTTGTTCCAGTTAGGTAGCTGAGGTGACAAAGAAATTTGGGTCATGTTTTAGGCAGGGATTTGCACTAGGAAAATGTGTCATGCCAGCATCGGCTTTCAAGATCCTAATGGATAAAGCCCTTAGCAGTCTGGGTTTATTTAAGTGTAGCCTCTCTTTGAGCAGGAGGTTGAACTAGATCAGCTCCCAAGGTCCTTTCCAACCTGAATTATTCTATGTTTCTAAGAAGCCGTGACAACACTCAGGTGGCTGAAAAACGGCAAACAGCCCATAGTAATGGATTGTTTGGGCACAACCCAAGCAGTATTCTGTACCTCCCACGGCTTTCCTTCTCTTCTGACTGGGCTTTTAACTGGTAATTTACGTTTTGCTTATTCTGTTGTAACCACAACTGTAAAAACTGAAGGGAGAAAGGGAGGTAAAAGAAAACAGCTTAGACCCTCTTGCTGATGCTGAAAAATATAGATGCTGTATTACAGTGCTGTGAAATGGTCCCTCTCCACCAGAATGGTGCATGACAGTAAACCAAGCATGATTAAGAAAGCTGCTAACAGGCACAGGCTGCTTAATATTCCTGCACAGTCTACACAAGACAAATGTTTTCCCATTCATCTCTTTTTAAACATAATAAAGCAAAAGAGAGAGAGGGAAATATTTGTCACACTGGGATAAATGTCTTTCCCTGAACACCACAAAAACCAACTACCAAACTTTGCTGGCCAAAAGTCAGGCAGGAGGTGTTTTCTTTTTTGTGATTCAAGCTCACTGAAAATATTCTTTTAGTCATCAATAAATTTATCTCATGCTACTACAGAGAAACCACCTCTGCAGCCAAATTTCGGTCAGAGGTGTGTCTCATCTGAGCAGTCACACGACTGCAATATATGAAGGGCTGCTGAACAGTGAGTGCTCATACTTCTATGCTAGGACATGCAGCTACAAAGCAGATGAAAGGCTACCTAGGGAGCGCCTAACACACTCTTGCTTATGGCTATGAATAACAATGAGAGTTGGGTTGAAGGGTTTGGGTTTTTTCATTTTGTGAATTTTTACACTTAAACCAAACCATTTTATTTATTTATTTTGTGCATATGGCTAAATCCCAGCTGAGGGTAATCACTGTAAGCTTTATGCCTCGTGCTTGTTTTCTGAAAACACTCAGGACAACCGGAGCAGTGAGACTAGATCTCTATTGCTTTGTCACTGTTGTGAAGAGGATGTGAAATAGGACCTTAATGGCCTGGTAACCTTCAGGTGCAGTTGATTATACATAATGCCAGGTATTGAATATTGAGACACAGAATGTCACTGTTTAGCCAGCCTGTCCATCATATCATCCTGTAACATTTGTAGACAGCAGATCAACTCATTATTTATTGATAACTTTGATGGGTTTTCTCTGGAGCACATTAGGGGCCACAGTTTGTCTACACTCTATATGAATGAGAGAGGAACAGGAAGCATATTCACAGTTTATGAAAGGAGTGGGCTTAATTTTAGTTTTTACCCTTCATGGATATCTGTATTGCCACCATTTCCCTGGGGAATATTCAGGCCAGAGCATATGCTGGAAGGAATGAGCTGTCCAACAACAAAGAAATGCTCTAAATTTGGAGTGCTGGAACACTAAATTTACACTAACTGGAGTGCTGGAAGTATTCTGCCTGCTTGGACTCTTCGAAGCTTCAGCTGGCTTTCCAGGGCCTTTTAACACACCACGGGGAACTGGCAGACATTAGCCCAGCCTTTTGAGGGGGAAGCAGTCACAGGTCATTCTAACACATTGTTTTTGCAATTTTTTTCCCAAGTGGAAAGCTGCTATTACCTGCAGAGAGTTAGAGCCATTTTTTTACCACAAAGGCTTTTCCTTCCTCCCACAGAAAAATGATTGTTTCCTGCTCATAGTAAAACTAGCTTTTACATGAATGAAACACTGTAGAAGTTTAGAGGAAGGGTTATGAAATGTCTCACTTTTCACAGAAGCAGAGCAAACATCTATGAGTTTTGAAGGTTGAAAGAAAACAAGATTTTCTTGACACTGATGTTTTCATGAAGATCTAGGCTTCAGTCAAACATAAAGTTTTGTTTTGGTGGATAATAAAGATGCTTAAATACAACCAAATTTGCATGGAAATATTTTCTTGAACTTTAATTATTATTAGGAAATACCACAACAGAAGAAAATATCCTTTGATAACTAGTTTGGCAACAACAATTCTGTCCACAAATAAAAAGCCAAATTGCCTTTTCTTAAGGTAGCTGACCCTCTTGGTTAACATATTAAAACCAAAGTGATTTATGTAGCTGGGAGCATGGAGGGGAAGGACGTGGCTGGCATTGCATCCACCTGACATTATCTCCCCAGCCTTTCTTACCAGGTACCTGAGGCTGATTCAGTTGCATGAGACCTTCAGAGCAAGGTTTGAATTCATGCCTTAAGTCTGCACTGGGTTTTCCTATTCCCTTGCACTCTTTCACATTCACTTTGATAAACAGTAGAAGATAATCGCTTGTTAGACATGCGGTTTCACTCTTTCAGATGCCATTCCTAAAACGTTGGTTTCAGACTACAGACATTTACCAGTCCTTTTACTTGAATCACATCATCTGTCTCCCTGTTGTTATCTTTCTAACAGATCTTTAGAAATAATTATTTTTTAAAGTTCCCCTTTTTTTTTCCAGACAGCAAGATGAAATACTAATGTTTAACAAATGTGTTTACTGATTTATTACATTGTCCCCCGTATGGAAAATTTGATAAGTAAATGAACAGAAATGTCAGGTTTCATGTTTTGCATGCTAGGCAATGCAATAGGATCAGTGATGGAAGTCTATAAAAAGGGAAGTGAAGAGAAGAGGAAAATGATAGTCCTTTGCAATAAATAGTCAGAGAAAAGTAGTGAAAACCTTATCAGGGATTCTTTTGTGAAGTGAAGATCAGGGCTTTAGCATCACTAGAATACATGCTTCCCAGAAATACTGCACTTCTGTTCTTTTTTGCAGGTCTATGGGAAAGGCTAGAGAACAAAAGAGAACAAAATAGAAATTAGCAACTATTACTATGGTTCCCCTCCATGCTATGATGCAGACTTTTATACCTTTAATCTGTGGATTTCAAAGACATCATTAAATCTGATTTGATTAACCTAAAGAAATCTAGGAGTTAATTTACAGCTACTTGCCAATTTACAAGCCATTGAAGTGCAATGAAGCTGAGCATTCTTCTTTCAGCACTTTCATAATTAAGCATTTGGCTAATTTAAATATTAAAACTGTTTTCTCATAATTGCCTAATCTCAGTCAAATATAAGCAAGACAAATTCATGTCTGCTTAAAAGACCTGAGATGTGTTTTAGAGCTAAAGCCCACCAAAATCAGTTGAAAGATTCTAGTTGCTTCTATCATATGCTTCTGCCAGCAAGGTCATCATCTGCAGGGGTTTTCTGAGAAAGGACTGACACCAAATTTACACTATTTAAGAGCAGTCTTTCATTATATACATTAAAGTAAGCCAACAAAATGGTTTGGTTTTTTTCTTGTTACTAACAGCATCTGAAATTATTTTAAAATAGAAAAAGAGCTGTTAAAGTATAGTTATATTGTTGCTAATTATTTGTGTCTCATTTTGCTCAGATTAGACACTGAAAATGGAAGAGTAATTTTCATTTTCTGTTTCTGTTTCCGTTCCATTTCATTTTCAGGCTAAGATTCACGAGCACAATTCAAACATTGGCACAGGTTTGCCAGAGAGGTTGTGGCATCATTTTCATCCTTGGAGATATTCAAAACCCAACTAGACAAAGTCCTAAGCAGCTTTCTCTAGTTGACCCTGCTTTGAGCAAGGGCATAATTGGACTAGATAATCTCCAGAGGTCACTTCCAACTTCAACCCTTCTATGACTCTGAAAATATTTAAATCTGAATTACAAAAATTTTTCACAATGTGGAAAATGTACACTTGGAAAGGTAAATACATTATTATTATAAACCTTAAATTCTGAGCCTACTGATTTCTTCTATATCTATTAGGAAGAAATATTATTCATATTCCTTGGCATATTTTCAGTTGCATCGTACAATTCTAATAATTTTACTCATTAGCTCTTAAATTCTCTTGCACCAATGCACCACAAAAAGTATGTGCTTTTGAAAAATGCAGTCAATTTCTGTTGCTTTCATCCATTTCTTACACTTGTCCCAGTGACGGCAGATAGGCCATGCCCTCTCTCCTTTTTGGAAGGGCTAACCGCAGGAGTGGTGCACATATGTCCTCCAATCCACAGTCAGAAATAAGAGAGCATGCAGACAAATCATTTCCCAAGGAAACGGTGAGGTGCAGGGTTTTTTTGGTCTGTGGCGTGAAACAAAGTCCTCTTTTACTTCCTTTCTGTCTCCAAATCTAAATCACAGGGGTAGTATTCAAGTTTCCTGTGCAATAGGATCAGTTCCTTTGCACGGCTTCTCCTATGGATGCACAGCCCCGTCTTTGGACTGGCCCATGAGTAAATAGCACACCTGACCCTATCCATTGCTGTATAGTCAATGCCAAACTATGTATCACTTAAGGTCCACTTCAATTATCAAAATAATGTTTTGTCAGGACGTGGTTCATGCATAATGTTTGTTCTGGATCTCTGCACAGGATTTAACTCATCCAGAGATCTGGAGTATTTCAAACAGCTTGCCTTTTATCTCCTCTTAGCACCTTCAAACAAGAGTTCTACTGTCTCCCAGTTAGCCATCATGCTGATGAAGCAAGAACTGCCCATACAATAGCACTTTTTTTCCAGCAAACATGCAATTGCTGATAAGTAGTGCAGGTAAATAATATGACATGTAAAGGAACATTACGGAGTGCACTGTATTATTACCTATCTGGAAGATTTATTTGACCAATATATCAACTCTCAGGGGATTGGAAGCATTGCCACGTGCTTGCAACAACAAAAAAAACCCCAAATCCTCTAACATAATGTATGTGCTTCATTAGTGTTGGGGATGTGTCATTTTAGCAAAGTAGAGGAAAAATCAAAGTCAGTAAGGGGGAAGCTAAACTAATTATTTGAAGTGATAAATCTAGTTTTTTCAGACAGGTTATGGGACTTTCCTGCGCTAGGGAGACAGCTCATACCATAAAATCGATACACATGAATTTAATGTAAGTTTGGAGCAAAAGTTCAAGTTCTATTAAAGACGTTCATATACCTACCTTTCTTTATAAGTGTATGTACTACAGATCACATCAGTGAAATGCCTCTGTTGATAGCAATAGAAGAAAAGAACATAAGGCCAGTAGGTACTGGTGGTGTCCTGATTCTTTGCCTTATGCTTTTCTTTGAGGCATTTAAGTTTGCTAATGTTCAAGATGTTCAGCAAAGCCAATTTTCTTGTGATGAAGCGACCAAGTAGTGGTGCTTGGAGAGACACTGTGTGGCGAATTCAATTACATAATCTTGTCAGTAGGCAATTTTTTTTACTTGCCTAAAGCAAAATCTAATAAGGAAAAAAAATTTCAAGAACCTTAATTTCTATTTTGCATGGAAATATACAAAAGTAGATGTTAGTAGGTCTAATCAGATTTTGACTGGTATATACCTTTTTTTTAAAATTAAACCTTCACTCTTCAGTCACATAAATACGTTAGAAAATTGTACCCAAAACGTATATATCAAAATGACTGTCAAGAATGCCCAGGCATTATATATAATTCATGCAGTATTCAGTTGCTCTGGTTTTTACAAATTATGATAAACTGAAAATCTGGGACAATGTCACTTTGTAACTGTCTTTTGGTCCATCACAATGCATATGGCTTTGGGAGAACTCAATGGAAATATAACATTACTAATCACTGATATTATTTATTTAACAGTAGAAGGCATATGTAATTGCAAATGTAATTTCAAAAAGGCTGTCATAAACATTTGCTTCCTCCAAAAATTAAATAATACTTGAAACAATACAATAAGATGCACATGAGATTTTTTACTTCTTGCTGCTTTAGGGAACTAATTTAAATGCACAATATGGACTTTAAGGGGTTTGTTTAGGTGGTTTTGGCTTCTTTTTTTCCCTTTGGCCCAGCTTCTAGTTTCAGAAACAGTTGCTATTTGTTGTAAGCACAGGAATAACAAACTCACAATTCCACCAGAGACATAAGCAGGTTATTAACAGCTGGGGAGTAAATTCCAAGTCAAAGAGTACCATATTGTTTCCATATCTCAAATGCTACTTTCATGCATAGTAGCAAAATAAGCACACTTTCCTTTCATAAGGAAGCATATTTATAACAGAAATTATGACATTTCAAGGAAACTAGAGTCACTGCAGCTAAACTTCAATTGTGTACTGTCTATTTTTCACTGGAAAAAACTTGACAAAAAGTTTACCAAAAATTGTACTCTGTAAAAAAAAAAAAAATCAGCATGAAGAAATAATAAAGTTCTGGAGGGCTAGTCTCGTTCCTTCTCCCTTTCTATTATCTGTGTTCCCAGTGATGGCAGCTGCAGGAAAGGAAGATACATGAGAGGAAGGTAGTCCTGTAGAGGGTTCACAAATGCTCTGGATGAAAAAATTCAATTTCCCTCTTTTCTTACTAATTCTTGTAAGATATGGACCTAGTCATGCAGGATCCAAGGTAATGCAGCTCCAGCTGACACTGGAGTTAGATCCATGGATTTGAGCTTGGCATGAGCATGAATACATGGCTACAAAGATCTTTCCATCTGTCACTATACTCCTTTGAAGACCTAGGCCTGAACCACTCTGAGTGAGATTTGCGAAGGAGTTTTAGCATCTACATATTACTAATCCAATGAGGGGCACCTACGTGGGGCATGGACTCACGGTGCTTGTCTGCAAAATAGAAACATAATACTTCTGCAAAATATCTGCAATGTGAGCCACCCAATTAGCTCATGTTTTTTCTCAAGCTATTACAAGGACAAATGGAGAAAAAATGCCATTAGTGAGACCCCAGTGGTCCCCGTGTGGTTTTAGTCAGTCTGTATATCCAAGAGTTATGTAGCCCTTACAGGTGCCACACTACAGCCTGCAGTGGATATGTGACCTATACGACACCAGTGGGGCTCCATGAAAAAGCACTAATCCTGCTGTGAAGACTCCAGTGTGTGTTCACATTCTGATGATGGCTGAAGGGGGAGAACATGCTTAAAATGAAAAACCAAATACTATTTTTCACTAAAATACCTTCGTTGGTCTGAATTTTTAACCAATGTATTTTCAACAATACTTTTCTCGTGGTGCTGACTCACTGCTGTTCTGTACAGAAATGCAGAAGTCAAGGACCAGCGCTTATTCTTATCATTGCCTGTTACACTACAAGTGGTGCTCATGACTGCGAGAACACTAAAAGAAATTGATTTCTGGGATGTTGTTTTAATGCCAATCACAACAATGTCCATTCAACAGTGAAAATTTCAGCAACCATCCTATGCTGGCTTTATACCTATTGCTATCACTGATAGTGCATCCTCCATTCTCTTAGTACTTGAACAAAAAGACTAGAAAAAATAAGGCGCTTCCAATTAAAGTCACAATTTTATTTCCCACTTGCTGTATGTCATCCGAAGAGCTGCTGGGTAGGTTAAGAAGATCCTCAGATAATCTCAAGCATCACTGGTTTAAATTGCCTTAAATTTTCCTAGACTTTATCTTTTCCTACATTACTGTGAATGATGATGTGTGTCAAGTGCATTCAAACTCGTAGTTTTTTGCCGGTCTCCTCTAGATAAATTCAGGTGAGGTGTGAGGATGTCAAACGCAGCTAGAATAGCGTGCTCTGCCTGTGGTGGTGGTGTTTTAAACGTCACCAAGCTATATTCCTGTTCAGAAGATTACCTCTTGTTGAAATTTGAAACCAAAATGTCTTTGTTGAAATGATGTCAGTTTATCTTCATAATGCCAAGTTCTAAAATGCTAGAAATTTTGGGATTGTCAAAGAGAGGCTGAGGTAGGCCTGACCTTGCTGTCTCAAAAATGGTTAGAATTTACCACAATAAAAATGAGGTGGGGGGAATCTGTTTCAGTAACAAATGCTACCTCTACTCTGTATGAGGGTTATAAAAAATTCCTGATAAAGTCTCCACTCCTGCAAACAGTTGTGTATGTGAACAGACTTTAAATTAACCTTCTAGTTAAGCATGTGTATAATGCTCATAGTGTTGAGGACACTTGTGTCTGCATATTTGGTTGTGGGATGGTGTAGATGGACTTTAAGAAGAACTCAAGATCAACTTTCTTCCCTACAGGTGTGGCCATGTGCACAAACCTTATGGTGCCTGTAACATGGGGGCACACCATGCCTCTCTTTTCGATATGCAGGATTCTCCTGCTGACACATGCTAGACTCAATCACCAAAATCCTGTGTTAATCTTCAGAGTAAGTAGCTACTGCTATATCTTCCTGTGAGTTGGACCCATTTATCTCTGTCACAAACAAAATGGCATAGTTGAAGTGCTTCTGTGGCACAAAGATAATGAAGGCAGTAGGGTTTCTGAAAACTGTAGAAAGATTTTAGTGAGAAAATCTGGACTGGTGGGTAAGAGTTTTGGTTTTGTTTTGGTTTTTTTTCAGGGGGAGGAGAGGTGAGGAGAGGAGGAATTGCTGCTGTTTTTTAACAAGCCCTACCTTATCATCAGAGAGTCAGAGCTTGAGTTCTAGGTCTGCAGCCTCTCTTTAAAGTAGCATGAGGACTCAAATTTTTCACAGCAACCTAAATCTGGTGTAAACTTTATAGGAGCAACTTTCCATGAGCAACTGCTAAGACAAGCACCTTGCACCCATATTTTGGGAGTACAGACTTAAATAGCCTGGCTTTTCTATAGTTTCCTAAAGCGATATAAAGAAGGTATGGTGCTTGCTTTCTGTGCATGCTGATCCAGGATAAGCACTTCTTCTGCCATGCACCTCCTGTTTCATGTTGCTTATTCCTGAGAAACATCGTATGTGATGCTTCCCATTTTCAGGGAGTTAACTTGCCTTTCTTCCTGGATCCTACCTTCCTACAGACCTGTTCTCCTGAATTGCTGCCTCAGGAGTCTGTGAAATGCATCATTGCCTCATAACCTGAAAAAGCCTTTTTTCCACCAAAAAAGTAAATCGACAGGGTCAACTGAAATCCTACAATATTATTGAACCAACTTGAAGACTAGAAATCATAATGAACAGAAAAACACATTTTGAAAAAAAAATCTCTGAATACTCTTTCTGTTCATTCTCTCAAGTGGGCACAAGGTACTGAATGCTCTGTTCTCTGTAAATGAATGTTTAGCTTTAAGCACTTGAACAGTCTCACTGAGTTAAATTGGGCTACTCAGCCACTTAAAGTTAAGCACTTAAATTTAAGGAAGTGCTTTCTTGGTACATTGCTAGTACAGTGACAGGATTCTCAGCCACTTGCAAACACAACAGGTCAAAACACACTACCTTTTTTTTACTATATTTTTTTCTTGGGCATTTTTCATGAGGAAGGAAAAGTGCAGAAGTTTCAAAGCTAAAATATTTTGATGAGAAGTTGAAATATTTTGATGTGAAAAAGCTTTTATAATATTTCATAGTAACTGTACTTTGGTTGCTCCATGCTTCTGTCTTCTATACTGCTTACATTATTTCTCCATCAGGAATTTTGATGGAGAGGAAAAGCAATGCATGATAAGATATGGTTCTCCTTAAGATACTTGGCCTGTGGACGGTGATGGAGGTGTAAGTTAGATAAATAGTACCTACTGTAAGTGACTGTCACAGCCTTTCCAAATGAAATTATTTTTTACCTTTGGAACGTAGAGTCATAAGCTTGCAAGGGCTTTGTGAGGAAACAGGTTTGTTTTGTGGAGAGGAAGAGTGTGCTGATTGGCCATACTTGCGAAATACATATACAAGACATGTACAACATAAGACGTAGTAATCTACTGATATTTATCTTGGCCTTTTGCACAGGATTAAATGACCTCGTTTAAAAATATTCCGGGATCGTTGCAACAAAAACTGTCAGAGCTGTCATCAGTGTCAAAATGCTTGCACTAAAGCGTCATTTTATCCAGTTTATAGGACAGGTTGGTTCGGGCAGGCATAAATAAACTGAGGCAGTCCCCTAAAATCCTTTATTTAACTGATTGTGACTAGACGTGGCTGCAGCCACCCATCGTATAATAAAGGTTTATGTTATTGCTGCAGCTTGAATATGTACTTGGAGAGGAAGAAAAAGTTTTTGCCTTCTCAGATGCTTCATAGGCCAGTGACCTTTATAAATGACAGCAAATCTCTGCTGAATGAAGGATGAGGGGAAAGAGGAAAACATTAAGATATTTTGTCCTACTTTTTTGTGGCATGTTGAAAACAATCACAGTGCCTATTTGTCATGTTCCAGCTTTGTCTCCCTTTTGCAGTAGTGTCTGACAGGCTGAATGAAGAAAGTGTAAGTGAAGATGAATTGGCAAAGGTATCCCTTCTGGTCTGTCTAATTCTGAAGCAGATGAAAAATATATATAATATCAGGATGTTAAAGTGAAGGAAATATTAAGATCAAGGGATTGCAGGGATAAAATAGAAATCCTTTGGGCAATTTAGGGAACAAATGAATAATCCAAATATGTTTCTCATAATTTAAGATCTTCAGTTACTTCGTGCTATTTGTAACATTAAAATAACAAGCAGACTGTTTATGCTGGAAAAGAGCGAGCAAGGTGAACAAACACAGAAATAATAATTCTAAGAACAGACGAAAATATGAGGAAAATTTCCCTAATATTGGTGGTCATTCATGCTGCAGCATAGTTTCCTGGGGGAGCACATGCTTCCATTTTGAGTCGTTTAAAACCAGACTGGGGAGAAACTCAGGAGCAGACCACACAGAAAAATCCTGGCTCAGCAGTGGGATTGATGGCCTGAATTGCACCTCTTTTCCATGCAGGACTTGTATAACTGAAAGTCTGAAAATTGCCTGGTGGTGCTGGGAAGTGTGGCGAGGTCCGTGGGATGCTGTCCTGGGCCAGTCCACGTACTGCCAGGAGGTCAGCGTCCAGCTAGCCGCCAGTGCCCAGGGGAAGCATCCTGGGGAGCCTTGCTCGCCAGCTCCCCTCTTCCCATCACTGTCTAAAGCAAAATTTCAAGATCTCATGATGGTTCTTAGCAGGAATCGGGGACTAGGGCTCATGTCCTGTCAATATTCTCTTGTTCAAAGAGGGAAAAAAAGATTTTCAGACCTCAGTCCTGTGCAAGAAAACTCTTGAATGTGTCACAGTTGTCACAATGTACAATCACTGAGCTACTCATCCTGCTTCCTTTGTGCAGTCCAGTGGCAAGAAAGATACTCAGCCACACTTGTGCATGCACACAAAAGCTTGCTCTCTCCCTCTCTGTAGATTCAGGCTGGAGACATATCATTCCATAAAGAATAATACAATCAGATTTAAACTCTCCAGGCAATATACTGTAGGCAGACTGTGAGCAAGCCAAGATAAGAAGTTCATAAAGATGCTCCATACCCTGAGAAACCTTCTTTATGGAAAAGAGTTTGATTATCTTCCCTTGGGTACTGATGAAAATTTCACTAGTGGCTTCAGTCTATAAATGATTGATCCTTAGTTAACAAATCAAATAACGGGAATTAAAATTCTGATTTTATTCAAAGCTTTTTTATACTGGCTTTTTCCAATTCAGTTCAGTGGAACTATTCTTGATTAACAACACTTGCAAACTAGATCTAAACCTCTATCTTCTATTTCTGAAAAGATTAATATCATATCTGAAAATAAATCTAGAGCATTAGAGCTACTTGAAATTTTTCAGTAATGACTCTTGCTCAAAAATGGTCCTTTACAGAAAAAAGAAAAAAAAAAAGGGGGGGGGGGAATACTGTAAAAAAAAATCCTGATGTTGTTGTTGTTTCTTTATTTTTAATGTTTGTGTTCAGGGTTTTTCTAATGTTTATTGAAAATATTATGGACTTTTTTTTTCTTTACTGACCTGTTTTTAGCAAACAGAAACATCTGGATATCCACAGGGATATTTCCAATAGAGCATTTTGGAAGAAAAAAATGCAGATGCTTGTATTTTGTACACAGATCTGCCAAAACCCAAAAATGGATCTGTTTCAGATAGTTTCAAATGTAAATTATATCAGTAGTTTAAAATGTGCCATGAAACCTCATTTTCTCTTTCAGCCACCTGTACAGACTAATTGATCTTAACCTCATTTCTGCCTTTTTTAAGAACTGAATTTCTGCCACAGTCACAGTTATTTTGAACTTACTGCCTGTTCATGAGGAGCAGTCACAAAGAGAATTTAGAAAACAGAGGAATGACAATGTCTCATTGAGATTACACTCCCACAAAATTGATATGAGGCAGAGAGTGTGGGAGGCACAGAAAGGAGTTGTCTTTGGGATTTAGATTGATAGACACCACATGGCCTGATACTACAGGGCAATGTCTGTGACAGTCACTTCATACACACATACCTTAATGCACTCTCTACAATGATTTCTTCAGGCTCTATAATACAGTGTATGATGGCACTCAGTACGCTGAAGCACATGGTTTATTGAAAGGAGGCTGATTATCTTCTCATGGATGTTGATTAAATTTTGCTAGTGGCTTAAATGGAAAAAAAAAAAAGAAAAAAGATCCTAAGTTAACAAATCATACAAAAAAATTAAAATTTTGACTTTATTTCTAACAGCTTTTAGATATACTGGCATGTCCCCAGTGAGTTCAAGGAATTATTCTTGATTAATGGCCCAAGCAAATTATCATGGGTGGTAAGTATAGTATGAAATTCAGCACTCTGATAGCTACCCTAGTGGGAACAAAATTTCAATAATGTACTATAGTTATGCTTATTAGGCATATCACCTGTTACAAATGTAATAGAAAGTCCATACTGTATTCATCTTATTTGATTTCAGGAACCGCCAAGACACTGGATGAAAGACAGCAACTGAACTTCACTTGTCACACCTCTCCTCCACAGACACCAATAGTTCGTCCATCCTGAGATGACATCCTAACCTGTGCGGGCGGAAGGATGTTCCAGTGATTAGATCACTGCCAGCCCAGGACATGTCAGACCCACCTTCAGCCTCACGCTCATGATTTTTCTAGTGGCAGGTCACTTACTCTTACTCTGCACTCTGCTGGGTTATTCCAGGCGTCTTCCTCTCCCCCTGCAGAATTGTGTGAGGTCCTGAGCTTCCCTCAGTGCCCTTCTCTTCCCCTTCTCTCCATTTCCCTGGACACTCTCACCCATGAGTAAAATTCGACCTATTGCCTCTGCACTGGTGATTGCTACACCTTGCCCTCTCCTCCAGACCAGGCTTTCATCCAGGGCAAAAACTCAGCTTGCCTCTGTAGCTGTTTCACTAGCAATCTCAATGGTAAAAAGAGAATTTCTGGGGTTTTGCCACAAGGCCCTTGTCAGCACCACCACCATTGTGGTGCCCGCTGTTCAGGCTGGTATCAGATATCATCCTCAACACAGATCACTCTTTGGATTCATGCTTTTAGGGAAGAATAAAGTCTCACAAATTCTCCTTGTTAAGGTACTGCCTTTCCTATTCATGTAAGCAATTCAAATTTCTCATCCCAGCATCCTTTGTTTGCAGCCTCAACTACTGTAGATGACTTTTCTCTAGCTTTGACAAATGCATATTTGCCCCGCAGATGTGCATGCAGAATGCAGCTGCAGACATTATTTCCATATGCTGTGACACTGTCTGTCTTCACTGCTGTGACAGACACTTGGCTCCCACTTCTCTGCTGTAAAAAGCATTCACTACATCTCCTCATTTGTAAAGATTACTCAGGCCTGTTCCCATTGCTCTGTCTCTCAAACATCATTTCGTATTGAAATAAAGCTCCCAGTATTGGCTCAGTCAGCTGAGCCACAGCCACAGTGCAGACAGGGGAATTTCTGCTTTCTGCAGTAAAGGAGTGCTTTGTTAAGACCCCAAAAGTGGATCATTCAGATCTCTCCATTGTCTCTTGTCTTCTCCTTTAACTCCAAGCCCTCTGGGAGCAGAAAACTTTGTTTTGATGCCATTCATTCTGTAGGACAAAAAGATCCATGACTGGGTACTCTAGTATTACCAGTAATAATCATTCTGCAGAAAAAAAATAGAAAACTTGCTATGTCAGCACAGCAATATTCTTTATTGATAGCCTCACTTAAAAGAGCAGTTGAGGATCACTGTCCAATAACTGTCTTAGCACATGACAATATTACATTTTGAAAAATAAGAGAAAAGTGAAAAGCTACTTTTTCATCCATCTTACATTCTCCCACACATAATAAGACAGGTGAAAAATGTTTTACTTGGAGGTAGATGTCACTTCTGAAAGCTTTTAGTCACTAATTACAGTTATCTTGTTTTGTAGCATACTTAGTGTCAATTCTTCAGCAAATTCTGGTTTTCAAAAAACAGTCGTTAGACTCAATTTTTTATGAGATTAAGTTTCCAGTCTTTTCTAGGATTTCTAGCTTATACTATTTTTCATAGCATTATAACTCTATTGATGTTAAAAAACAATTGTCATCTCTAAGTGGTTTGTTTTAAGAAGTTTAAAGTGTTTTAACAAGTTCAAAATTGATACATTAAATTGTGCTTAAAAAATAAATAACCACATCACATCAGGCTGGAAGCTTCTCCACAAGAGAAAAAGCATCCAAAGATTTTGGGCTTGCCTCTCGATTGCGGTGCTGAGCTGATACATGGGCTGTCCTACAAACTAGATTTTGTGGGTTTTGATAGGTCATTTCGATCTGAATCAATCACATTTAATATTTGGTGTTGACCTGAGGTGCCTAATCCAGAAGGCTATGTACGCTAGGCTATGTGTGTGGTGAATGAAGAGAGAGAAAGGCTCCACCAGAAAACTGTTGAGTTTGAGGTGTAGTGAATTGCCTTTCATGGGTGCCTTTCTGTCCTCACTGAATCAAAATGGAAACTAGAGCCTAAAGTTGTAGGAGAGAAACCACTCTTTATTTTTTGTGTTCCTCGGTTCTTG
This sequence comes from Phoenicopterus ruber ruber, assembly GCA_009819775.1. Classification (NCBI taxonomy): domain Eukaryota; kingdom Metazoa; phylum Chordata; class Aves; order Phoenicopteriformes; family Phoenicopteridae; genus Phoenicopterus; species Phoenicopterus ruber. Next base: position 60,839,355 of record CM020216.1, on the reverse strand, counting down.
ATTATCTAATGGGGATAGTATCTCCTTTCACTATGTTTTCTATTTAGACTGCCAGTTATTTTGGACTATAATTATTTTAACTGTGCATATGTGCCATACCTACAGTAATAGGACTCATCGTGCAGGTAGTCTCTAGATGCTACTGAAGTACACGTTGACAAAAATTAAGAATGCCTTAAAAGGAAATAAATTTGTGATAAATTAAAAGTCATGTTTAATTTTAAGTAATTTCCTTGAGCTTTTTGCATTCATTTTCCTGTTAATTCTCCCACAATTTCTTTGCCTGTAAATAAAATTGAGGGCCTTGTCACATTCCCCTCTGGAAAACCTGGGCTGTGTGTTCTAGGTGGTGGAGCTGACTTCAACCCCAGCTTCAGCATTTGGCCTAGAGTCTTCTCTATACCAAAAGTGAAAGACTAATCCCTTTAGACAGATTCTGCCAAAGAGATACTGCAGACTTCTGTGGAGATGATTGTAATTTTAAGCTGGGCTTCCCCTCCCCCCCCCCCCTTCCTTTTAGAAATGCCAGAATGAATGGATGAAAGCAAAAACCTCCTGTCCTCATCCAAGAATGAATTCTCCTTGGTGCAGAAAGTCCATGCTGGTCTGAGGTGGTTTTTGGATCTTCTTGCCCTCTTTGGAGCAGGTATGAATTGAGCATATACTTTTTGTAAAATACTCTTTCAAGGAAAAGGTGCTAGGAATTATTACTAACCTACAGGTATAACTCTGTTCTGACTGCTCATTTTGTTCAAAGAAAAAACTGAGAATAATTGGGATGCATGAATTTACAATGGAGAACTGCTTTAATCTCCTCACTTTGTGATTACCCAGTTTTGATCATGGTGAAATAAATAGCAAGACATTTTACTTCAATGTGAGTATGAAACGAGACTAAAGTAGTGGCCAGAGTGGGTCAGAAAAAGACTTTCTCTTTCCGATTGGAGGTGAAATTTCAGAACTGGCAAGTGCTTGATGAGATCTTTCTCCTCCTAAAACAAATAATTCTCCAGGACAGGATTTTAGACAAGATAGGCCAATAACCTGATTCAAAATGGGTCATTCCTCTGGAAGTGAAATCAGAGAATCTCAAAATGGATATGACTATTCGCTGGGGAATGTAACAAAACTATACAAAAGATAGTTTATATATATCATTTCTTTTGCACCTCCTTTTCTGCTGCAGACCAGCAAAAGCCTTGTCTAATATTGTTGGTGTTATTAAAATTCCTTGCATGTCCCTGTAATGGAGAGCTGGGAACCTTTTTCTTGTCCTAGAAATGGACTTTTCAAACCTCTCTGGCAGGTCTTGCATTAGTGCGTATCTTTGCATGTTCTAATAATAACACAGAGGGAAAAAATGACAAGTTTACATTTTATATGAGGTGCTGTTGCCACTATTCACAGTCCACGAGCTGTCATTTCTTCATTCCGCTCTAAAGGGCTCTGCATTGAAGCCATTCTTGAAGGCTACAACACTTAGTTTGCTGTTCTCATGTTGCAGTTCCCAAGTTTTCTTTGGTGGTCAGGTGAAACTGCAGGATCAGGCTGTTCTGCTGTGCTACCTTTATCACTATAAAGCTGTTCTCTAAAGGTACTTAACAATCTGAAATATTGATTTAAGCTTTCTGATTAGCAGCCTGATATAAAACACAGGGACTATAAATCTTGTGTAATATTTGAGCAGAGAGATAAATACTGAAGTTTCCAGATAACGATACTTGCCTTTCTGTAGGAAATACTGCTGCGGTAGAGTAAGCTTTACACATTTAAGAACATATTTCCAAAACATTTGTTTTAAACTTAAATATATTGTGGTTCATTTTGCTCTCTGGAATAAAATTGTGAAAATTAATTTATTGGTCTGAGGTATTAAGTCAAAATCTGCTCATTTCTTTCAGATAAGCAGCCCTCTGGGTCAATATATGTAGTTTTGGTATAAGTGATTGCCATTAAAAAGTCATAATTTACCAATACATATAAAATGCAGAGGTATCTACAATGCTTTCCTTAACACTTTGAGAATACAAAGTAACTGCGGTAGTTCAGATGCTGAGAGACAGCAACTATTGGTGAATTTTGACTTTTTTTAATGGAAGCCACTGCAAATCTAAAATGTTCTCTGTGCTTTCTACAAGTTCATTGAAAGAAAAAAAACAAAAACAAAAACAAAAACAAAACCACAAAACCAAAAAAACCCCAAACCACTGGTGAAATTTCTAAGGCTGTTAATTTCTATTTGATGTTTACTGAGGCAAATTCCACTACTCTGGATTGTATGCAGTTTAGCAGCATACACTGCTTCAGCAGAATTACACTCAAATTATACCAGAGAAAAAGCAGAATTTTGCTACGAATCTGCCTGTATCAACCCACTTCTTAGGGCACCTTTTGCAGAAGCGTAGAATTTAATCCTTCTGGGTTAAGTTTGGCCCAATATCAAAGGCATCACATCACAAAATTACTTGGGTAGCTAACTGCACGGAGCACCTTTTAAAAGGCTTCCGCTCCTGCTTCAGCTCCTGGTGCCAGGTAATCCTATGGGGAAATCCCTTGTCTAAATTTATCCATGTCCAGTTTGTTGACATTTGCTCTTTCACAAACATCATCATTTAGCTTAAATGGCTTTTTTCCCTTCCCTTTGGACAGAAAGGACTGTCTGACTTTTCTTCTATACCCTTTCAGAAGGGAAAGCCATGAAATGATGGCTCCAAAACCCAAAAAGTACCCTTTGTCATATGAATTATGGGATAGTTACAGACAATACAAAATAATACAATTAGTAGGTCCTGTGGGAGAGCCAAATAGATGTTCTTCTGCCTTGTGCATCATCCAAAAAAACCCCAAACCCAAAACAAACCCTAAAGCCACATCATCAGTTTAATCGCAGTTTCAGAATTATGACTGGTGTTAGTGATGTGCAGATGGAGAGAGATCACAGCTGGATTGTTTTTTGATGTCAGGTTGAGCTTGATGTTTTGACAGCTGGGAAATCAAGTTGTGACTTACAAACTGAGTAAATTTGATATGTAAGTCATGGGAAGAGAATAAACGTAGATGACGGAAATGTCATTTTCCTGAGTCATTTTTATGGCCATGCCCACATTTAAATGCAAAGTAAAGGTTCAGTCCAATGATTAACCCAGGAACAAGAAGCTGCTGGTATATTAATTGACCTAATAAAGTATTCTACCTTAGGCGGCCTTTGTCTGCATCCATTACATTACAGAGCAGCCAGTCAGTCAGAGTAGTTATAATTCACACCCACAAAAACTGTGTTAAAATAATGGATGTGATGTGTCAGCCTATATAAACTGCCAAAGTGGAACCAAGAAATCCACTCCTGAGTCAATAATGGCTTTGAAATCTAGGGGCAAGATTTAAGCACCCCATTCTTTATTCATTTTGGTTTACATGCATCACAATAATGAATGTTGCACAAGCAAATGATGCTTCCTCAATTGCTTCAGTACGATAATTAAAGCCCCATAGCTTCCCTTTTCAAAAAGTTTTTCTATTTGATGAGCTCTCTTTTAGTATTAGTTTAAATGTTATTTTCACAAGTCCTATGACAGACATGTTTCTCAGGCCAGTTCACTAGAGAAATACTTGATATGGTCTGATATTTTTTAGGGTCAGTGCAACCCTTTTTAGGGTTAAGCAAAAATCTAAATCAATTATATTATGGCTCCCTGAAAATCTTAAACTCTTCATATGCGGTTCATTGATAGGTAAATGGTGGCATGCTTGCCTTTTTATTAAACGTAGTTTAAAGGGTTCTGATTTGATTGAACAGATGATGTCCTCGAAAGGTAAACTCTTGCTCTGGTATCTGCATAAGAACACATCAAAACCCATCTCTTTTTACCTGTTATTACACTTCAGAGAGGTGAAGTTTGCAGTCTTGGTGAGGGGCAAATGTGATGATGCCTACAATGGGCAATCAGGAATCCCAAGGCGAACCAGCCAAAATGAACATGGAAAGCTCTAGAAGAATACAACCTAGAGAAGCAGCTAGAGTGAAAAGGTGAGCTTTCCCTCTTCAACACAGAAAATGGTGATATGTTTTCCTCTAAGTTCAGGTGGTTATTGGATTGTCATCCTACAGCCAAGCCCAGTAAACATAAGATAGAGCTCTATCCCCTCCCAGTCTTTCACAGATGTGAGAGTGGTCTGAGGGGGAAAGCATGACACCTCACTAAAGTAAAAGTGAAATTGCTTAAAGCTTCCAAGATTTAACTGTGCAACTTAATCCTAAGTAACCAGACCTCAAAAGAGTGTCTGGCTTCCCTGCAGGAAGAATAGTAAAAGAAGTGGTTTCCTTATTTGAAATTGCATACAAGTTTTGGCTTTCTGATTTGGAGTTTCACAAATATCTTTGTGAATGGCCTGAACTGTTGAGAGGTTCTCATGGGAAAACTGTCATATCCAAATATATTGCTAAAATACAATATCTGTGTTAGATTTGGTCCTTAGAACCTCATAATACACACGGTTTTAGACTACAGGTACATCCTTCTTCAGATTCCTGACTCCAGTGGTTACTCCGAATATTTTAGTCTAACCACACATTTTCAGCACCTCACTGTGTTGAGCTCTGAAAACACAAACATCTAACCTATTTTTAATGGAGCAGAATAACTAGCATGTGCAGGATGTATTGTTTCTCTGTTCCACAATTAGACTTTTAAATCTTGTTCTGATTGGGAGTTAATGTTTATGAACTAAAGATTTGTCTATTCCTAGTTACACCTGCTCCCTCATCTCATGACAAAAAGCTTAATGTTTTATTATGATCTTTTCTTTCTCATCTTAGAAATATAATAACCTCCAGTCTCTTGCTTCCAAAATGATTATAAATTTCCTGACTTGTAGTCCACATTGCCAGAGACATTCATTAAATCTAGATGTTAAACATCAAGTGAGGCTGAACAGCTCTGAGACCTGATATCTGAGTTGGAGCTTGATTCATATTTTATGTTGAAGCAAAATGTTTCTTGTAGAAATCTCCCAGATCTTTGTCACTTTGCCTCTTCTGAGGTTTTTACAAGGCCATGCCACTCAGAAAAGCTTCTGATATGCAAATATAGCTACCCATATTTCAGTGCCTCAGTAACACAGAGGCCAGCTTATTAGTAGGTAAGGTCCGTTTTTGTTCTGAAGCCGAAGAGAGGAAAAATTCTTTGGCTTAGAACTAGAACAGTTAGTGATGGCAATGCACAATGCAACCTTGTGAAGAAATTGTGGTTGGGTCAAAGGGTGAAAATGGGTTACATCTGTGTCTTTCGTTTTACATTAGGTTTTCATAGGGCAGGGTGGAAGAGATGGCTGCAGCAGATGAACAGCACACATACTGGACTGAATTCCTCTCTTGTTTGCACCAGTACCGTGCAGATTTTGAATGAATTATTTTTGCTGGTGTAAGAGCGGGGTCAGGCCCTCTGCAATAGCATCCACAGGCAATAATTTAAAAGCTGCATTCGAAGGCCTGCGTAACATTTATGACAAAGTCTTGCCTGACTTCCATTTCCTCTTACCCCACTAAATAAATGAACCCAGGAATCAGTCCAGAGAATGAATGGATCTGGAGGACACATAGGCACACTGGGTTGGATTGACACCAGCAGGTATGGAAATACAGCTTGAGCCAAACTACTATTGATAGCAAAGAGGCTTCCCTGTAGAAGGAGTGTCCTCTATACTTAAGAATTCACTTTCTACAACTCCACCTGACTGCTGCACATCTACTCTCAGAAGAGCAAGGCCATTTAACTTTTGTCTCCCCAAAAAAGATGACCGGCATATTGGGGAGAGGAGGTGTCAGAATATCCAGTGAGTCACCAGCTCAGTCATTCTCATTATGGTTATCACAAGAATGTAACTGCTCTGATAGAATGATTGTGATTCTTCTTTTATATTACGACATATACAAATAGAAAATAATCAACAATGCAGGGATTCAATTTTCAAAAGCATAATCACTGACCCTAAAGTAACTCCCCAGAACTGCAAAAACTTGGCCAGCTATTAAATAATCTGACCTTCTGAATCTTGTGCTTTCAAACTGGGCACCTTGATTAAATGAAATAATTTTAAAAACATGAATTGGTTTTTTGTAATTTGAAAGGTTTCTAGAAAATAATGTCCAATAAGAAACAGTGTTTCCCTTGTGCTAAATAATAGCTTTTGGGGGTTGTAACAATTTTTTCTAAGATATCAAGAAACTAATACACCAAGCAATTGCATTTGGAATTTCTCTGTGTTTTCTTCCTTTGCAAGTATGTAAAATGGCACTTACCTTTTAATCCAAAAATCTAACGCATACTCTAATTCCCTTTTGGATCTAATAGAAAATTTTGATCAATCTTTTTTAATTAAAAAACATAGATTGTTTGACTGTATTTGTATTTCCCATGGCAAAAAAATAATTACATCAAAACTTACCCAACAATGTTTTTATACTTTTATTTTGCCTTCTTTGATTTTTCTGGGATGGACTTATGCTTACAAACTATATAGATGAAAAAGTGCAATTCATGATCATATCGTCTACCTAGTAAAGTACATCCCTTTTACAAAAAATAAATCCATCTTCAATAGGTGGTTAAACTACTGCTTCTTCCATCTACTGACTCTATGAGTTTTTGGAAACAACACAGAAGAGATGTGAAGTAGATCATGAAGCAAGTCCCGCTGCACATGGAAACTGCTGGCATGCAAGCAAGGACGACTCTCCCTCCCACACCTGCTGCCCCCCCCAGGAACATCGGGACAAGGGAATGAGGCACTAAAAGGTTAGGAGTTGAGCTGAACTCATTGATACTCTGGTATTCTGAGTCAGTCATTCCTACATTTAAATGCCCTGAACGCTCTTGAAATTTCATCTGGAGAAAAGCCTGAGAAACGGGAGAAAAGGAAGAGCAATCAGCTTCCTAACAGGGCATCACAGCCCCTGGGCCTGGGAGGAGGTCCAGCCCTCTGAATTATGCTACCTGCCTCATTCTGAGGTCTTCTGATCTGATTTTCTTTAATATTTGAATTGCACTACCCCCAGAGGCCTCAGCTTTGTTCTCTGTATAAACACGAGTCCGCCCTAGATCTGTGTGACCGCGTTTCTTTTTGGATTTTGCGGATGAGTTCTGCTGTTTGTCTTTTGGGTGAAGCTTATTAAAGGAAAATTTTTCACAAGGTGTTTGATAGAATTATAGCACTTTGCCATTGCTGTGTTTCTGCTATCATATATCATACTGTATAGCTCCAAACCTCACAGAGAAAAATAGACAGCATTTATTTAGCCACCATAAGACAATTCTGCTTCCTCAGACAGCTGCGCCAATCTTATATTTGCTGACACCAAATGATGGTTGTTTCTCTCCTCACCCTTTCCTTGCCCTATCAGTTCTCCTACCTTTGTCCTTCCCTGTTTTCCGAACTCTGTCCCCTCCCTTTTCCACCTGTAGTGCTCATAAGATCTTCTGTGAGCCACTTTGACTCACTTTCGTAACAGAAAATGTTCAGCTTTTTTTTTTGTGGAGTTAGTGAATCAAAGAGGCTGTGAAAGAGGATAAAAGGAGCACCAGTGAAGCTAGGAGCATGGAGGACAAGTCAGAATGGGAATGGGGTAAAGGACATCCCCTTTTGGCAGTGGTTAGCTGTTAATTCTCCTGCCTGCTCTTGTCTTCAGCACTCATTCCCATGACATTACCTGGCATAATATACTATGCCTGTCACTGCTGCCAGTTCACCTGTTTGTACAGTGGAACTACAACCAGAGTAGCAGAGAAAAAAAAAGCAAGGGGTTTTTTTTGTTTGGTTGGTTTTTGTTTGTTTGATTGTGGTTTTTTAAATTCTGATCAAGTCTTTAAACATTTTACTAGGCTCTTGAAAATGTTGTGACTTGCCAAAATGCCAGAGGCTAGCAAGAATGTGCTAATCAAGAAAGCCAATGCAAATGTTCACTTAGGGAAGCTCACATGTATGTTGCAAAGGAAAAGGGAATCTAATGTCAGAAAGCAAGGGAGGAGAATTTGTTTTCAGTTCTTTCAGTCTAGCCCTAAAATAAAAAACAAAAGCAGGGAGAAGTCATGAGCTTTCACTGCCATATTTGGTATATACCCCTAAGTGAGATTTATTCTGCAAGGGTAAGGAAAGGAAACAGGAGGTGTAGCTCAAGAAAAGACAGGTGGGGGAGATTAGGGATAGTCTATGTTGCAGCAGAAGAGGAAAAAGGAGCTTGGAGTGACTATTCTGCAGAAACTCAGGATATTTCAATTATAAAAAATGAGCAATTTGAGCCAACTCTGTTTGCTAATCTAACTGGGAGGGAGGAAAGCTGGATTGCTCTAAAAGACTGTAAGAGCTGAAGTCCAACTTTGTTTGTTAAGGTGTTTTCATAACTCATGTTTCTGAGTAATTGATCTAAGTGTACTCTGCAAATGTCTGCTACCCAGTATACATTTGGGGGATCTTAACAGGTGCAGTGTTTCTTTCACCATGCTGAAGATATTGCACCCGAAGGTGCTTGGTCACAGGAAGGAGACTTCCTAGGTAGGTGTAAACTGATATTGCTTTAGGAAGGAGCAGGCAGTGGAGAGGCAGTTGATGTATGACTTCAAGCACCGTAATATATGCTGGAGCCTTTGAGAATCTAAAAAGACAATGTTTCCACCTCTGGTCATATTCTTTACACCTGGGATCATAGCCTTTTAAGTTACAGCTGGCCAAAAAGCAAAGTCTTTGGGATTTAGAAAATGTCATTGTTTATTTTATTTCAATTGAGACTGAAAGGAAAACAAGTATGTTTAACTTTGGTTTGCATCAGAAGCTTTCTAGACTCTGTGGTTGTTCAGTGGAATTATCACTGACTGTCATTTGAGAAGAACATGGGCTTCACTAAGCAAGTCTAGAGAATTTCCATGGTCCATAGCTTTGTGAGTGGCTCCCTGAACTCCCACAGTTAGGCCTGGGATCCAATGAGACTGTCAAATGAAAGATTTCAAGTCTAGACACCATTCTTTCCAATGATTTTTTATTCCTGAGTGGTTTCCAAATCAGTTCCACCTTGGGTGTTCAAGCATAGGAGAACAAGATCAGAGGAAGGACCTGTTGGAACAAATGCACTCTGTGCTAAGCGAGGGGAGCTCGATTTGTTATGGCCCTGAGGTGTTTCCTGTATGCCCTGAATAATTCCATTAAATATTGAACTCCCTTTCACTGCCCATCTGGAAGAATAGTCAAGCGTTTCTTGGACTGAAAGAAAATCAGTCTAATGCAGAAATCAGTCTAATGTTCACTTCTAACATTCCCGGTGTTTAAGTATAAGCTGAAAGTAGTATCTTGAGTACAAGAGAGTACATCTAGGGTACTTCATGTCAGTCTTGCATAAAATCTGATATTTCCCAAGGGGAATAATTGATTTTATACATAATCTAGCACCCCACATTCAAATTACCTTCTGGTGGGGTTTGGGAGTTTTCCGGTTTCTTAGCGACTGAGTTTTAACATAGACTAGACTGAGGGCATGAACAGAAGGGACAATATCATCAAATCTTTCCTGTTCTTATTTTTAAATGTTCAGGTTTACTCAGAAACAGACCCTCCTGGTCTGAAATCAAGAAAGGGGAAATATTAATGCACTTAACTATTTACTCTCAAATACATGCCTAATTAAAGTCAGTAGAGCCCTACTCAAAACATATCTGTCAGTATCTAACCTAAGTTACACATTCCTTTCTCCAACATCCATTTAGGAAGTCAGGACCTGGCAGTCCTGAAAATTAAGCTGAATTACTTACTTTCTTCTTGTGTTAGGACGTCATAGTTGCTCCTGGAATGCCCATTATTGCTGCCACAATAGTAGTCCGTATGCTCAATTGTTCACCGAGCTTTAAGTCCTGCCTGCCTGATTCTGACCTATCATGCCAGCTTACAGCTAAGGGACAAGGGGTTTCCTAGCCAGTAGCACACAAGGGTATGGCAGGGCTGACTTTCACATTTGGACACCCTACTGATTCTCACATTCCAAAGATTATTTGCAGTGTCCTTTGTGGTGTTTAGCACAAGCCCAAATGAAATTTGAACATGTACATTTGGTTCCTTCACTACTCTACTCTTGCACATTGGTATGTCTTGCTGAACTTGGGACCAGTCTGCCTTTTTTCTGGCCACCCATTTTTTCCGTCCTCTACACAAAGTCCTACATCCAACAAAACTAAATCTTAAAAAATTAATTAAATTACAAGTGAGATTTTTCTTTAGGCAATCTTCCCAAAACTGTCTTAGTCCTAGAGTCATAACAAGCAAATTTACTGTGCCGTATATCACTGCTAGCTTAATTCAGAATGAGCTGTATTTCAGTATTGGCAGCAGCGGTAAATTGGCTACAGTCTACTGAAGCCTTCTATTTCTCCCCATATAACTTCTAGCTTTCTTAGGACTAAATCTTTGTTGGGAGAACAGTCAGGACTTAACTTTTACATTCAACCTCTTCAGTTTCTAGATTATTTTATATTAAATATCATTCTGAATGCATTCTAAATTCTGATATACCTAAACCTCAGGAATTCGGGTCCAAACTTAAATCTCATTATATATTATCTGTCATTAGAGTGAATTCATCTGGCTGATGCAACAACCAGACTAAAATAAAGGAGAATAACCACTAAGACATGCATACAATGCTGTACTAGCAACAAGAAAAGAGGGATTGGTAGGAGCAGACACTGACGTGAATTTCTACCAAAGGTGGCAAAAGAACATTACTACTTGGTCAGAGCTTGCAGGACTATGTTTCTAAACTCCCAGTTAGGTTTAGTTCCTTGTTGTGGGCAGAGATAACGTGCCCACAAGAACAGCAAGGATATTCATCCACAGTGGAGAACAGGCTGCTTTTCTTCAATACCTGCTTGAGGTTGGGCTTTAGGCTTTGACAAGGGTCCCACAGGAGGAAACGCACCCAACCACTGCAGTCCTGCCCTACCAGCTGCCCTGACCAAGCCCTTGTGTCTCAACGGCGCTGATCGGTTTCGCCTGGGAATGAGGGCATTGCTGTTATTACCTTCAGTGGTTGTCATCCTCTGCACAACCTTCCTGTCGGGTGGTCCCTCTCCTGGGGTCTGAATGCTGGTAGTGCCCAGCAGTGAATTCAGGCCAGGAACTGAAAGGCCCAAGACCAGCAAACTGCACAGAAGACTCTTTTATCTTCTCCAAAATTATGGAAGCCTTAGCCATTCCTGCTGGGATCTGGATTTTAATTCCCAGGAGTCCAGAGGACAATTGTATCCCTGCTTCAACTCCATTTCTCTCTGGATAGCTAAGAATAGAGATGAATTTGTCCCTAGATGTTTTGAACCTTAACTTTAAAACCATAAACGACCTCTCTGGCACACAGAGCAGGTAGAAACCATGCTCTATTCTTCGTTTTCCTCCCACACTTCTGCTCTTCTCATCTCCATTTTCTCTTCAGTCTCATTTATTTTTTTCCATACTATTAAGCTGTAAGTAGTTGATAGAATGACAATGATATAAGGCTGCTTCTTGCTGTATCCTCCATACTTTACATGGGTGGATGGGTCCCTGTAATTGCAGCTAGTTTTAATCAATTGCTCTCAAATACATACTTGTTGTCCTTTTTTTTCCCAGGTATTATGAATTTTAAAAGTACCTATTACCTATTTAAAATTAATACAAGTTTTGAATGCACACAAGTCCATGTAACTTTTCATTTTTAATTTGAGTCTTTTCTCCCTGGAGGAGCCTGGGATTCTTTATGAATTTATCAGCATTGACTACAGAAAAAACCCAACCAACCAATGTCCTTATATGTCCTAGATTTTCCTCCAGGGAAAACTGTTGAGAGTTTACACTTGAAAAACAGTATCTCTCATTAAGTTAAGTTGTTCTGAATTGTAAGAAATGTTCCACCATTCAGTAAAGGTCTAATTTAATGCCAATTGAATGCCAAAGAAATAATCTCATTTATTTCAGTAGGCACTGAAACAGACTGCTCTTGCAAATCATTTGGATTCACATGGTAGCGTTCCTCAAATCCAGAAATGGGTTGAGTATCAGTATCCATGGAAGCAGGGTGAGGATGAGTTCTGCTGCGCAGAGGAAGCAGAAACAATTGTCAGCATTAGGCAGAAGTGACTTGTGATTATTTGTAAGGATAATTCAGGTAACTGCAATACAGAGAAACCAGCTGCCAGACAGTTGATGTATAGAAGGGTCAGCAAACACAATAGAAAAGGTGGAGCTTGAATTTGCTTATCTTTTATGAAGAAAAAAGATAATCCTTGTTCTGTGATTGGTAAGTTAGTTTCTCTCTTTGTGTGCTAGTGAGTTTTCTGCAGTTGGTAGTTTGCTCATCAGTCAGGTATTGTGTGTTATAAGTAGTGCAGAAGTCTGCCAGCTAAATATGTCAGAAAGACCTTTGATCACAATTTTCAGTGGTGAGACTAATTAGGGAAATAAGTCTAACCAAGGCAAAAACTCACAAGCCAACCAGTCAATGACCAAAGAATAAGAGTTGGGGATTAGGGAGGATATCTCCATTTTCTTTAAAAGTGAAAAATAAAAAAAAAAAAGATTATTGAAACAGTAGCTGTGCTGACCAAAATAATGGAGTAGACAGTAAAGATACTGTAAGTGGATACAAACACCCTAAATTAGGTGTTCTCCTTCAGTGATCATGTGGTGGAAGCTACTCTTTTGTGAAGCATCATATAGAAGAATTGACGGAAATGAAGTTTTAGGGCTAGACCTGGAAGCAAGGGTGAACTGTGTGATTTAAAGACAAAACACAGGAGGAGAGAAGTGGATTATGGGCAATTCAAGAAGTACAGAAATTTGCTGAACCAGAGATCCCAAAGTGTAGATCACCAACTGCTCTGTAAAAGCATACGCTTGTAGGGCAAGGTGTCTAATGGAAGGAAGAGCGGGCAGAAATGAAGGTGTAACAGCAAAGAGAGAAAGCACAGAGTTAGTTCAACAAAACTGAAGGTTAAAACAGACCTGCCACAAGAAGAGCTCCAGAGAAAAGGCATGATATCATCTATGGACTGGAAACTGAAAAGGAGCAAGAGGTGAAATTTTGTGATTATCCTGCATCCTGGGATAACTGGACAGTACTTTGAATGACTTTTGGTATTTCCTCTGCACCCTACAACTTCAATTTTGCATTTCTGAGAAACTGTAACTGGGCTCTATAAATAAGCTGACAAGGCCATTGACTGTAACTGGTCATTAAGAGTCAGATGAAAAGGCTCAGTGTGCATGCACATCCTTTTACATCAGTTTCTACTGTCATGTACATGAGAGAGATTCTTTCATGGTGCAGCAGATGAACTTACCTTCCCACCCCAGCACAGCTCTGGCAGCTCTCCTACAGCAGGAATTCATCACTTAAATCTCAGTCTTTATAATTCTCTTCTTGCTACTGTGCTCTCGTAAATGAAACTGGGCTAGAAGTACTGGTAGATAACAGAAAAGAAGTGTGGTGTCAGCCTTCAAAAAGAGAAAGATCGTAGTAATTACTGTCAAGAAAGTCTAGCTTGAATCCCTTTTAAAATACTGGAATGAATAACAGTTTCTAACCATTTGGAAGATTGCAGAGGCATTAGGAATAAACACAGCTTACAAAAAGAAACTCTTGCTGTTACTTTTTGACAGAATTACCCAATGGGAAGACTATGACAGATGCAATGCAGGACTTTTTCTGCATATGATAATTTCATGAGAAATGTTATATTTACAATTAAGTCATAAAATGAAGTGCAGTACCACAGACTAAAGACGGAGATGAAACAAGAGATAAATGCCTATAGTACGAGACTGGTGTTAGGCACCTGAAGCTTATTTATCATGTTTGCTAAGAAGGAGGGTTTCAGTGTTCAAGATTGGCTTTATGTTTGATAACATTCTAGTCAGCTTGAGTGTGGGACCCTTGGGTAACCTTCTGTTTAACCTGCCCAGAATGGATGTCTGAGATTCTCCTTTCCTACTTGCACTGCTATTTAAATACTGGTAAAAATGGGAGGTGTTTCTTACAATTACCTGCTTCCCTGCATTTGTGTCAGTTCCTCCTAGAAAGCCCATCATTCTCATCCAGGGAGTCATATTATACCAATCAGACAAACAGAAAGAATGTACAATATTCATTAAATATGGCATGCCTTTGTAATGTCCTTCACAGGGCAAACAACATGCAAATGTGTTTTTTCAGACAGTGTTAATTTGGAAGGGGTTGCAATACAGATGATCACAGAGAAGTGGGGAAAGAAAGATGCTTAGAGGTATAAGGATTAAAAAATCATGCAGAGAGGTTCGAACAATGCTATCTAATAATTCATCTGGAGAGGAATGACAGAAGAGTTATATGGAGGGACTCAAGGGTTTAGAAACAGAAGAAATTAAATTAAAGAAGGGCAAAATTTAGGCTGAATATCAGGGGAGTCTTCCTACTAGTGAGACTTAGAAGATACTGAAAAGGAACAGTTTAAACTAGCCACTTTTTAAGGTAAAAGCCATTCAAAATGTTCTCTAGAGAATTAGGTAGGGAGATTAGGTCGCGTGTCCCCAATTTATGAACTCTGATGCCCAAAAGGATTATTTCAAGAAATCTCAAGTTCATAACAACCTTCCCTTTCTCTACAGCATGTTGGAATAAGCATCTCAACACATTTTTTGTTGTAACGCAGTTGAGATATCCCTGGACAAGAAAATGTTATCAGGTCTCATTTACCTGTACAATTAATTATTTATAACTTATGGTACAGTAGCATCTTGCAGTTCTACTCCACATTAGATCCCATTGAGCTAATTGCTGTCAAGAGATATGGTAAAAGTTATTTCTTTATCCCAGATCTCTAATAATCTAAATGTAATAGATAATCCAATGAGTAGGTTTTACAAATGGTTAAGTGTAGAAGGGAGGACGGAGTAGGTAACGCCACCATGGTGACAAAGTAACATAAGTTAACTAGTTTTCAAGTTGGCGATTTTGTTTGTGCTATGATTTCTTAAAAAATCCTATGCCTGCTTCCCATGTTGAAATATTTTTAGATATGCACCTCTCACTGGAAGTGGGTATTATAGCTAGCATGTGACTAAGAGCAAGTCAGATATATCTCACGTAAAGAATATGTACAAGGAACTTTATCTGCAAGCTGTATCAAAAAATGTTTGGACATCCTCATGCCATGAGTGGTGAATACACAAATACGGGTTCCCTAACCAACCTTCTGCCTTGGCTGTCTGAATGCAGGGCAGCATGTAAAGAGTGTGACTGTGTTCCCATCTGTACCCAGAAACTCCTGATGAACCTTCATTTCTGTATGACCACAGCTATCTCTGAGGACAGGGTGATGCTGCACAATCCACAAGTGCAAGATTGGGGCTCTACGACTCACCTTGAATTTAAATCCATAAGTTCTGAAAGAGGTTTTCCTCCTTTGTAATTTTGTAGCTGCTACATTCTTACAAGCTCTTTTCAGATTCAAAATAAGGAGTAGTGGTTTTTCACTACTTTCCTACTCATGCTATTACTCATAGATACTCTGATCTGAGATATAAATGCTGTGGAGTTACCATAATTCCAGGGGATTTCCAAAGAATTATTCTAAATTAACACTGCTGGTAATTCAGGTCAGATCTGGTTTCACACACATACATGCATTTTTAAAGATCCTAAAGAAATCAATTACTCCACTTTTTCTGTCTTTGAACACTATGTTCTTCACTGTCTTTTAACTGCAATGATAGTGTATTTATATAAAGTTCCTCCCTTTCCCGCCACTCATTAATAATGTAACCATCAGCACAAAGGGCTGTCAGTGGTAGGTTTTTTCCTCACCCTGAGAAGAAAAATAAACCCTCTGTTTCTAAATGCGAGAGGCAATGCATGCTGAAAGATGTGATAATATAACATAAAGGTATTCCTTCCGGTTATTTTGCTTGATGCAGTTTGACACCATCTTGTAAGTGATATTCTCTTTGTTCATATTGTTCTCAGCATTCACTGGCAACAATGAAGAGTATTTTTCAAGCCTGACAGAAAGGGACCCAAGGTCAGTACTTCTCTTGCACTTTCCAGGACAATGCCATTTTATAATATTTCCTCCAGATGGACTGGCAAAAAGCACCAGACTTAGCCCAGTGATCAAAAAAATACCATTTACTCCTTATTCTTTTCAAAATCATGCAAAGACAATTGCAGTTCCTTACTTTGGGTCCGTCTGTTGCATTGCTAAACTTCAGACAGAATCCTTATTTTCTTACTGTTATCGAAATAATGATTCATGGTCTGAAACAAACTGGCCATATATTGAAGTTTCAGGAGCCTAGGCATAGCTAACTGTGAATGGGAACTGGGGAGATGTAGCTATTGGCTGTTCAGATGAATGTCAATGGGAGAAAAAAGCCGTAAGGATGCCCAGCTACACATACTCCCATCTGGATGCTTCCTCCACTTTAAAGTATAGACAAAGCTTGAATCTTTAGCTGCAGGGTTTCAGTCTGTCTTATTGTGAAGCAATTCATACAACCTACAGCCTTTTAACTGCGTTGCTTTTAACCTGGGCAACTGAAATACAGGAAAAACAAAGTTAATGGTGAGCCAGTTAAAAATCTGGTTCTGTAAGGACCTACAAGAACAAAAGAATAATGTTCCTATTGATGTCAGTCACAAATTTCCACTCCACACTGTGCAAGTAGAAGCAGGGAAATGCAGTGACTGCTGTAGGCAAGTGTGGCTTGCCAGGGAGCAGCACGAGCAGCCTGCTCTGCAAGGCCAGCGGGTAGCCGAGGGTCACAACAAGGTAGGCAGAGGCAGTGTCCTCACTAGCAAGGGGCACAGGCCCACGGTACTCAAGCAAGAAGAGCAGAGCAGATCTGGTGATGATGTGTAGGTGCAGCCAGCAGACCAGTGATTGCCAGGCAAGTCTGTAGTGATGAGGGAGGTCTGAGATCAAGACAGAAGCGAAGGCAGTAAGGCAAGGTCAGGATTAGCAAGGTACAAGGCCAGGCACAATGAAGCTCCCAAGCCACAGCACAGAGGATACATGAACAGATGCTGCAGATGAGGGCTTCTCACAGCTCTTTTTCACAGCTTAGCTGTTGTCACAGCAGTCTGGTCCAGGGGCATATAGCTGTGTCATACCCGGGGGGGGGAGAGGTTGCAGAGGAGCATCACAGAGAAAGATGGTCACAGGCTGATAAGGGCACATAAGAGATGGATGATGTCCTCAGGGCCCTGCCATGTTGTTCATAACATGACCAGTTTGTTTTTAGCAGGTGATTTTTAGGCAGTCTGGTTAATGAGGGATGGAATATTAAAGCTAATTTCTTGGTTATGGGTACATAAGCTGGAAAATACTATATGAAACCACGTACACAGGCATGTTTGCGGGGTCCCTTGAATTGTGCACCTTCTGCATGTACACATGTACATCTAGTGTTTCACATCAAAATCCCTGTCTTAGCTCCTCCAGCACCTCATGTGGAAGTCCTGGCTGCACTTCTCCCCTCACTTTTTTCTTTACACCATCTTCATCCATCCTCGTCCACCAAGTTGCAAACTCTCATCAACCTCCTTCTGACCTTATCAGCAGGATGCTGGGGACTGTTGGACTGCTTTTGGTTCTGAGTTCCTCTCATGTCCCAAGGAAGAGGGCACCACTAGACAGCACCTACTTGTTCCCTCTGTGTCTCCTGACAGTAGACACTGTCAGGGTACCTACTTGATGTTGTGCTCAGTGTCTCTTTCTAGCTTCCTGGGTTCTTTTGTTACTTTTTACCCCTTGATTCTCACCTCCTCCCTTTATTCTGTCTATTGCAGCCCCTAACCACTTTATTTCTTAGCCCTCTACCACTCACTGAAGTCCCAGGGAAGATTTCAAAGTATTTTTAAGGGTCAGAGAATTCAGCAAAAAGAGTGGTAATAAGGGGATGGTGCTTAGAAGAAAAGCACACAGGTTGGTCACTTCCTGTACTCCTTGTCCTCCTCCTACCAGAAACATCCAGAATGTTACACTGGGGTTATTGTTGGTTACAGCTTCACCTGGTCCCTTTAGGGTCTGCTTGTGGATGAATCAGCTGTGTGCGAGTCTGTCTCATCCCCTTTTGCGTCTCCTGATGCTGTCTCCTTCCACAGCCTCCTCTGGCAACACGTTCTATTAGCCGACATGGAAAAATGTTCTTCCTTTTATCTGTTTAAAGCTGAGCTCCTGACTGCCTGCTGGCCTTAGTATTGTGGGATTTGGTGAATAACAGTTCTGCTTTAACCTTCTCTACCATCTTCATGATTTGGTAAACCTCTAACATATGCCCCCACAGACTTCTGCTGTCTAAAGTAGAGGGTCACAGCCTTTTTAGTTTATTCGTGTAAGCTAGCTACCCCATTCCATTCATCATTTTAGTTGCCCATCTCTGTACCTTGTCTAACTCCATTACATCCTACAAATACAGACACAAGAGCAGTACACAGTACTCAAGGTCTGGGTGGGTTAATTTCCAGACAATGGCCAATAATTCATTTGGTGTTTTTGTCTGCCACATTGAGGTAACAATTTCAGAAGATGAAAAATGATGACTCCAAAATCTATTTCCTAAGCAGTAATTGCCATTTCCAAGTTCAGCATCATGTAGGCATGGTTTAGATTATTGTTTCTGGTAGGCACGACTTTACATTTAGCTACATTGAAGCTCATCTGCCACCCTTTTGTCCTTTCACCTAGATCTATGCCATGGACATTGCATTCAGCTAACCAAAGGAAGCTGGCATCATCCACAAACTTAGAGATTTCACTATGTACTCCTTTTGCCAGGTCATTGATGCATAATGATAGAGACGTAGCATAATTTTGGTCCCAGCAATGGCCTTTCTGGAACCCTATTCCTGACTTTCTTCCATCCTGGAAAGTGACCATTAAGCCTGACCTTTTGCTTCCTGCCATTTAATCAGGTTTCAGTCCATAAAGGAACTTTTCCTCCAATTCCATTGCAACCTTGTCTCTTCAGTAACCTTTAGCGTTGAAACTTGCCAAAGGCTTTTTGAAAACCCCAATGCATGATCCAGTGGATCACTTTTATCCATACCCTGTTGACACCCTCACAAAACTCTGACACATCCGTGACCCTGGACCTCCCCTTCCCAGAACCCCTGCTGCCTTTTTTTCCTAAAAGACCTGTTCCCTTATGGAATCAGGGAATTCACTCCTCGTTACAGACTCTACCGTCTTGCCAGGAATGGTCAGCCTAGCCAGCCTGCAGTTTCCAGGATACCCTCTAGAAACTTTGCAGCGTACGGGAGTTATGCTGTCAATCAGCCAGGCCTCCGTCACAGAGGGTGTTTGAAGTGGTAGTTTGCGTACTTTGATCAGCAGTTCTGCAATTTCACATTTGAGTTCCCTCAGAGCTGCCAGGTGAATGCCATCCAGTCTGGGTGACTTATGAACACATCTTCTCTGCTTGGTCTGATGCTTCCTGTATATTTACTTCAAATTCATCTAGCTCGTCTGACCTATCTAATACAAAGAATGTGTAGACATATTTATGTCATGATTTACACTGAAATCACAAAACCTAGAAGTTTTCTTCAGGCTCCACTGAAGAACCTCTCAGTGTCATCCTATGAAAAGATAGTGGCATTTTAAATCTAAAAATATAAATGAGCCATAGCATGGATAAACCTTTAACCTGATATCTTTTCAGGAATTTAGTATGGGGTTTCCATGCTAGCTGGACTCTAGAGGGGTCTGAAAGCTAAGCAAGGTCTGTACTACTCTAATGGTGTTGATACCAGAAAACATCAGGTAACTCCACTGGCACAGAAGAAATCAGAATCTGGCCCTAGGGTATAGATCAAAATTATCTTGTCTGGCAAAGAAAGAAAGAGCTGGCATTAGTAAGATCCCCAGATTTTTGTTATCTAAAATGATGGCCTTAATGCTAGCAAGCTAATATGTCTGTAAGGTTGTAAAGCGTCTCAAAGGAAAGTCTCTTGTGAGAAAATGACAACTATTGATTATTACATGGTAACAAAACCATGAGGCAGATGCTCAGATAATCTAAATTAGAGTGACTGCTACAAAGACTACAATAGAGATTTATTGGAATTTGACATCTAGTGCTATACCTGTTAATTGAACTTTCTGAAATCTTTAAATGTATTTTCCACAAAAAGTTTTCACGAGAGGTTGTTTTACGTTCTATTTCGTCTGCAATTTAACAAAACAGTGATTTCCACCACTGTCAGATCCTCATTCAAGTGCAAGTATTGAAACTTGGAAATGAGATTCAACACCCATTTTGATGCAGATATGAGAATGTATACCTGTCTCTCTTGCATAATCCATTCACATATCATGTAAAAATCTTTCAGCAAAGATTTGCTCTCAAAAGGATATGAAAGCTAAGGGAAGGAATAGGTCTGACATTTTGCAATGAATGATTTCACAAGTCTCTTGTTTGGCCACTTCAGTTACTGTTTTGAAATTAAAAAAACAAAACAAAACAAAAACAAACAAAAAAACAGTTAAATCTGCAATCTGGTTAAATCACACCCAGAGCTCCTCAAGGGGAATAGGTCTGAATTACTGCTTACATGGCAGCTTGCCTCAAAACTTGAAGCTACTACTATCATAAATAAAGACAAAATGTCAATAGCTATTTGAAGTTCTACTGCTATGACAGCTTTTAATGTCATTTCAAACTTAGGAGCTTCAGGGCTAATATAGTCCTCCTCTGGGCAACGGATAGGAGTGGAAGGAATAGGCTGGCTCTTGCCTTTTCTGTGGGGCTTGCAGCAACTCTGCCCCAAAGTGTATGGTGACTGGCTGCAAAAGCTTAGTCCTCAGATGTAACAAATTGGTGCAAATGTGTCACTATCCACAGCCTAGTAGAATTATGCCAGTTTAGTTTAGCAGAGGACCCAAATATAAAATTATGTATAATACAAAATGGACTTGAGAGTCTCATTAAATATTCAGGGTTGGGGTTTTTAAAATAAACTTCAACTTCTCTTGTTCAACTCTGAAGCATGAGGAAAACTGGTATGTCTAAATGACCATAATCTGCAAAATGTATATTCCAGTAGATATTAAAAAAAACCCAACAAAACCTGCAAGTTTCCTTTTTGTGTCCAGAAAGCCCATGATTAAGGTTCCCTTGGTGCTTTTGGTGCATCCAGCATCAAGGTTAATCTTTTTTTCAATTTAAATCTTTAAAAGGCATTCATTGCTATTTTTCATAGGGAAAAGAGTCTTCAATTGCTAAGGCTGAAAGCCTGTCACTGTGATTTTTCCTAAAAATCATGGCTTTTCAGAGTTACTCTCCTGAAAGGAGCAAACTTTTAAGGCATGTTATTTCATAGAAGTGACACAAAAGCATAGATGCTTTTCGAAACCTATTTTTAAGATCTGTAACTCAAGAAAAGTTCCTCTAATGTACCTACAATTTTGACAAAAGAAAGTTTCTGTGCAAAGCTCTACATATGAAATGTGAAGTATCTGGAACCTAGTAACAAGGAGTGTGGAAGAGGGAAGGCGAAGGCAGATATATTATGTTACTACAAAAGATAGCGTTAAACAACTAAAACTGTCACTGCAGAGAATGGGCTTTAAATACATTTTTTCCAAGTATTTAGGGACAGTTAAGTTTTAAAAGGTTGACTTTCTGTCATATTTAACAGTGGCCATTCACAGATTACATTCACTTTTGAAACAACACAGGAGAGCCCTGTCTTGGATTCCCGATCACTTCTATCAGTTAACATGACCAGCAGGCTCAAAGACAGCTTCATGGGTTGACAGCGTAGGAAACTTAGCTGCCTACAGCAGAATCGGATTAGTTTCCAGATGTTGGAAATAAATATTCCAGAGGGTTTGGCCTAATGGCTTCCAGTCTGCTGATGTACCTCGCGTGTAGCCCCAGCTGTTAAAACCACTTTATAATAAGATGCAACAGAAGGAGACAAAACTCTTCCTGAATGAGTATTTCTGCTCAGTTTGTATTGCTGTCATTTTAGTCATTTTACCAGACTGACAAAGTCCAGGCTGTAAACTGTAAAGGCTACAGCCTATAGCATATGAACAGGTTCACAACTTTAATGCTTTGTGGTATGAGAGACTTGGAAAAGTCTCAGGAGTCCTAGTAGAGACATCTGACCCACATACTCGTGTTATTCAGCATCCCTGTACCACAGAAGTTATTCATGTCTATTGCAGTCAAACATCTGCTAGAAAATTTCCTTCCTTTTTCCTTATGCACAGAATATCAAGGATCTAACAACACTCATGACAGAGTGGGCTGATGCATGTTGTTCAAATACACATGTAATTTTTTCTCCCCTCCCTCAAAATTCAATGCTTCAGTGGAGCATAAGCCATATCAAGTCATTTAAAAACTGACATTCTTTGGGAAACTTCCTGAAAGATTATGAGGAATAACTCCAACTCCCAATGAAAAAAAAAAAAAAGCAGGTCAAACAAAACATTATTAGATCTAGTCTTCCTATAGCTTTACAAAAACGTAACAACCTCCCACTAACTGTGCTTTAAAAAAATGAAACCAAGTTTCCTCTTTCCCTACAGGCATATGAACACAATATGTGATTTAAACTGAATTTGTGGAACCACTGATGTTTTGTCTGATTTCTACTCCTCTTGCACATGCTGGCAGGAATGTGGCATGTGAAGCGTTTCTACTTCATCTGCAGCAGTCTATTTTCGACTGAAAATACATTAAGAGATATTGTGGGCCAAACTGCAACCGGGCTTAATTTACTGGAATGGCAAGGAATATGAGATTGGGCAAAATATTAAAAGGTAAAAATCTTGCAGGTCATTTGGTGAAACACTGTAAGGAGAAGTATAGAGCTTTATTCCATAATCATAATGAAAGCAATGGGCCCTTTTCCTTGTTCCTCTAGTTTACTTCATTATACTTCACTGTTCATGGATTTCCATTAGGTTCTTACTGACTACCACATATGATCTTGAGAGGAAAATCAGCCTAATTGAGGTACCAAGCAGAAAACAATATGACCCTTTAAAAGTGACCCTTTCTTTCTGTGCAAGATACTAGGGGGAAAAAATTGACCATCACTTGCTTCTGTAACCACAGATGATCTTTCCTGCCAATTCCATAGTGATAGTTCTGGGGAGATTTGTATTAGAAATCTGGACAGAGGGAACAATATTTCAATGAATATTCATTTATTCACATTTGAACCTCAATTTTGAATAAACAGCATGCACAAGACTGTTCATATTCATTATCTGTGATTATTTGTGCATTAAACCTTTGCTAGATGCAATATTCTTTAAAAGTTAATTTTAGACTCAAACGTTGGCGAAAAATTATTCTTTTTAATTTCATATTCAAAGTTCAAAAGAAGGCTCCAGTAACACTTGTATATGTCTTTCGTTATAAACACCTGAGTAGTCCTATTGAAGGCAATGAGATTACTCATGTACTTCAAGTTAAGTGTTCCTAGGTCTGGAATCTTCTTTTGAAACTTTTTTATAACATCTTTAAAAAGCCTAGAAGTAGGGAAACAGACAAAGTTCAACAAATGCATTATCTATTGTGAATTATTCATTCAAGTAGAGTTTTGTTAGTGACAAATGAACATAATTGAAGCTCTGACTGAGGGCTGATAATAAAGAAAAGCCTAGCATTTCCAAAATATAACTTACTTCTTTGTAACCACCAGAAAAAGTAAATGTTGGAGAATTTGTTTGTGTTCGTCCTTTTCCATAGAGAACTGATATAGGGCATTCAGTTGCAAAGTAACATTATCTCATGCTGAAAAGTGGAGAAAGTAGAAATTCCTGTTATGGCCTCTCCTAACTGCTGACTTCAGTGTGTGGCATCAGTCAACTCACTTAAATCGTTATGCTTTGATTTCCCCAACCACGAAGTTGAGATAACTGAAGTAAAGCCTTCAGGGCATTATGAACATGAAATCTGAATATTCCTAGTACACTTGTAGGTGGTTGGTGATGGTTAACACAATATATCACCTGATTGAGTATGCTTCCTTCCAAGGATGACCAAATTTTCCCTCATCAAGACAAGTTATAATGACAAGTATCGATATTAGAAATTTGTATAGCAGTACTGCTCAAAAATTTAATGAGATTAAGGCCTCTGTGTGCAAGGTAGCATATGAATATACAGTAAGTGAGATAGTACAGGCCCAAAGGTGTTAGTCTAAGTCCACAAAACAGAGGTCAGATAAAAGACTGCTCATCCCCATTTTATTTATCTAGAATTTGATCTTGTATGGTTAACTCAGGCTTTAGCTCAAGCCTTCCGGTGCCTGTTCAGAAAACTTTCTACTCAAGTTCAGAAGCATTCTCTGTCTTGGCTAGGTTAAGCCAAAGTTGAAAGTGTTTATGTCTGGATAGCCTTCACTGCTGCTCCCTCCTGAAATAAACTAGCTCCATCCAGGTAAAGGTGTTAGCGTGCCTCAGCGCCCAGGCAAGACCAGGGTCTCAGAGGCATGTGCAGAGGAGGTGGTTACCTAAGCACATCTCCTTAAAGAAACATATTCAAACAAGAGCCAGGCAATCAGGTCAGCTGTGGTTGAAAGATGTATCCCCACAGCTACTGAGAAAACTCATGCCATCCAGCAAATGTTCAACACAGAGGCACATCCCAGCATGGTCAAATCTGCCTGGAGATAAATCTGAGAGGATGGATGTAAGAGTTTAGGTTCAGATAGTCTGTTTTTTCATCTGTGCAAAATATATTCACGATGCTGTTTGCTTTATTCTGGTGTACTGTTTTGGGTTAGTGCTAGTTCAAATGTCTCTGCACAGCTGTGTTCCCCAGGTCTTGGTACAAAATCAATGTTTATTGAAACCTAATATTATAATCAGATGATTGTCCCCTTCTGAATTTAGAATTTTTTTCCTACAATACATAAATAAAGCCTTTTTGATAACCTCAATAGCAGTAGGAGAAGATCTGAAAGTGATGTGAGGTATACAGGCTGTATTTTGAGATGCAAATCAATCACTAAACAAAAATCTTTTCAACAGCAAGATTTTAGCCTTTTGTTGCACCTTTCATAAAGCCAGTGGAAGAAAAAAGATTACATTTCTAATACAGGGTAAGTGAAAGGCAGTAGAGATGTGAAAGAGAATGCAGAATTTTAGAGGAGTGACATATTAAATAGCCTTTTACTGACCAATCCAAAAATCACTTTGGCTCTCATAAGAAGTAAAAGCTCAGAATGCACATCAAATGAAGACTGAGGAGAAAAAAATGTCCCTTAAAAAAAGAGAAATGTCTTAATTCTAGCCAGATGTTACTGTTATGATTTAATTTTATTTTCATCAGATCTTATTTAATCTCTGTCTCAGTGGGCTGATCTGCACAGAAAAAGATGTCAAAAATACAACTTAACTTTATCTTGAAATGTTCCAGATTCTTAATAACAAAAAACCCACAAAACTTATAGTCCTACAACAGCTGTCATTTTAAAATTAATAGATCCTTTCATTCAGCACCTCCCTGCCATTATATTTTTCCCCCAAATTAAACAGCTGCCCATGTGGGAAAATAATTCACTATGTGCAAATTTCTGTTCCATAAAAATGCCCTATTGTTGCATATATAACTAAAATAAATCATATACAAAGTAATTTTAACTCTCATTAAAAGAAGAGATTTTCCTGATAATGGCTTTTGTTCACAAAATGAAAATACGGAGTATTTTTCAGTTAGTTCAACACCAAAACAAGAGGAGAATAAAATATGCTTGAATCTTGTTCTTGGCCAGTTTGAGTCAATATAAGTCAGAGAAGCAGTATCAGTTTATACCAGCTGAGTCCCTACCCCATGATATTGTAAAAGTCAGGCTGGACTGACATTCCTCCTGAGTTCACAGTCTACATTTTTTTTTTTCTATGTTTTTCTGGCTCTTAAGTATCACTTTTTCCTTTCATCCCACTCAACTTGATGGTTCTTACAAGCTTCAGCGAAGGTGACTATTGTGGGCCACCAAAAGTTCTGAGATGGTTCACTTGTTTTTCATGGATTTTGATGTCTCACTGCAAAGACATCATAGACATCTGAAGGTGTCTGTGCAAAAGTAAAGGGTTTTTTGGTGAAAAAGTTTCTCCTTGTATCTATGTTCCCAAGTAAAATGTTCAATATTTTTGTTATTGCTAAATTTTACGTTATGCTTTATGTTGATGACTTTCAGAAATCTTTCCTTGTTTCATATTTCAAACATTGATTCCATTTCCCTTTAGGCAAAGGCCTTCTAATTCTCCACCTAAAGTACAAAAACAAAGGCTTAAGGTTAGCAGGTCAGAGGAAAGAGAATTGTCTAAGAGCTTTAAGCATGTGGAACACAAAATCAAAATTTCTTTCTTGATTTTGATTAATTTAAGGAAGACTCTTTTGTAAAAGAACACTGTAAACATTCCTGAAAAGTGCGCTGTCTACCGATGAAATGCCGTGGGTGATTCATACAAACACAAAATACAAAACGTTGCTGGATAGTTCTGGGATTCATTGAAAGGAGGAATATAGGATCAAAAGCATCACACAGGAGAAAGAAGGTGGAAAATCAGAGATGATTTTTTCCTCTGAAAGAAAAGTGGGAAATAAGTTATAATCAAAGAGGATGCTTAAGATTTTCAGAAAGTTTGAAGAGTTTAAGTGTCTAATTTCTTTAGGATGATCTTGAAAGATCAGGTGAAGTAGCATATAGTAAATCCAAGAAAGAGTCAATAGTGATAGGAATATTTTGGTTGAGTACTAAAAAATGACAAAACACTGAAAGAAAAGGCCAGGAAAACATCTCATAAAGGACCGGATAAACTTCAGATAACCTGTTTCTGATCTCCTTCATAACTTGATTCAATACTTTGTAGGTAAATCCTGAAAATTAGATTTGTTTTTCAAACATCTTTGCTGAAGTGGATGGTCAAAGCCGAGTGGAGCTCATCACAAATCCTCTAAGTTCTGTTCAAGGTTTCGCCCATATGGTTTTATTCTTCCATATGCACAATTGCCCGTATGATTTTATGAGATCTAGGTGAAAATAATCGGGATGCTTTTCAAATGTTACTCCCAAAATGCTCTTTTTTATCCTCCTATTTTTTTTTTAATGTGATTAGTTTTGAATCCCTTCATTTTATATAACTTCAGAAAGATCCTCTCAGTTCTTGACTGACCACATCTACCCTTTTTATTACAGGTATTCCCAAACTGTGAATTTCATGTGTCTTTATTTTGAAAGATCATAAGTTGCTCATTGCCCTTCACCCCTGCATCTTCTCCAAGACTTTGTGAATGTTATTTAGCCTGTATGCAAACTCTTCAGGACAAGTTATCCATCCTCTCATGTTTTGTTCATAAAGTGCTAATCCCTATGGGTCCCTAGTCTCATATGGGGTTTTTTGCTTCCGGCTGTAATACAAATAAAAATTAATTTTTATTGATGACAATGATATCTGCTGAGAATCACTGCATTCCTCATTATTTGGATAAATGAATATAAATCTGTTTTAAGAGAGAAAGATTTATTCCTAAATACAGCTATTGAACACATCACTGCGTGTTTTAAGCTCATATCTGTTCAGAATGCTGTTCACAGGACATAGTTTGTTCATTTATGTTGACAAATATAATGTTGTGTTTTAATTATTTATGGATTTTTAATTATTGAAAGCATTACTTAGCAGTCTACCAGGAAATGTATCATGCTATGTATTCTGAGAGTAATAAAATCTTAATGATCAGAGGGCCAATGGCAGTAGTTCCCTGAAATTAAATCTTTGATGAGAAATGCCAGAGTGGGTTGTGAGTTTTGGGACAGGGAGCAAGGAGAAAGGGTAATAGGTAACCAGGTAACAAATGTTTTCAGCTATGTGAAAGGTTAATGAGCACATATCATTTGCATAATGTGACCCCTGGGCTTGTCTAAACCGCCCTTTATTTCTTCTTAAAAGTACCCTATCAATGTGAAGTCTACTGTGACTCCATCAATGCAAGTGCGAGTAGAAACACAGTGCTCAGGACCATTTTTTAACTCCACACTGACAGGGCTAAGACAATAACGTAGTAAAAACATTTTTAGATAAAAGGCATGCATCTCCAACAGTATTCTTACGGCTATTCCACAGAGGGAGCAATACCAGTCTAATGTAGGGTGGGGAAAATAGATGTAGCTGAGGCCTTTATGATTATTTTTTGTTTTTTCCCTGATAGTTCCCTTTTTAATCCAAAGTAGAAGCTAAGCTTGGCTTATTATTTTTAAAAAGAGAACAATATTTGAACAACTGTCTAGTTAGTCTCTCCACACTGTGGTAAGGAGCTAATATAGTAAAACAAAATACCTACAAGAAGATGTCAAAGAAAATTATTACACTTTTTTTCTTCTCAATTACCACTGTATAAAATATGATTATAAAGCACATAAAATTCAATAGAACAAGCTGGCAGGAGCATATACTACTGGAATGAAGTCTCTGCTTTTTCTTGCTCTCCTTTTCTTTTAATAGAAACATTTCTATTAAACTCATATTTCTACTAAACTATTAAAGTTTCTTGAAAACTCAACAGGCTGCATTGATCCAAAGCATGCCACTGCTGCATTAAGTTACACACTCATTAGAGGTGTCCAGGAGCTTGTAGTAGGAGATGGACAGGACCCTGTTATACTTAACAGAGTCAAGCAGTCTTTGTCTGCTACTTAAGTACCAGTAGTGGAATTTATTTGGAACATAGCAGTAGACATAATGTATTAATTCAGGTTTACTTCTGTAACCTGTTTTTGTCAGGACTTAACTGTTAGCACCAGGACCAAGTGAGGTGATGCTTCTAAACCACTGATTCTCGTCTAGCCAAAAAGCTGAGAAATTAAGCTAAACCTTGCTCTGCTCCATGGAATGATTTTCCCCACTCACAAACATGAATGACTTGACTTAAGCAATATTTTGTTAAAAGAAGAAAAGCAGATAAAAGGCAGGTAAATGGAATAATATATACTATCTTAAATTATGACTAACAACTATTTCACAGACCTTTCCTCTGGTAAGGCCATTGCCTGGCCTACTGCATTCACACTTTGTGACTGCCAAACCTCACTGGCTGGCAGGACTCAGAACAAGCTGCCTCAGACCTTGTGCTCCAAGCTGGTTTTGTTGCCCTAAACTCCTTCCAGCCAGCCTCCATTTCACCAGCTATTCTAGTTATGGTCCACAACATTACAGCTAGTACAGTTCTCTGGCATGCAGGAAACATTTAAAAGCATCACTGCTTTTCAAACAAAAGCAAAGTCTTTTGTTCTTCTTATTTTTTCCCTATAGCTCCACACACACAATTTGTTGCCTTACTTTCAGGTGAGCATTCACCTCAACACCAATGAGCATAGTTATTTGATTCAGACGTCTCTATCATATTATAAATACAAACTTTTCTTCACTGTATGGTATTAACAGAAATGCTTACCAAACATAACAAAACAGACATAAACCAGACATATTTTAGACTTTTCCATCTGTCCTTTGCATTCACACCTCCCTTTTCTCCCTCAGAAATCAACAGCAACCACCTCCTTTGCCTCTCACCCCTGAATGTTGCTTTGCCTTCACTGGTAGCCTCAGCTGCCAGGATAACACAGGTAGCCAAAACTGCTGCCCTATGTGAGAAGCAGCTCTTAGCTGCACCAGCCCAAACAAAGCCCTGGGAAGGTACTCTGTAAATCACAATTCCTCCCCTGCAGTTCCCTTTCTTCTGAGATTTCACACTAGTTCTAATGGGTCTATTTATAGTCTGGTCTAATTATAGGTCACAGAAGGTGTGGTCCTGCTCTACTCCTGGTTGCTTCTTTTTTCATTGGCTATTGCAATCACACTGCCATTGGATAAATGGGGTCAGATAATTAATCCAAAAGTAAATGAGCCTGCCAAAAAAAATTACTCATTTACTCATGAGATCAATGAGCTTTTGAGTTCACCCTCCAGCCACATGATCTCCAGATCTGACTCTAGGGAGGAAGCAGGAGCATATGCCTAGGGGAAAAAAAAAAAAAAAAGACAGATAGCAGGATTGTGCCTTTTGGCATCAACCTGTGTGAATGTAGGTTAGATGCGGTATGAAACAACATCTTGGATATGCCTCTCTGGAGAATACGTTTTCCTAGCCCCACCTATACAGACATAGAGAGGGAAAACTTAAGGTTTCATCCTTTTTTTCCTCCCTTACAGCCTGCTGCTCAGAGCATTTCTCTGCCATCACATCATGTCATGCTATTGCTTCTCCTGATGTAAGACAAAACCAAAAAGAAGTGTCAAAGTACTCTTTCTTGTATGGGTACTCTTCTGAGTACCACCCACACAGATGTTTGGGAAATCCTTATTTCTTTGGGTCTGCCTGTAATGTGAGCTCATCAAACCATGCCATTAGCATTAAGCTATATCTAAGAATTTGGATGTTCATTGAAGAAACAATTTTTTTGCACCATTGCAGAAAGGTTCTGTAGGTCCACTTAGACTGGGCAAAAGGTGCTAAAATTGAATTGCCTGTCCCAGTAGGGTCGTGGAGCTGGCAGGGATTTGGGTTCATTGTATGCAACGTCTAACTGTTGCAACCACCTATGTCACAAAATCACAGAAGGCTTGAGGTCAGAAGGGACTGCTGGAGGTCATCTGGTCCAACCTGACTGCTCAAACAGGGTCAGCTAGAGCTGGTTGCCCAGGACCGTGTCCAGATAGCTTTTGAATATCTCCGAGGATGGAGGCTCCACAACATCCTTGGGCAACCTGTGCCAGTGCTCAGTCACCCTCACAGTAAGTCTTTCCTGATACTCAGAGGGAACCTCCTGTGTTTCAGTCTGTGCCCATTGCCTCTTATCCTGCCACTTAAAAGAGACTGGCTCTGTCTTCTTTGCAGCCTCACTTCAGGTATTTGTGTACATTGTGAAGATCCCCCTGAGACATCTCTTCTCCAGGCTGAACAATCCCAGCTCTCTCAGTCATTCTGCGTATGAGAAATGCTCCAGACCATTAGTCATCTTCATGGCCCTTCATTGAACTCTCTCCAGTACACCCATGTACTCAGGAGCCCAGAACTGGACACAGCACTCGAGGTGTGGCCTCACCAGTGCAGAGTAGAGGGGAAGGAGCACCTCCCTCAGCCTGCTGGCAATATTTTCCCTAATGCAACCCAGGATGGCACTAGCCTTCTTTGCTGCAAGGACACATTGCTGGCTCACATCATATAATTCCTTCAAAGTTAGCTGATATGAGTTGAAATATGCGAGTAGGGATAGAAACAGAAAGCAGTAGAAGGGCCAATAGACAACAAGGAAATGAATTTATATGTTGCACAAGTGAATTTTTTTCCCAGCTTTTGGCCATATTTATCTAGAGAGCAAGGAGAGTTGTTTAACTTGGCTTTCCTCGTAGTGAATCTCCAGTCATGAAAAAAAAATAAAATTCCTAGAAATCCTTTATCACCTGACCAACAGAATTTCATTGCCTCTTGTTGTTATTTTCTTAAAAAAAGGAAGAAAAAAAAAGGAAAAAAAGGAATTAGGGGGCAAGAGCACAGTTCTGCTTTAAAAGCCTATCTCAGTTTATGATACATGCCATGTATTCCAGGTTAATGATTAGGAGAACACATATCCAATGCTGTCCAGCTTCTAAAAGTTTAATGGAGAAGTAACATGCTTTCTCAGCCACTTGCCTTGCAATCCTTGGATAAACTGGAAGATTGGAGGTCACACAAGAGGGAAGTTCAGAGAGCTGAAGGAATGACTGAGTTGTTTCTTTCTACAGTGAGCCTCCAAGGAGCTGCCCAAATAAGCTGGGAGAAGATTTATGTGTCTGACAGAAGACGTTTATAAGCAAAGTGAAGCAGGAAACAGCAAGGGATTGGGAAATGTTCACTGTAAATGCTTTATTCAAGTTTCTGGGCCAGGACCTGGAGGACTGGAAGACATGAAGGTTTTCCTTCTAGCTCCAGTGGAGAGTGTTTCTAAAACTGGCAAAATCAAGGAAATGAGTGCCTCAGAGCCTGATTAGAGATGATAGACTTCTGTCCTCTTAGCTCCCTAGACACCAGGATATCCTGAACGTGGAGACAGTCTGAACAGTTTGCTGGCAGGCTCAATCACAAACACATCACCAGAATACTGGATGGAAACAGTAAGTGATGGAGAAAAGGGGAAATTGTGGCAGCATTCCCCATTCTTGGCCCTATGGGTCAACATCATTATTACAGGGTGCAAACAGATAAGCATCCCATGAGCTACTGCTCAAGTCTGCCATTTATGAATATTTTTTTTATTCATGTTTTTAAACTGTGCAATTCACTACATTGGTGCAAGAAGCTCCAGGAGACATTCTAGGAACAGCTGCTGTGATACTAGCTGATCTTATCCCACCTGCTCACCTTCAAACCCTGAAATTGTAAGTGCTGAACTGAGCAAGGAGCCTAGCATTTAACCAGACATGTGGAATGCACACTCACTGATTTGTACATTCTTTGAACAAAAGAAATTAATTACAATACCTCCCCTCCCCTCCCCCTTTTTTTAAAAAAAAAAAAAAAAAGAAAGAAAGGTCTATTTTGGTTTTTTTTAGAGCTTTGTTTCTCTTTGCAAGTTTTTATTGTGTTTGACATCTCCTTTCTGTGGGTGGATGTGGCTCTGTGTGAAGTGAAACACAGCGACAGCTGCTGAAGGTCTTTAGACAGATTGAGTTTTCAGTGCTGGGTCCAAGTGTGTTTAAAATGTATTCATGTACTGAGATGGACTGTGCTGTGCTAGGAGATAGATCCCAGGCTTTTATCATACACATTTCTGGGTGCCTTGCAGCATCATCTTTTCTAGTAGTCCAGGAAGCCTGTTTGTAGAAGAATTTATAAAGGTCTCAATTATGTGTGACAGTGTTATAAACCACAAGGAGGTAAAATGTGTGTTGCAAATCCAGGCATGCCCGCTGACGCAGCCCTTTCTTTAACTCTGTTCATGAATCAGCATAGCATAAAAACTGCTCCATGACAGAAGATTATCTTGTCTGGAATGTGCTGGTATAAATTTGATATGCAGAAGGAACTGTGCTGTCCTGGTTTTGTGCCTGTCAGACACCACCAGTTCCAAACAGACTACAAAGAAGGCAAAATGGGAGAAATTCTTAAAGAAAGTTACGTTCTTCACTCCTAAAGCCCATTGTAAAGTCCAAATCCTGTTTGTTTGTAACTTGTTCTCTCATTTTGATTGAGAGTTCTTTGAGGCATGGGTTTGTGTTGTTGAACTTAAAGGCAGCACAGCTCCATGTACTCACCATTCTCTGGTAGTGTGTCATGTTTGCCTGCACCTATTTGTGTTGTTGTATTGCCTTGGGTAGGTTTATATTGTCCCATTTTCATAAAGACAAGAATGTAACCCTTTCTGATAGAAATGAGGACGTTTGAAATGATATCTAGACATCTTAATGCTTCTAGTAAGGCTACAGAAGATACAAGATTTCAGTAGTTACTTCTTCCGTAACTTCGGTTAGTACAGGTACATTTTAGGAAAAATATATTTTTTACACAGTTAGTAACAGCTCTTAAAACTACAGTAAAAGATGGTGCTGAAAGAGTTAGCATTCAGAAACAGAACTGTTTGATCAGCTCCATGTAAACACTCAAAATAAAGAAGCAGCAGACTATTGGCAGGGTTAGAAAACAATGGCATTTGAAACATTTGACTTGCACATCATTCAGTGTTTCAACTGAGTAAATGCATTTAAGGCTCAAAATGACATTCTGCTGATCAAGCAAATTCTCCTTGTCCATACTGCACTGCCAAATTAGGTTAAAATATCTCCCTTTAGATTATATTTTCAGTTGAGTTATATCAGAGCAGTCAGAGAAAAGAGAAAATGACAATCACCTAAAACCAAGGTGTTTATTCCTCCCAAAAAAAAGTTGAATGTGTCACCCTTAGCAATATGTGTTGCATATCTTTAAAACCCTGGTACAGCACATAGGATGGGCAACGAGGTTACTCTGTGAATCTAGGGAAGAGGTAGTGCTTTAGTGCATTTCTCCTTGTTCTGTTTCATTCTGCGTGTTTGCAGTGCATTAGTCACAAATACACAGCATGTTTAGCGTGCTGGTCCTTGATGTTTCCTCTTAACTAATAGCCCTAGATGAGGCAGGACAGAACAAATTCTTAGGAAGGGAATGGGGGGAAATTAAAATGGACGTCACAAAGAAAAATAAACCAAACACAGGAGCAACGTTGGTCATGAGTGTGCATAGACTTATACAGAGATAAATAGACACATGTGTTATTAAATTCACCCTGTGCCCTGCCTAGGGTCTTCTTTCGTTGTTAACCTGAAGTCACCAAGCTTCCTCCCTCAAACAGATCCAAAAATTTGTTTTGAAGCTGCCTTCTTTCCGGTGAGGGTGTTTTCTCTGCCCAGCTTCTTCCCTTTTCTGTCTGGGATCCTAGGACCCACTAGCAAGAAAATGCAAGAGAAATGGTGCTGGATTTGAGCAGAAGGCTGAGGCCTGCTGTGCACGCCACAGCGCTGGCCTCCCAGCATAACTATTTTGACAAAAACCCTGTTGGGAAGACAAACACGGTGACAGATGATGGGATTCTTGAGTTCACGGTCAAGCCTAACAGCTGCCATCATTACCAGGATGAGGCACAAACAGCCACATTCATCTGTGGTGTAAATCCATTGATGTCAGCAGACGAAACTGGCTCAGAGAAATGTGGCTGCTCTGCTGTATGTTTGCTTCTGAGGGAAGGGAGGGTAAGCAGTAGAAAAAAGGCAAAGCGTTTTAGTAAATATGCAAATTGCAATCTAATATGCAAAGTCTCTAGTTTGTTGCTCCAAACACTCCAATAAATAAAGCAAGCTCTCCATTTGGCAACGTATTCACACATAACACTGTGTACTTTCCACATAAAGCCTTCCAAGTCAACTGGCTAATTATTATTATTTTCTCTTTTGCTATTAGAAAAGCACCTTCCATGAAAACAAGAGCCTCATTTTGTTGGGCACGAGATCTCTCTTTGAGGATTTATATATCGGATTAATTAGCAGTTGGAACAGGACTCACTCCCTCTCACAGCTTCCGTTCTTCCATTAACAGTCTGTGGCTCGGTGCTA
Organism: Phoenicopterus ruber ruber; assembly: GCA_009819775.1. Taxonomy (NCBI): domain Eukaryota; kingdom Metazoa; phylum Chordata; class Aves; order Phoenicopteriformes; family Phoenicopteridae; genus Phoenicopterus; species Phoenicopterus ruber. Next base: position 60,804,217 of record CM020216.1, on the reverse strand, counting down.
AATCTCAGAAGACAGTCCTGCTATTTACTGTTCTGTTTAGTGCAGGATTGCTAATTCTTATCTATTTAACACAACTGACGATGTCAGGAAAGCCAACAAGCGAAGGCAGTTTGTAATGACTAGTCGTAATGTCACTGCTGATCCTAACACTTTTCTAAACTAATCATCTTTCTTTTTATCTCATTCCTATGCATTAAAGCACTATAAAAGAACAATCAGCCTGAGAGTTTGGGGAAAATAAAATCTTTTTTATTTGTATTGCTAATTCTGTTAACTACAGTCTTAATTTGGAAATAATTTGCTGGAGGTCGACTTTGTGCATTATTGTCCCTCCTTGTGTGTTTAATTCCTCAAAAATGATTCTGCATTACAGAGGGACCATTTTAACCTCCTTTGGTGGTCACATTAGTCTTGCCCCTAGTCTATACCCCACCCAGACTGAGATATGTTAGTGGCTTGACTGAACCACACTGCATTTTTACCTTTGAGGCATCTGTGTGAAGATAAGACAGCACCCAGCTGAAATTGCTTTAATTGCAGTGGGATCAGGCCAAAACTACTCAGAGACTTAGGGGAGTGCACGTATAGCTGAGCAGGAGATGTTATGTCTTGCCTCCACTTCTTAAGCATCAGTGTCTGACAGTGTCAAACAGCTCAGTTGTCCGAACGGCTGCTGGAGGAACTGTAAGCCGTATCTCAGCAAGAGCTGGTGCACCCACTGCGCCATGCAGCAAGTTCTCCAGGCAGCTCCGCAGGCGGCAAGCTTTCCTCAGCAGCAGAGACAGAGCACGTCTGCACCGCGGCATGCCCACCCTCTGGGCCAGCTGGTTTCTGGAGACGCGCTGATGGCGCATCAGGACCCGTGCCTCAGATGCGGCACCACACTGCAACAGCTGCGGGCTCCAGCACCGGCGCTGGCTTGCACCCAGCCTGCTCGCAGGACCCGTGGAATGCTTCAGTCCACCTCCTGCACCCCTCTAAGTAATCTCATTCTTAAAGCTTTAAAAGCTGCAGAGCTTACAGTCAGATGCTGGGTGAGTGATTTTCTTTCTCTTCCCTTGTTTTTCCCATTAGCAATGATAATATTCTCCTCTGACAAAACTACAGGGGCAGAATTCAGAAGATACTATCCCTCTTCAAAAGCCAGCCACAATAACAAGAAACTCAGACATCCCAGGTGCATTAGACTGAATGTTAGGGAATTTCCAGGCAATTGCACTTCCAGCTTCAGCCCCATCCAAGGAGAACATTTAACACAGATAGAGGGTAGGATTCAGATTTTATTTTGCTTATACCAACAAAACTAAAGTCCAAACTTGTTTCATTACAGTTAATTGCAGAAGTTGCACTGGCTTCAAACTGGATGCCAAATTGGATGCCTAATGAAAGACTTAATAATGTGCATTTTAAACATGGCACTGGGTACCCGTCCTGTGCAGAGATGCAGAAATTTTAATCTCAGAAGGTATATTTGCACTTGGCTTCACATCATCTTTAATTAAACTTCACCCAAGAGGTTTTTGTCTGTACTTTTTTTTCAATTTAAAGACAAAAACAAAAGCCCTTTCAAAAACTTAAGATTTGACCTCTTTTTAAAGGGTGCTTACATTATGTGAATTATGCTCTTCCATAGATTTTGATTAACTGTAGCACTGAACTCTTATGAATGACTCATAAGGAGTATGAGGTTATCAGTCTTTAACTCAAAACTTCGAAGTGCTCCCATTTTTAGTAGTCTAGGACCCACCTGTTAGCAAATAGTTAGAAACATATATAATGTTGAAAGTATTCTTGTACCCAGTTTGACCAACAGAGCAGACTATCGGCCAGATTTTAAGAATCCTGTGGTCTCAATAAAATACGAAAATATATTGGTCTTTCAAAATCGAGGTTCCAGCAATAATCAGTTATCAGAGATGAAAGTTAAGATATATACACATATACATCTAGGTGGGATCTGTGCATTTTTTAAAGACTGGCTTATTTTTTTCATTTGCCGCTGGAAGAGGGGATTAGAAGGTCACTTTCCAGATGCATTTTGAGGCTGAACTGATTAACCATACAACAGACCTCAACAGTTTAAAACCTTGTATTACACCCACTTTTATCATTATCTCAGCCTTTCTAGGGCCAGCCCAATTCCTGCAGCCTTCCATTAGGAGCAGAAGAATTTTCCTGATTTTTCTTTCAGTATCCTACTTATTTGATCTGCAGTCTATTTTTCTTCCTGTTTTCCATTCTAGACGCAAGCCCAACCTCGTCACCACAACAGTAGCAACTTCCTACCACTCAGGCAGGTGAATAACTAAGCTGTTTATGGAGGTTCTTTTAATTTACTAGCAGGTTTGATTTTTTGCAATCCTTTTGAGTTTGCCTGAAAATAAAAATCAATCCAAACATCATAAAAGAATTCAGTCTGAATGAAAAGTTTTAACTGATTTTATTTCAGTTCAGAAGGAAACATCCTTTTGCATTCCCAAGTTAGAACATCTTGTTTAAAACCAACAAACTACTTCTGGAAGGTAGATGGGAATGTTTAAGGAAATTTCAGAAGAAGAATTTGAAAAAAGAAATCAAATTTGCCAAACAGGACATTAAAGCTACATCTACCTCTTATGACAGGAAAAAAAAATGTGTTTAGCTAAAATATATCATCTATCTTTATCTACGCCTGACTGAAATATTTTAGGACTACGTCATGTGCAATCTCCTATCTAGACTGCTTCTGGACTCTGCCAGTTATTGTTTTTCTTTTTCAACTTTTCTCTCTCCTACCTAAAATATAGCAATGATGATTTTCCAATAAAAATCACCATATCTGCAGGTCAGATTTAGCATATGCACTCCATTGTTACAGTGCTCAAAGAAACTGCACTCAGTACTGTAGAAGACTAACCTGTTTTACGGTTCATTAATGACTGTGCTCCCTCACAGATACCTGTGAGAGCTCTGTGTCATGTTGATATTTTGATACAGAGAAAGCTGCAAGAAGATTTAAGGCTTAGGGTTTTCTTGCCTCGCCCTGAGAAATGGAGACACCATGAAAATTCATGGAGATCTAGTAGTAATATTTGACAACCGATCTGAAATACTGCAAGGGAATCCAAAAACATCCCTTTCCAAGTGAAGTTCTCAGAGCAACTTTCACACAGCACACTGTAAATCTTTGAAAGCCCAGTATTATGTTTCAGCAGTGGGCTTAAAGATGTATACCAGCAACAATTTTCAAGCAACATGAAGACCCTGCCATAAGCATGCACCATTCTGGCCTTGGATGGACAGACAGGCAGGCAAGAACTGGGTTTCCTACTGGGACATTTTGTGGCATTTGTCTCAAGGACTCTGACGGCCTCTTTAACTCTCCGGCGCATCGGGTAAGACTACTTTCCACACACTCAGCCAAACTAGAAGGGAGTACAGCAGATGTAAATTGTAACCCTTTTCTACACCCTTGTCACCCCTAGTCCAGTGACACCCCCTGAAATTCCTTATCGTACAATGTGCAACCCCTTTATGGGGCAAAAATACATTCTGCCACTCTCTACAGCATGCACTGAATTTCCCTCCCACCCCCTCTGCCCTGTGCTGAAGTGCGTTTAACTCACAAGGATATGCACATCTTTCCCTTAAGAAAAAAAAAGGTCTTTCCTACTGAAGTTTCCAAGCACATTATTTCTTTGTACACTGTAATCCCTCTGCATTACTGAGAGCAAATCACTTCCTGACATGTCTGGTAAGGGTTATTTCCTCATCCATAATGCTTACCAACGATATTGAAATCTTGACACACTATTTTCATGGCTTATAAATATATTCCCAGCTAACTGAGTGAGAGGCTTTCTCTTACAGAGAGATTAACTTGCTTTGCCTGGCATCCCAGTTAATGTCAGCAAGTCGTATTAAGCGGTTGATTAACAATTGTTAGCAGCCAAGCAAATGGCTGTGATGCTGTAACCTCTTCATTCACAACCCACCAGTGGTAATTTGATTCACAAAGCCCAGCTAGTTCAACTGGGCATGTAGTTTGGATTTTGTCGGACAAATTGGGTGGCACTAGAAAAAGTAACCTGAAAGGCATTTATTAGCATATATATGGTTAAAAAAAAATCTCTCATGGTCTTTGAAGACAATGACTATGCAGGGAGGTCACAAAAAATCATCTTTCAGTTCTTGTATCACAGTTTAAGCTACTCTTCAAATCCACAATTTAAAAAATATTCATCAAGGTGCATTCGCTACAGTAGCATCAATTCGCTTCCAGGTACATTGATTTTGCATCACTCAGGCACCACAGACCTTTACTTTGCTAAATTATTTCTGTGGGAAGCATACAATAAACTTAACGAGATGCAGTCTGCTCTTGCTACCAACATCTGACAGACCTTATCTACGTGTATTCCCCTTTAACCATCTGTTGGAAAAAATCAGAAGTGGTAGATAAAGACTGGTAAGTATCATGAGGTAACATCTTCAGACAGCAAGGACTCCAAACTGATGCAGCATGTGAAGAACCTTAACAGTGGAGACAACTGCGTGTGGTAGAAAAGGGGAAGCTGGAAAGGGATACGAAGAGAAGGGAGGAATAGGTCAAAGAAATGGAGTTGGGGAAATAGCTTAGCAAAAGCAATGAGAGTGAACCTAAATCCTGTTATGGTTAGATTGATCTACAGTCTTTCATGTTGAAGGCCCTCTATTTTTAAGGCTCTCCTGCCATAGCAAAAATTACTTAGAATGCAGGAAATTTAGAATTTTTTGAAAATGCTGATGTGACAAGTAAAGCTCTTTTTGTGAGAAAAATGCAGTCCTGACAAATCTCTGACTCAAAAATATTATAAAAACAGTGTCCCATTTTGATTTCTTCTGAGCAGTCAGTTGTGCAAACTGAATATGTTTGATCATTAAATTCACACACATTTTCTGATTATCAGTTTGTGAGCATTTCAAGATTTCAGGTTTTTGTTCACAGTCAAGTTGAGGTCATGTTTTTCAGAAAATAATTTATTCTTGTAAAATGGTGAAACTTGTTTTCATTCCTGCTCCAGAATCACTGAAGTTTAAATATCAAAGGAGCCAATAGAAACCATGAGGAGTCTCTAGAGCAGTCCTCTAGTGTCATCTACTATCAATTCTCAGCACAGAGGTGCCAAGAGAGACTGCGAAAGCTGTAGCCTCTATCACTATCATTAGCACCAGCAGCCAAGGTATGTGTGCGTGTGTCACACTGCAACGCTGAAAATACACCTTATTCCCAAAATTCCTCTGCCCCTCCTCCCAAAGTCCATATGGGGACTTTACTCATGTTTGCATTTCTTGCAAGGCTCCTAAATGGCATTTTAGAGCTGCTCCATCAAACCTCTGTTCAGTTATTATATATTATATAGATATAATTAATGAAGCATTTTAACCAACAGAAAGCTCAAATATGAATTTGTCTTCATAAGCAGCAATGGTCTGAGATGATTGAAATGAGAAATTAAGTAGGTCTTGGGAGATGAAAGTATCAGTTATTGCAACTATCTGCAACATAAAGGATTTTAAATCTCAAGATACAGCTATGCAAGAAGCATGAAAGCAGCAATGCAGTCAAAATCAATTTTTTAAAATAAGAATGTATATTAAAGTACATTTGTCCCCAATATTTACCCTGCTTTAATTGTTTTAGTGAACTAAAAAGGCATGTATTTCTAATTACATGGAGATAACTACTGTTCACACTACAGGGATCCTTTGTTTAAAGGCAATTCTTGCCGTGCTTTGAAGGCTGTTGAAGAAATATATTAGAACAAAGTCCCGTGCTTCTGTTCACTCAAAGCAGTGAGTAAATTTAAAAAAAAAAAAAAAAGAGCTGACTTTTTTGGTCAGATGTAAAATTTATTTTAAAACTGAGATTTTTAAAAATATGTCAGGTAAAGTTATCCTATCTTTAACTCAGATGTGTATTTATGTTAGCATGTAAAATGCATTGATAACTTGATGTATTGGGTTTCCATGGCAAGGTTTTGGTAGCAGGGGGCTACAGGGATGGTTTCTGTGAGAAGCTGCTAGAAGCTTCCCCTGTGTCCGATAGAGCCAATGTCAGCCGGCTCCAAGACGGACGCGCCGCTGGCCAAGGCCAAGCACATCAGTGATGGTGGTAGCGCCTCTGGGATAACATAGTTAAGAAGGGGAAAAAAAATGCAATGGAAGAGCAGCCAGAGGAGAGGAGTGAGAATATGTGAGAACAACAACTCTGCAGACACCAAGGTCAGTGAAGAAGGAGGGGGAGGAGGTGCTCCAGCCACCAGAGCCGAGATTCCCCTGCAGCCCATGGAGGTCCACGGTGGAGCAGATGTCCACCTGCAGCCCATGGAGGACCCCACGCTGGGGCAGGTGGATGCCCGAAGGAGGCTGTGACCCCGTGGAGAGCCTGTGCTGGAGCAGGCTCCTGGCAGGACCTGTGGCCCCATGGAGAGAGGAGCCCCGGCTAGAGCAGACTTGCTGGCAGGACTTGTGACCCCGCGGGGGACCCATGCTGGAGCAGTCTGTTCCTGAAGGACTGCACCCTGTGGAAGGGACCCCACGTTGGAGCAGTTCGTGAAGACCTGCAGCCTGTGGGAAGGACTCACATTGGAGAAGTCCATGGAGGACTGTCTCCCGTGGGAGGGACTCCACACTGGAGCAGGGGAAGAGTGTGAGGAGTCCACCCCCTGAGGAGGAAGGAGCAGCAGACACAACGTGTGATGAACTGGCTGCAATCCCATTCCCCGTCCCCCTGCGCCGCTGGGAGGGGAGGAGGTAGAGAAATCGGGAGTGAAGCTGAGCCCGGGAAGAAGGGAGGGGTGGGGGGAAGATTTGGGTTTATTTCTCATTATCCGATTATGGTTTGGTTGGTAATAAACTAATTTCCCCAAGTTGAGTCTGTTTTGCCTATGTAGGTAATTGGTGAGTGATCTCCCTGTCCTTATCTTGACCTACAAGCCTTTTGTTATGTTTTCTCTCCCCTGTCCAGCTGAGGAGGGGAGTGATAGAGCGGCTTTGGTGGGCACCTGGCGTCCAGCCAGAGTCAACCCACTACACTTGAAAATTATTTAATAATTATGAAAGAATGAAAGTAGGTGTACATGTGTCATGGAGCAGTCTAAAAAATGCGGCTTTTAAATAGCAGGCTCTTATAGGGCATGTTGTTCATGGTAATTGCATTAAATTCTATATATAGGTGTATGCAAATAACCCAAATACTTATTCTTTCTCTTTTTAGAAGAAAATTACATCAGCTTGTCATGGTTTAACCCCAGCCAGCAACTAAGCACCACACAGCCGCTTGCTCACTCCCCCCTGGTGGGATGGGGAGAGAGTCAGAAGAGTAAAAGTGAGAAAACTCATGGGTTGAGATAAAGACGGTTTAATAGGTAAAGTAAAAGCCGTGCACACAAGCAAAGCAAAACAAGGAATTCATTCACTACTTCCCATGGGCAGGCAGGTGTTCAGCCATCTCCAGGAAAGCAGGGCTCCATCATGCATAACAGTTACTTGGGAAGACAAACGCCATCACTCCAAATGTCTCCCCCTTCCTTCTTCTTCCCCCAGCTTTATATGCTGAGCATGACGCCATATGGTCTGGAATATCCCTTTGGTCAGTTGGGGTCAGCTGTCCCAGCTGTGTCCCCTCCCAGCTTCTTGTGCACCCCCAGCCTCCTCGCTGGTGGGGTGGGGTGAGAAGCAGAAAAGGCCTTGACTCTGTGCAAGCCCTGCTCAGCAGTAACAAAAACATCCCTGTGTTATCAACACTGTTTTCAGCACAAATCCCAAACATAGCCCCATACTAGCTACTGTGAAGAAAATTAACTCTATCCCAGCCAAAACCAGCACAAGCTTGAACTTCATGGTTTTATTTCCTTTCCCTATTCAGTTATTGGTGCCAACCAGCAATATGTAGTTAACAACAGTAATGCAAGTAATTATCCTGCTTCAAATGAAAACAGTCAGATACAGTTATCAAAGAAATTAATAAGTTTTTAATGAATTCACACAAATATCCTTCGGTTTTCAAACAGATTTGAAAACTGTCATAGTACAAACTTTCTCCAAAATATGATCTCCACAGAAAAAACAAGACATCCCCTGATTTAGTAAAAATGTCAATGTCTATGTCATTAGTGTGGGAACTCTCGCAAAACATAATCCCATCAGTACCTGTGCATTACGGAGAATACAGAGATAAAGTCAAGTTTGTGATTTTGTAAAATAACTGGCATCACTGAAGAATGAACCAACCAATTATGCCCTGAAGCAACCAGTGTGACTGAATAGAAAAAAGGTACCATAGGGTTATTTAATACAGTATTTCAAAGAGAGTGTGAAGATTTGCTCATCTTCTGCCTGTAGTCAGTGTTTTCATTGTACAGTGCAGGATATTGTGCTTAAATAATTGTTGACATTTTATGCATGTGGTGCATATATTCTGGAATACAATAATGATCAAAGGACTTGCCTGGGCCACTGCAGATGTTATGTGTCATTGATTTAAAGCCAGAAAAGAAAAAGCACCAACAAACCAAACTCACAGCAAGCCTTCTATAGCTAATAACAACTGTCCTCCTATCACCTCAAGATGAGATGAAGGTTAGAGCGCAAAAAAATCTTGTCTACAATCTAGCTGGGGGACTCTGAGAAAGTATATTCTTTATACCCTGGTCCCTTCTGCCAAGTTTGGTTAGTGATCTCCAAGGATGCAATGACAGCTCTGCAGATTTGCTGTCCATAGGTTACATGGCCATAAATATTGTCACCCATAAATATGTTGTTTTGATAAAATGTCCATGTTAATTTGCAATAATAATTTTCTAGCTTTTATAATCACAGAATCACAGAATGGTAGGGGTTGGAAGGGACCTCTGGAGATCATCCAGTCCAACCCCTCTGCTAGAGCAGGTTTACCTGCAGGTTGCACAGGACTGCATCCAGGCGGGTTTTGAATATCTCCAGGGAAGGAGACTCCACAACCTCTCTGGGTAGCCTGTGCCAGTGCTCTGTCACCCTCACAGTAAAGAAGTTTTTCCTCATATTTAGACCTCATATGTGGACATTAGCTATTGCAGTAACACTCTGAACTTTTGAATTTAGGAAGGAGTAGTCTACTGGTAGACAGGACTGTGGAACATGCTTCTTAGATGCCCTCTTTCCTGAAGACTGTCACTTCAGTCAAATGGATTTATGTATCTTTAAGGATAAAAGGGAACATTAGGATCACCTAATGTGAAATTTTGTGTTAAAAAAACCCCTTCACTATGTAGCACACAATAACGGGCTGATAATACTAGAAGTATTCACCATGCAGCTGGCATTTTTTCTGTCTAGTGTCAAGTAACACAACATCAGCTCTATGACATAGAGAAACATTCTTATTTTGCTGAAGGGAAATAGAGACATGGGTAGGATTTGTGCTGTCACCTAACCAGAGTTAAACAATAACTAGTTGCCATATCAACCTCAATGCCCAGTCTACTGTATCTCATTGCCAGTCAAATAGATAGATATGGATATGTAGCAATCATCTCTTTGGAAGATGATAGTCTAAGTGTCTGAGCAACCGACACAACTGCTGTGTCATGTCTGTCTTTAAATTCCAGCACTGAAAACAAGAGCATGGACTTTTTAACCCATTTTTCCACAGTTGTTTCCAAACTGAAGCAACTGGGTCTTCTTTAAGCAGAGCTGCCGTGTTATTCTACTCCTGACATGCTATGTAATGAAGAAAACAAGCACTTGCCTGAATTATTGGAGTGAATATGTAGGAAATAAAGAGACAGGGGCAAAAGGCCCCCTTCTATTGAGGCAAACGGCGCTCTCCTCAAAGGCACTGACAGACCCCAGGCACTTGGAATGTGAAGTCCTTTGAAACAGACTGTGTCTGCCAGCTGCAGGTACCCAGTGGTGCCAGCTGTTCACAGAACCACAGAAGGGTTGAGGTTGGAAGGGAACTCTGGAGGTCATCTGGTCCAACCTCACTGCTCAAGCAGGATCATCTACAGCCAGTTGCCCAGGACCATGTCCAAACAGCTTTTGAATATTTCCAAGGAGCACAACCTCTCTGGGCAACCTGTGCTGGTGTTTGGTCAGCCTCACACTAAGATGGTGTTTCCTGATGTTAGGCGGGAACCTCCTGTGTTTCAACTTGTGCCCATTGCCTCTTGTCCTGTCACTGGGCACCACTGAAAAAAGTCTGGCTCCATCTTCTTTGCACCCTCCCTTCACATGTTTATATACATTGATAAGATGCCTCTGGAGCCTTCTCTTCTTGAGGCTGCACAGTCCCGGCTCTCTCAGCCATTCTTCATATGAGAGATGCTCCAGTCCCTTAATCATCTTTGTGGCCCTTCACTGGACTCTCTCCAGGAATTCCATCTCTCTCTTGTACTGGGGAGCCCAGAACTGGACACAGCACTCCAGATGTGGCCTCACCAGTGCTGAGTAAAGGGGAAGGAGCACCTCCCTTGACCTGCTGACCACTGACTCGTGATGCACGTCAGACTCTTTCCCCTTGTTCTGCAAAGAAGCAGTTGTCAGCAGCATAGGAGGCATTCTCCTTCATGAAGGCTGTTTTTCACTGCTGTGTGTCCCTGATGAGTCTCAGTTCTGTTAGTTTCTCGGTTCATTTTCCAGCCCTCCAGTCATAGGTTGTTCTGGATTATATGGCCATTCATGGCTGACTTGAAATCTCCATGAAATGACATAATTTAAAATTTCATAACATGAAATGGCAGATATCTTCATTGGGCTCCACCTTTCCGTAGTCCTATTTGTTGAAGTTTTGGTCTACTAGATCATCCAGGCTTGTTGTCAGCAGGCTAGTCATCAGGCTCAGGAGGTTCTCAAGAGATCCAGAGATCCAAAAGCCTCAAGACAAAAGAGCTGTATAAGAGATACCCAGGCAATATGTTTGCTCTCATCCTGGTAGTGGGAAGTGGGGAGAGAGTTTGTTTTGGGGAAAAAAAAGTCTTTTCAGAGTCTTTGAGCCACTAAACACACCTGTATAAACCCAGAAGCAGTAGTATCACACTGGGAAGCAATACTGTGTTCTCAGATAATGGTACATTTCATGTATTAAAGCTACTACCTGAAAATGAACCTGATATAAACCAGTATAACTTATTAATGCTGTCAGATATCAGAGGTACGCTGTTTTTGGCTTTAGATGGAGTTTGAACAAGGTACCATTGCATAACCTAGTCTTAGAGCTCCCCCAGTTCCCAAGTTCCCAGTGCATGGAAAGTTTGCATCTCCAGAAGGGAAAAGCCACCACATCCTACCAAATGGATTAGAAGAATATTTCACTTCAAAATGGTGGTATTATCCCTACTTCTGAAAGTAGAAGGCAACCCAGCAGTACCTTACAGTAAGACATGCACAATACAGTCATCCAAATGGCAGCACCTTGGAAAACACAGTAGGGAGACAGCGGGGAGGAAAAGAGCAACTGTCTTCACAAGGATGCCCTCACTGAGGGCTACGTCTCCTTCTTTCTGTTCAGAAAGACATGTTCCAAAGCCAGGCACAATAACTGGGATTCAGAGAAGGCTTTTGTGACACTTTTACCTTTTTAGTTAAACAGCTCTATGAATTCACACTGGTATCACTACCCTTGGGCTGCAGCAGCCCCGGAATTTCTAGAAAAGGTAGTAAAGCCCAAAGATGCAGTGTATAATTTTTAGCTAAACTTCTCAGGACTGAAGGGAAGGGCTTGTCTTCTGCAATTAATTTTCTTTACATTTTTTTTTTTTATGTGGGAGGCCAGAGGGGGGAATGACTAGAGATCGAGTTGCAGGGCTTGGCAGTGAAGCAGAAATAAAGACAGCAGTTTTGGTGATAATTCTGGTTCACTTAGCCAGATAATGTTTCCATGATTCTTTACAACTACTTCCTTTCTCACACCATTGAGTTTTTCTAGTCTCTGATGTCTACTTTTCTCTCAAAGTAAAGATTTAACAAGTACCTTCTATATTGTCCCATAAGCAAAGGAGACAGGGCTACAGAACTAGCTATTTTCCCATTAAATGGAGAAGGACAAGATTCATGTCCAGATTTCCCAGTGTGTTAACTGGAGAGGGCGGATTCAGACTGCAGTACTGTCTGTATTAACATGCCCCTAATGTATCTTTTTAGCCTTCTCCATTTTAGCCTTTCTCATCCCCTCAGCTCATTTCAATGCCTGGAAATTCCAGGCTGTTAGTAAGACTTACTTCCTATTATATTCTATTTCTTCATTCAATATGCATAATCCTAATAAGATGAGAAATTTAACTTAGTCCTCCATTAGTCCTAAACTCACTGCATCACAGATTTCTTGAGTTCAGATGGCTTCATTTCTTGCTGCTTTACTGGTCTGTTTTTTCCATCTTCTGCATCAAGGATTTCTCCTCTGTTTCTCATTTTCATTGTTCATGAGCCCTAAAGTTATCCTCCATTAAAAAAAAAAAAAAAAAAGTCCAAACTTTGTCATAGCACCATCTTAATGTAAAAGTTTTAAACATTTTCAAACTATTTCATTTTCACCCTTAACACTTTCAGTCAAGAAAATTGGTGGTCATCTGTGGATGAGAATCAATGTTGTGTTATATTATTAATCAATGTGTACTAAATAACTGAGAACTCAGCTTCTAGGTAAAATGAGACTGCATGAGGTGATTATTAAGTGATTTTCATGTATCATGTTAAGGTAAATAGCACTCTTTGCTAGAGATGGCAAAAGAGTTACAGGTTGAGTGTGTTGTTTTAAGACAGACTGCTAAACAAGGCTAATTATGAAAGATACGATGTGCCAAAATGCGAGGTGAATGCTAACATAAGCAAGCTGGGGCTCAGCTTACAGACACAAGAGTTTCCAGTGGCTGCCAATGCCATTTCAGCATAAAACTGATCCTGCTGCTTTCCTTTAACGTTCGTATTTTCAGCTGTTGTTTAACCTCTACAAAGGAGGTTCCCCAAGACGGTGTGTCTGTTTAAAAGATCCTCATCCAGGTTTTTCAAGCTAAAAACTATTGTATGATTGAAATCAAGTGTATACATATATTAAGTATACTAAAATAACAAAAAATAACACAACTGTGTGTTGAAAGATTAGTAAAAAGCAATATATGTTTTCCTTTCAAAATGAAAAATAGGCATTATACTATCTTTACTTCACAAGAAAGCTATTTCATGTATAAATTCATGCAAGCAAGAAATGTTCAGAGAATCGTATTGCTTCATTGGCTGAACATCCCTAAGTACGTTATAATTTAGGTCTTAAGGTTTAATTAGCAGAATACAGTTTGGGCAAATGAACAGCATGGAGGTGCCAAAACATGAAATCCTAAAAATAGGAACCCATAAATCTTCCCGCTGCGGTGCACATATGCAGCTGTACAGTATCTGATGGATTGAAAACGCTGCCTGAGAACAGCATTAAGATTTGCAGCAGTGGAGGAGCTCCACTGAACAAATTTCATAGGGCAGCAGGAATTTATCATGTTTGTTCTGTCAATGTAACTCGCATCTCACTCGCTAAACCCCATAAAGGAATGCAGGAAGCAAAGAGAGAAAGGCAAAGGAGAAGAAATGGAGTGATATCAAACAGGAATTTTTAAAAGAGATTTATACATCAGCTACTTTGAAACTACATTGCTTCTCAAGAAAGAAAGAAAACGTAAAATAAAAGAACCATTAACTAGTATATTGTTTTTATTTTGCACTACGTTTCGTGACATAGTGTTTTTCTGAGGTGTTCTGTCAAAATACCAATTCCCGATCCTTTTCAAAGGAGTGCATACAGTATTTCCACTTGAAGAGAAGCAGATCATAAACCCATATGGTACGCTCCTACAGCAATCACTTTGAGTTCTTAGGACAGTAGCCAACACAAATGTTTTCTTTAGAAAAAGGATATCATATGAGTCTATCCAATCTTTCCTGTTCTTGTTTGGCCTTTACTTGAATCGTGCAGCCTAATAAACAGTCTTCCTTTCTGAACAGGATAGGTTTCCTCTGTGTAACTGGCAAGTAGAGGTACTGAAAAATCATGAGATTGACTTTAAGATCATGATATAAACCCAAGCTCAGAGGAGTCCGAGAGGGAGAATTTTCTCTCACCACTCCCCTCTGAAGGTAGAAAATAAGCATCTCTGGTGAGCTTCATTTACCCAGCTGACATCATTGTTTCTATCATGAAGACAGACTCTACCAGCTAGGTTTCATCACTGGGGGTGAGACTTGTTTTGGAGCTGCAAAGGTGATGAGAGAGAACCATTGGTACTGAACTTGAAAGGGTGTCTGAGGATATGTGCAGGATATGCCATGGAGCAAATGACTTAAAGATTATGAGTAGCAGATTTGGACTTGGCATCAAACTCCAAGATCAGTAGAATGTTGTGGATAGGCTCTTTGGAGCACAAACACCATTCTAAGAAGTATTGAGATTACATCTGTATAGACAGGGGTCCCAGATGGAGGTTGTTGAACGAGCAGTGCCGTGAACTTTGCAGTCAGCGTTAACCTGTTAGCAGCGCAGAATTCACTGTACGGACTTGTGACAGATGGTGACTCTAGTTCCTATAAGACAGCAGAAGCTGAGCTGATATCCCAGTACAAAACCAACTAGCTCAACATCAATATAGGGCCTGACAAATCAGTTCTTCACAAATGAGCTAATATCAGATAAGGAAGGAGGGGCAGCCTTCACAGTGGGACTAAAGGCATGGTCTATCCCTTTCAGTGCAGAGAAGCTTAGGTACCAAAGTCTGTATTACCTGTGGAAACAGAAGCAGGGACAGCTGCTCCTAAGCTGCTACAGCATTATCAAGCCCTTTCGAGAGGTGCTGAGGACCAAATAATTTTCTCTGCATGGTGCCATCATATACAACGTGGACAAGTCAGCGTTAGCAGCTCCGCACCATGCTCCATTGTCCAGAAAGCTGCTCCTATGTAAAGCGGGTGGTGCTTAGCCGTGGCTGTGCAGTGGGTAAACTCCAGGGGCCCCTCTTGTGTTCTTAATATTCTTGTACATAAATAGATATGCCTGATTTTCATGTGTCTTTTTAATGTGCCCTTCCTGTTTTCCTAAATAAAAAGGTATTAGTGAGCCCACATTCTCAAGAACTTCTGTGAGCTGTATTGGGGAAACAGCATCTCCAAAAGCGACCACGGAAAGTGTGTTTAAAATTCAAGGAGCCACAGGCAGGAACAATGTACCAGAGAGGGGTTCAAAGCTTAATTTTATTGAGAAAAAGTCCTTCCACATAATCTGATTCGAGTCTTTGTGGCTGTTATTGGCACCTGACAGAAGACTCCTGAGCTAAATAAATGAGTTCTCAGAACAATTTTCAGAGAGATTAGGCAGTCCTCGGCCTTTTTCTTAAGAAAACACTGCTTTTGGCTAATGTCTTAGAACCTATCTCACAGCAATCGCAACAGAGGAAAGACAGTGAAGGATTAAGTGAAGTAAAGCACATGCATTCAGCTGGGTTTAATAACGGATCAGGCCTGTCTGCTATATACAAAAAAAAAGCAAGGTAAGCGGATGCTCTGTCTGCCCGAAGGGCAAGGCTGGAGCTGTTCCTTTCTTCGAATTTGGGGACAGAAGAATGCTTTTTCTTCCCAAAGAGGCTATTTTTGATGTAGGCTGTTCATACCTGCATAGGAAGAAAACATATATATTCACAAAGTAGACCTGCCAACTTGTCTTTTTTTCAGGCATCTTTTCAGTACAGGCTAACTGGAATGTAAGATTTATCTAGAAAATAGCCTCCGCACGTGTGCATGTGTGAGAGAGAGCTGGGTATGTTAGATCTAAAAGAGTACCTTACACTGTCAAAAAATGCAGATTGAGGGCAACGTTTTAGTGACCGATCGCTCTGACCTGTGTTGTAAAGACATTTCATTCCAAAACTTCCCTAGTTTAGCCCACGTATTTAAAAGCAATATGAAATGTTTGATTTCTGTTGAATGACCTCTTTTGAACTTTTTTGTTTTATATTCCTAAACATATCTGTCTTGTCACAATATGCAGAACAGAGATACAACCTTTTATTTTTCCATTTAAAATGAGCAAATTTCACTAAATAGAATACAGATATCTTCTGCTTTTTAAAGAAATAAGAAGGATTGCTAGCCGTTAACATAAAAATGTGGTATTTGCAGCTTGCTAGCTCTACTGCTATATTCTTCCTAAAGGACATTCATAAATAGGGAAAACAACAGCTATAACTGTAAGAGATTAACCCCTTCCATCAGGTGTAAATCATGCAAGCTTGCAGCTGTAGAGTTCATTTTTCATTCATTCACTGGGGGTGGAGTTTGGGCTCCGGTTTCTTTGCTGTTACCGTGTCTCATCAACCTCAGAGGTGTGCTCAAAAACACCCTGTGAGTAATCCACACCAAACAGAAAGCAGTGCTAGACTGGAACTGTTTGTGCCAATGTTTTCATCTTGTTACTCTCTTCCGTTCTTTGAACGACCGCTTCCCCTCTTCCCCCTTCCTACTCTTGATTTCCTTTGTCCCTGAACACAAATGAAAAGAGCAAAGCAAAACAAAGAAAATTTGCAAGTGTACTCCCTCTCATTCCTCTATAACCCACTGTCTGGCAGCTGCAGCCTGGCACTGTGGCGATGCTCTGTGACTGTAACATTTTGAAGAAAAGTAGGTTAGCACCCTTGCTATTATTAGTACCTCATCAAAAAGGACATCAGAGCAATGAGAAAGAAGATATGAGAGCAGGTGGGAGGGGAGATGTGGAATGAGGAAAAAGGCATCAGGGAACTGTTTGCTTGTTTTCTGATGGCCAGCCAGTTGTTTTCCTAACCTGCAAGAATGAAGAAGCTCTGATAACGTATTCTGTAATACTAATGACTAACTGCATATTATCTGGCTGCAATTCCTCTGCGATAACTCAAGATGGACAGTATACTATGTCATGATGAATATTGTTAGGGACATAATCTTCCCCATCGTGCCAATTGTGTTTGCTGAAGGGAAGCAAAGGGGGAAGGATGTTTGCTGGAGAGAGAAGAGGAAGCACCAGTCACCAAGAGGAGCTGCTGCAGAGCCGGCCCGACCCACAGCGGAGCAGCAGGTCTGGGTGCACAGGGGGTCTCCTGGGGCAGGGAACCGCCAGGGCAGCGGGGAGACCCGCCAGCAGCCGGCAGCTCTCGGGGAGATGCTGGCGAGGCCTGGGCGCTGCCAGAGCAACCGCCAGCACCCCCGCGCCTGTCAAAAGCAGCGGAGGGAGCGCCAGCGACCGGGAGCGCTGTGGCCAGAGCCGGCAAACGGGGCGAGGGGCGGCAGCCGGGGCGAGGGGCGGCAGTTGGCCGGCAGTTGGCGCGGGAGGGCGCGCAGGGAGGGCGCCTCTCGTAGGTGGGACGTTCCACTGGCCGAGATGGGACTTGACATACACATAATCCAGCGACCGGGCACCGCTCTGTGACCGCCTGCACAGGTCAAGGGCACTCGTCCTGCCTGACCCTCGAGGCAGAATGGTGGGCACTCGCCTGAGAGCACAGGCTGCAGTTCCGGCTGGGGGGTCTGCACCACCTACCCCAGCGGTGGCCGATGCCTCCACGCAGAGGGAGCTGCCGAAGGGAGAGGCTGCAGTGCAGACCCCAGGCTGCAGGAAGGGCCCAGACCTTTCTCCTGGGGCAAGGACAGGCGGCAGACCTGCCTGCAAAGGTGTGCCCAGGGGGAGGACCTCCTGCAGCAGGTGGCTGAGCTGCAGGAGGTGGTGAGAAGGCTGCGTAACATCAGGGAGGCTGGGAAGGAGTTAGATGGCTGGTTCCAAGCACAGTCTGCAGTGGACCCACAGCCCATGGCCAAACAGCCAAAACCTCCCCCACCGGCACACACAGAAGGGAGGGGGCCAATAATGCAGAAGAATGGAAGCTTGCAAAGGCGAGGACCAGCAGGAGGAAGAGACTTCCCCCAAAGGCAGAGGTGCCCTTGCAGAACCGATTCACCGCTCTGCAGGCTGAAGAGGAAAGACCTGTCACATCAGGAGAGACACCAGAGCTGAGTAAGGCAGCCCGATCTGCTCCCCGTATAACAACCAGCACAACTAAGAAAAGGTGATGGGTGATAGTAGTAGATGACTCTCTTCTGAGAGGTATGGAGGCACCCACGTGCCGACCTGACGCACTCTCTAGAGAGGTGTGCTGCTTACCGGGGGCTCGTATCAGGGATGTCACCGAGAGACTACCAAGCCTTGTACAGCCCACTGACTGTTATCTGCTGCTGTTGTTTCACGTGGGCACCAGCGATACACCCAGGAGCCATCTGAGGAGCAGCATCAAGAAGGATTCCAGAGCCCTGGGAGCGGCAGTAAGGGACTCTGGAGCGCAGGTAGTTTTGAAGCACAGGAATTTGAAAGGGCCTGTCAAATCTGGTGCATCAACAAATGGTTACAGGACTGGTCCCACAGCCAGGGGTTCGGCTACTTAGACCTTGGGACTCACTTTGAGAAACCTGGGCTGATGGGGGCTGATGGGGTCCATCTATCAGAGAGGGGAAGAGCATCTTCGGTCACAGACTCGCCAAGCTGGTGAAGAGGGCTTTAAACTAAAGTTGCCGGGGGAGGGGAACCTCAATCCATCCCATTCCTACCAGTTTGATGCCAGTGCCAGCAATAGATGCCCAGAGCCTGGAGAAGGATCACAGGTCAGCAGGAGAGCACCTGAAGAGCAGCACAAAGGAATTCCAGCCACTCCAGCCAGTAAGTCAGCTTCATCGGGGACCCACCTTAAATGCCTCTATGCAAACGCATGTAGCATGGGGAATAAACAAGAGGAGTTAGAGACATGCGCGTGCCTGCAGGGCTATGATCTTATTGGCATCACGGAGACGTGGTGGGATGGGTCCTATGACTTGTTGAAATGGAAGGATACAGGCTCTGTAGGACCTCACATCCAAGTCATTTGTACTTGTGATAGCATGGGGCTATCTGCTGAATTGTCAATTTATATGACAAAACATAGAACTGTAGGATAAATCCTGTAGCAGTCATCTAGCCAAAGGTCAGGACTGAACTCTCAAAACCTGAAGGCAGAAGAAAAGAAGCTGTTAGGTTGATAAACCCATAAGGCACATAGTGAGCAAGAAGCAAGTCACTGTATGATTTAAACAGTTCATTAACCGACACAGCATAGATACTAACAGGCCTAGAAAACTCAAGAAGGAAATTGTTGGCTTATTGTGACAGTTTTATCAAAAGGTACTGCCTGGCTCTTCCCAGTTAGATTGGTGACTAATCCTTGCTAGTTCTAAATAAAGGAAAGTTTTCCAAAATGACATGACATAAGACAAAGTCCAAAACAAAAACTTAAGGAAAAAAACCAAAAACAAAACAAAACAAACCACAACCTACTCTTCAGCATCAGTCTGAGGCTGTGACTCCTGTGACATTTCTCTTTGGCAGCTGTTAGGTGGCTTCAGGAATTTCTGTCCTGTGGTTCAGCTGTTTTCAGGACTGTGTGAGAAGAAATAGCAGTGAAGTGCTCTGGCTAAAATAACTGTAAAGAAAAGGGAGGAGATTTCTTTCTCTAGATTGTTTGTTGTCATGCTTCCTTGTGACGCCCAGCAAACAGCAGGACCAGCACAACAACAGGCATGGCACAGGAGCAGGGAAGCCACTCTTGTCAAAAGAAATGCCCAAGCCAGCAGTGTTTCCCTGGCAAATGTCCATGAAAGCCCAGCCTCAGGGCATAATCACTGATGTGGCAGAGATCCAGCCCAGCAGAGGAAAAGTGGCTGAGCCTGCCAGGCTGGCTGGCTGCATCGGCTTGCTGTGCAGACAGATAACTGTCAGAGCAAAGACAGGAGAGGTGCTGGGATCCGGCAGGTGGGACCTGGGGATGGAGGGCAGGGCAGGGAAGGCAAGAAGCTATGGTGGTGGATCCAAGGAGGGGGGAGCAGGGCTGTGCTATTCAAAAGGAGCGAACTGTAGGATGAGGTCAGCTGTCTAGTCTGACTGCACCCTGAGGCGGTGGCATAGGGGTACGTTTCCCCTGATGAAGCTGCCATAAGAAGGTCTGAAGGTCCCAGAGCTGCATTTCACCCTCCCTGAAGCTGGGCTTTTGCAGTGCTTGGAGACCTAGGATCAACACTGGGACATCAGAGCAATGATGCAAGTAGAGTAAAAGCTGTGATTCGCAGGGTTACTCCTAACCCAGTGATCCAGTGGTCCCTCCAGCAGTTGTCATTCAGCTGAAGGAACAGAGAAGTGCCGTCCAAAAATGGGGAGAAGTCACTTCCATTGGAGACACAGATGAGAGCACAGAGACCTCCTACGCTGGATTCACCACAGAAGAAAGCACATAATGGAACTACATCTTAAATCTGTTTATCACTGTGTCAGTCAATGGGTCAAGTTGAATTAACCTGTGTGTGTGGAGCTCAGCTAATGAGGGCTCCAAAATTCCTTGTACTGACCCTCTGGTAAACTTAAACTGACAGACTTTTTGTTTTATTGTATGTTTTTTTGTTTTGTTGTAGGATTTTTGTGTACATACTGTCTCATAATCAATAGTTGTACTTTGCTGAAAAAACAGAATAAACGCTACGTGCTTTAGGGAATAAAGTAGTTTTAGTAGAATTGTTGAGCAAATCTGGAAATTCCAACTACTCAGCTTGTGCCTACGAATCCACAGCAATAAACTTGTCCAGCTCCATGCATCTTCAGCAAGCTTCAGGACTTGTTCTTTAAATATGTATATATATATATAAAAATGAGAGCAGTGAACCAGTTGCCCATTCATTTGGGGCTGGAAAAGGCTTATCTCCTCACAAAAGATGTTCAACATGGTGCCAGTCTTTCTAGGACTTGTACACAAAGTACCATCTCACTGACGTTTTTGGGCATCATGACAAAACATGAAGTTAATCACTTGCATGAGTCCCTGCAGGCCCAACTCATACGTCAGGATCCCGTATCTCTATCAGCAGCAGACACTAAAATTGGAAGCTCCACTGTCTAAGGTTGAAATTGATTTCCAGATAGTAAAACATCAATGCCAGCTTAAAACTGCTTCCCATAAAGCTTCTCTACTGTGATACTTCATTCTTTAAGGATGAAATAGGGTGTGAGTAAAAGGGTTCTTAGCTTTACATACTGCATTTGCCGGACTTGCTTTTTGAATACTTTTAATGCAGACTTTTTTCTTGTGATGGTGGTTTTCCAAGCTTTCTTACACACAACTGCATTTATGTACACTTGCAGGAATGCAGCTTCAAGTTTGGAAATCACTATGAGGTAGATCTCACAAAAAGATGCAGAGAGCAGCTATCTGGACCACATAAAACATGACTGGCTCCAACCGTAAGATCAAAAATTACATATATATAGTTCTTTTTATTGGGACCTGATTTATTTATTTAAAAAGCTTAGTACACTCACAGTCTTTTTAATTCTTTAGAACAATATAGGAACTATTCATCCCATGTGCTACCTGGTATTTCTTAGAGTTCATCTCCTGAATATAGTTTTAATGTTTCAGACTTGCTACCCAGGGGTGGTGAAGCCTTGAAAAAGTAGATGAATCTCATTCACCTCCACTAAATGGGAAGAGACTGAGCACAAAGCAGCAGAGGCTTTCTCTGGGCAGCTGATGGACATAGGTTATGGCATATTTGTAGTTATTTAGATATGCCTTTAGGGGAGCTGTCATTAGATTATCTCGTCTTCCTCTATGGACTGAGCTTTGCAGGTGGACTTCACCTGCCTTAATGAATGGGACAAAACAATAGTGTCTACATTGCTGCAAGGGAGATTTAGGTTAGACATCAGAAAGGAAGTTTCTAACAATGGATTAGATTCTGTGGAGAAATTTTGGAGTCACTGCTACTGGAGGTCTTCCGGAAGAGGCTAGAGGGACGTTCTAGGAATGACATGGGCACAGCTAATCCTGCCATGAGGCACACGCACAGGTGAGCTGCGCTCCCCAGGGCTTGATTCTGTGTCCCTGCACCACGGGCGTCACAGGGGCTCACTCCCCTCCCTACTGCTTGTCCTCAGCCGGAGAGGCCATGGCACGGGGAGCTGGGAGGTGCGGTCCCGTGCTGGACCCTCACTGGGACTCGACAAGGGGCGTGTGGAAAACTGCCATGGTAATTTGCACAGCCTATGCCCATCTTTTTCCATAGCATTTGCCTTTTAAGAAGGGGGGATTTGTTTTCTGATCAATAACTAGCTGTCATGTAGATTTACTAAAAATAGTGTATTTGGCCTCGTAAACTGCCATTGCAGTCTCTAAGCGTAGAGGCATTGTTGGTCTTTGTTCCAGGGCTTGAGACAAAGCCCACTGAAGGAAAAAAGAAAAGGCTACAATTCCAAGTACTGATAAAACAATCAACTCGCACAGAAATCAAGGGTATTTTAAGAGTACCTGCCACCTCACAAAATCAGAAACGATGCCAGATGAGAGAGATGTGCTGCAGGATAAGAGATAAAGCTTTGTTCAAACAAGTTGCAATAGGATTTTTGATTAGGATGAAAATGCAGGCACTTTCCTGGAATAATTGGGGATAATTATTTATTTATTTAAAAATTTACTATAATAATAGCATCCAAAAGAGACTTCCATTTAGCTCTGCAGGCAAAAAGAGGGGAATAGGGCAATAAGATGAACAGGTGTTAAAATGCCACTTTTTGTCAATAAAATGCCTTCAGAAGCTACTCTGCCAGACTGACTATTGGTGATTAAAAGGGGATCTGAGACACTACTGTCTAGCCTTGTAATGTACAGGCACAATGCATTACTGCAACTACAACAAAGAGATAACGACTCTGAAAGTCATGAAATCGGATGTTAGTAAATGACTCAAAACCATTTACTATAAAAGCTTGACAGAGAAGGGGAAAATGTGAAGAATAATGCCAGAAATCAGATAAACAATTAGTTAATACAGCTGTACTACATGGCCATTTCCTGCCACCTTCATTCAAGATGCTACTTAAAGTAAGTAAAAGTGGCAAAATCTGTCTCACTGTATTTTAGAAAATCCTTCTGAACCCATGCTCTAATGCATTTGCTTTCCTACAGTCAGACTGAAATAAATTTGAGTACTGTGAAGCTACACACTTCCAGTGAGAGACTAACTGAATACACTTCTTTATCACTTTGATACAATAGTACATTACACCACTACTAGTTAAGATCCAGTGAGATAACTCCAGAAGTAGTCAGCTGTTGAACACAATTGAAAGTGTTAAAACATGATCACTTTTACAAAAAAATTCTGTCCTCAATCCAGCTTGCATTGCCCCACTATTTTATTTCTCTTTGCAAATTCAAATGATCACTAAAATAAATATTACCCCGCAGAAAGAAGTAAAGACTAAGGCAGTTTCAGCATCCAAAATGTTAAGGTCATCCTTGCCTTTATTAACATGATGTTTTCTTTTTCTTTCTATTTTTATCAAAATATTCCTTAAGAAATGTTGACGTGTCTCATGACTCTAAAATGCTCTCTCTTTTTTCCACTTCTCTGCTATAGCAGATAATTTGACTAGAAATAGTACAAGATAATTAATATTTAAATAAATAAATGCTGGTCCAAGCTTAGAAATATTTTTATCCATCACTAGATGTAGAAAATGTTTATTGATGTCTCATTAAAACTGCATTTGTGTGCCTGAAAATTTTGGGTTTTATTGTTTTTAAATGAAAAGGGAACAACAGCAATTCTACATCAGGCTAACAAATTATGCAGAGCAAATTGAGACATATTTTGGGCACCTATCTGGGTAACAGCAGAAGCTGATTCAGGTCCAGACTGCGTTTCCTTTCTTTACAGTGGATACAGCCTTAATCCCTTTGATTTTGCCTTTGATTTCAATACTAGCAGAGGTCAGGTACTGCTTAGAATATATCCCTCAGTCGATACACTAAAGTTGGCACGTAAATACCAAGCAAGGGAATAAATGGTAGCAAAGCACACCGAGGTCCTGACAATGCGCCAGAAAGATGATATAGAAAGATGCTATGAAGCCAGTTAAGCATTGGAAAGTGATGCCAAGAGGAGTGACACAGTCTCCGTCCTTGGAGGTTTTTAAGACTTAACTGGAAAGATCCCTGGGCAACCCGGTCTGATCTCAGAGCTGTCCCTGCTTTGGGCAGGAGGAGCCCCCTTCAAACCTGAACTATCCCATGCTCTACAATTCTGTGCTCACAACGTAGACCTTACAACAAAGGCGGAGGTTAGGGAACTGAGAGAAGGTGGAGGGAGGCTGAAAGAAAGCATCGGGGCTGCTATGATGTCCTACCCATTTCTGACCACACTGGTTACAGCACCTTCTGGAAGCCAAACTGCCATGACCAAACTGGATGCTGCACTGCTTTCCCAGAGCAACACGCACCAGCGTATATAGTCCACAGCCTCCTACCAGGTGGCAGTATCCCAGAAAAAGCATTTGGGGATCAGGAGAGCTATGCTGATTTCGGTAAGCTGATGTTCTGTGAAGGGACTGGAGAAGGGAATTAAGGGACAGCAGAGCAAATTCAGTAATTAAAAGAGTAAATTAAAATCACTGGGGCAAGTAAAGGAGATCCAAGATGTGTCAAAGAGAGGAAACCAAAGCAAAAGGAACATGGAAATCTGTGATTCAATTAATAATGGGCCTTTAAAGGACAGAGGAGCTGTAATGTTTCAGGAATGCAAAGTAGATCCCAGACTGACAAAGCAAAGGAGTGGCTGAACGCAGGAAGAAGAGGAGCCACTGTGTACGTCTCAGGCAGCAACCTCAGAGAAGACAGGCAGGCAAAGGACCAAGTCAGAACAGAGAAGCAGCAAGTAATAGCTGCCAATATCTGCCTTAATTCATAGCCTGACAGCAACCAGGTCCTGCTAAGTGTCCTGAAACCTTCAGGATACTGAGAACTTATAGAATCATAGAATCGCTGAGGTTGGAAGAGACCTTTAAGATCATCGAGTCCAACCATTAACCTAACACTGCCAAGTCCACCACTAAACCATGTCCATAAGCACCACATCTACACATCTTTTCAATACCTCCAGGGATGCTGACTCTACCTGTAGTTGTCCATCATTGTAGCTCAGTACTTACTGTATTAAGTGCTGGGAAGATATGAATTGGAAATGAAGGGATTCCTCCTAGATTTTCTCAGCATGTTCAATATGTATTTTTAAGAGACATTAGCAATTATGAAGGAGGTTATGTTCATATTTCCAACCTGTGTCATACAAAAACTCTGTCTCAAGAAAATATTATTCTTGCATCCTTGAAAGTCTGCAAGGGTTAGTGTTTTCTCAGCAGCCTGTTTACCAGCCTCGAAAGCTTTGAAAATGATAATTAAAGAGTTTCAAAGTTGACTACCACTTGACCTCACTGATTTCTATGAATTCCTCACCAGGGAAAGTGTTGCTCAGAGTCTGTAAGGGCAGCAGAATCCAACCTCAGCACAAAGAGTTAATCTCTAGCTGTTTATAATCCAACACCAGAGGGGAAAAGCTGACAGTGAAAGAAATGTCTGAAGATTATAGTCCCACTCAAAGCTTTTAAAACGCATGTTGAAAATTAAGCATAAGCTTTGACTTAAGCAGAATTGTTCATTTGCTTGAACTTAAAAACATATGCATCATAGGAACTGGATCAGGTCAATACGATTTCCCACTTTTGTGCAGAGACCATTGACACAACTAAACATTTAAATCCTTCTCTGTCAAGGGGATGATTAAAGAGATGGTATAGCAAATCAAGTTCAAATATATCTGGGTTATGGAGTAATCTCAGTGTTATTTTTGAAGTATTCTGGGAGATACTTCGTAAGAAAGCATTTTCTTTGTGATCATCGGGATGCACAGCTGTTAGTGACCTGACTATTTTATAGAACGAAAGAACCAAGCTGTTATCTTCAAGATGCTCACAAGCTGAGATATCTGCCTGAGCAGCTTACACTGAAATGTGTCAAAAATAAAAATAAATATCTTGAAACATCCAAAAGAAATAGCAAGATGAATCATTTCACTCAGTCGAGACCTACCATAGGAAGAAATATTCTCTAGTGTTAAAGCATACCAAGGAATGTTTTATTGGTCCATTAATGCACATAATGGGAGCATTGCAAAGCACAGAGATGATACGGAGGTGCATGAATTTCAGTGATGGGTGAAATGGTCCCTCTATATGTAATCTCTGCAGCCTTCTGGGATATTTCTGTGTGAAAGCGGGAGATAAATACCATTAACTTTTGTTGCCTTTGCTTTTGGGAGGATGCAGTGATGTCAACTTCTCTGAGCCATGTGAAGTCATCTTCACACATGTTCTGATGCATTGTTTCCAATGTGTAGGGCAAGAGTTGCCTAAGAAAGTTCTGTAAAGAATAAAAAAAAATGCTGTGCTAAAACACAAACATATATATTAAGAAATGGAAATATCAGGTAAAGCTACCTTTGTCACTCTGGTTACGAGTTAAGAATTTTTCAATAAGTATTATTGAAATACACATGGGAACATATTTGATAGCATCTGGTCACAAGCATATCTGGTTTATTTTTCTCTCCCAATCACAGATGTTTAGAAAGTCTATGGATCACTCTAAGGGTCTGCAAACACTAAACAAAGCAGACATATTATTGGTAGTCTTAATTCATTACACTAGGGTCAATGCCTTCACTGGAAACTTTTAGAAATCAAAAAAGGTGGAAAACACAATGTAACACAATATAACACAATGAGATTTCACGGAGTGCGTTCTTCATTAATCCACCCCAAACATGTTAGCCTGAATGATTAGCCAATATTTACGGTCTTGCTGACTTGTTTCTGTTAGAAAGAGAAACTCATGATGTACTCAAGTATTGCTTGCATGCAATCCTTCTTCTTTTTAGGGAACATATAGAAATTTTTGTTTCCCTCAACACAATAAAAATAAATAAGAGGCAATTTCTTTTTCCAGCACTCCAAGCTGGCTCAGTTTTCTGTCTCCCTCTCAGCATCATCGTACCAGTGCATCTCAAATTTTCTCCTTGTTTTCCTGGCTTTTCCTGCTAGTTGTTTCTTGATTGTTTGTTTCTTCCCGACAGACAAAACTCGAAAGCGAAGCTGCCGCATTGCAGCCCCAGCCCCAGAAACCCACGGATCCTGTGGCTCAGCTTCTGTTCATCCTGCTCTAAAGCTACAGATAATGTTCCTGCCGTTTCACCTATCCTACTCTGTACGAGACTGAAATGCTTTTTGTGGCGGTTAGCACACTCATTAACCTCTCAGATATTCAAGGTCTTTCTTTGCCTATCAGCAGCTATGCCTGCTGGTAGCCGTCAGCCTTCCTTAGCCGGACAGGTTCATATGGAACCTGCAATTTTCAGAGGGCTGGTGATCGGGAATTTCTGACAGTAAGCTAAACACAAAACTACCCTGTGGCAGAAATCCTACGGTACTTTCAGGGGCATTGAAAACTTTTCAAAAAATATCTATTCAGCACTATGTTACAGCTTCAAGAGTGGCAACTGATAGCCTAAAGTGAAGAGGATGACTTATTTTTGACACGTTCTGTTTCTTGGGTGACATGGAAGTTTCTAAGGAGGGAAATTTGTAGTCTTCTCCACCATCATGTCAGGCAGACTTCATAGCAGCGGCTTTTGTTGAAAGTCTTCGGGGGTCAGGGTTGCTTTACATTAGAAGTCCTCGCCCTCCTCAGCATTTATTTTTTTTTTTTCTGTTATTCCCCATTAAGTAGAGATAACCTAAAGGTTTCTTACTGAGGAGACCTCTTTCTGCATCACAGCTGGAAAACGACAGAATGGCTAGTCTGGCTCCATGTGTGCTTCTCACTGGATCTGGGCCAGAAGCAAAGAGAAAACTGAGAGGGGGAAAGTCACCTGAAACTGATGGGTTTAGCAAAGAGGGGTTTGCTCACACACCTGTAGCAGAGCTGGTAATGCTGGGTTCCACATTTGACAGTGACCACTAAGAACCTAGGCATGACAGTAGGCAATCACAATTTTCCCCCTAATTTTTCAGATGTGCAAAGAATAATGCACAGAGAAATTAGAAGGAATGCAAAAATCAGAGAGAAATAAAACATAGCTAGAGGAGAAAGTGGAGCTACATTTTTGTTACTGCATCTGCCTGCTCAGTCACCTTCCTATCAGTTTTTATTTTCAGCTGCTGAAGCTGGGAGGCTGAAGTACAACTTTTGATGTTCAGAAGCACAGGATTGAATGCCAGGCAGCAAAGTGATATTTCTTGGGGGGAGGGAGGCGTCACAATAAATCAACATAAAAGTAACATGCATTTACCTGGTGCTTTTCCTGGGGGCATTTCTGAGAAGAAGAAACTTTCAGAAACTGCAGACAACACAGCAGTGGTTGGGAGAAACCTAGAAAGCTGATCTGAAAATCTGAAGAAAACTACTGTCTCAGATCCTTTATTTGTTTAAGATCCTGTGACTGTCTTCTTGCTGTACAGTAGACAAAGGATCAAGTAATTTGTTAAATCTATAAGGAGGAAGGCAGAACTCAGAAATCTGCTTCAGATCTGGAAGTTCAGTATGTGTTAGACCGAGGTTGTGCCTTTGCCCTGGCAGATACAACTCCAGCTGCCAAATATAAACCTACTTCCTGATTCTTTCACCCCTTCCCTGAACAGCCATGTGTTTTCACCAGTAACCCACCTAGACTCAGAATAGAAAGCCAGAGCGTTTGATACGTGTTGGCAAACCTTGCCCAGCAGTATGGACTCGAAGCCATTTCTGGGAGGGTGGTCAGAGTATTCCCATTGTGGCACTGATGTCCTTCTCAGCCACCCCAATTCCAGATGGCCAGGCCAGCATGGAGAAAATCCAGCTGGCCAGAAAATTCCCTTCATTTTCTGAGTCTCCAAAGATCAGTAGCCTTATTTTACCAGTTTTTCGGGTAAGAGAACTAAGGCAGGTGGAAGAGACATGTTCGAGGCCATCTGACAGGAGGCATTTGCTGAAGGCGTTGCTGAATAGCTTGCAGAGTAGCAGTCCGACTTACCTGAATCTCTCCAGGCCAAAAGTGTTAGGTGTGGAGCCTATTCACATAAGGGACTAAACTGCCAATCCCAATGTGGAATATTGTGGGCAAAACTTTGTCGCCCAGGGGAGGCAAATGAACTGGGTGGATCTGTACAGCTGTGCCAGCAAAATGGAGAAGTCATCGAGGGACCCACATGAACTGGGGAGAAACAGAGGATGTTGGTTTCTTGAGAATAACCCTCCTTAAACATCAATCTATTTATTCTCTGATCAGTTGCCCATGGAGACTGAGTAAGAGAAAGCTTAGCTTTATCCTTTACAGATAGAAGCAGATTGTTCAGAAAATAGTCATCTTTATTAGTAAGACATGCAGAAGTGTAATAGCCCATCCCATCCAGAATACATTGTTAAATTTAGAAACTTGCAAATTTAGAAACAGCCAAAGCTGCTGCTGCCACTGATGTAAGACATCACTTGATTTCATTCAGGGGGAAAGAGAGAGGAAGAAAGAGAACGTAAAGGCTGCAAAACATAATCTGCAGTCAGATGGTTCAAAGACAGTTATTTCTTGCTGGAAAGGCAAATGATAATTTAATTTTACATCCAAGCCACAGTAAGCTTTGTAATAAGATAAACTCGAGTTTGATTACTTGCTGCACAGCATAATTTGGTTTGGAATTTTAGACGGAAGATGTCCTCTTTTGCTATTTTGTTAGTGTCTTGCAGTTTCGCCATAACTGCTGATGCCAGGGCTGCACAGACTAACTTGCTAAATAATTATTGCCTTGATTTTTTCAAATAAATGTGTTATACACAGACTTGGGTGATGTAGAAATATAAACCATGCAAAACTACCCTGCTAAGCTTTAACTCAAAGTAACCACTCTGAATCCAAATAATGAAGAAAGACTTGGAGACAAGTCAGCGTAAAACACATGGCACAGGAAAGCATGCTGAGGAACACAAGACATTTGGGTATAAACACAGTTTCCAGCATTCATAGAGAGCCAGGGTATCCAGCTTATTAGAAAGATCGAATGTTTTCTGAGATTTGTGCAAAAAACAAAACAAGAAACAAGTGACATTTTATGTAATGCCAGGTTTTTTTACTAGGAGACTGGAGCTCTTTGAAACAGATTTTCTTCATGCACTTCAGATGATAACATTTTGACTGCAGTATGAGAACAGCGAATGCATCGTGTTTGCTGAAGAACAGTAGGTTTTAGGTTTCTGAAGGGTTTTTTTTGTTTTTCTTGCCTTGCACGGTACAAAGAAGGTACATCTAAAAATTTGCCACCTTGTTTTTCTGCTGCTTGTGTCATAGCACTGTTGCACTTCAGTTTCAGGGACTTTGAAATCTTGAAAGACTACGGAGCTGGAGCCTGCCACGTATAAAAGGCATGAGCTTTCCTCCACCTCAGAGGTGGCAGCTGCCAGGAAAAGGCTAATAGCTTTTTGCAAGGAAAGGAAAGCCTCTAATGTTTTCTCAGCTAGGAAACTAGAACTGAAGCTACCCATAACCAAGTAAGCATAGGATTGTTGGGTTTTTTTTTTCTTTTCCCTGGGTTTTGTGGAAGAAAAGCCCACAGTTTGCTGGGATGTGACTTTCCATCGGTTACTTATCTTGCTGAGGATGAGGATCTTTCCCTGTCCCCAAGGCCTGTCTTTCTCTATTCCAACCATGACTGTCTCAACAGTAGAGCCAGCAGGAGGGAATACATGCTTGTGATTCAGCCCCTGCAAATCACAGTGCATCTTAAACTGCCAGTTTGTGTGATTTTGCAGGAAAATGCACTGAGAGTGATGAGGTGGGCACACGCTCTGCCTGCGGACCCTCGCTGCAGGGTGATGCCTTGCAGCAGGGGGAAGTAACTTCTTAATCGAAACCAAGCATTGGCTCAATGAGTGCAAATTAAGAGTCCATAGCTGTTCTCTTCTTCTTGTTTAAATAAACCAGCATAATTTTTCTATGCAAATTAAGATCTAAGTCCATTAAAACATATTCATGGGAATGCTGGAACTGGTTTCCAGCAGAGTGCTGTCACTTTTTGCATATGCTAGTACAAAGCAGGAAAAAGGGAACAGAAGAGTGTGGCACACCTCACTCGTGACTTTCATCTGCTTTCTTCTCCCTTGCGTGCTTCCAGACTCAAGTCATGTATGAAAATTTTTACTTCTCTTTTACATTATGTTATGTCCATTTTTCTTCTTTGGCAGACTCTTTTAACAGTAGAAGTCTGCAAAGCCTAGTCCGTGTTCCTCTGATTCAGACTTCAGGTGAGGTCTCATCCAGTCTCACCTAAAGCTCAGCCCTCTTTGTCCCACAGCTTTCTGAGGAAGAAAGCTTCCCTTTAGTTTGCCAGCATGAATAACTGCAAAAGAATATATCTAGCTATATGAACTAAAAATTGAAAGAGAAAGACTCTTATAGCTTTTATTCTACAGTTGCAATAATAGTGATGCCATACTGCTATTACTGCACATCTCTGTATTTTAATATATCGAGGCCTTTCTCCAGGGTGTGTTATAAAACCACCCAAAGATATTACAGGAATAGTTGTCTACTGCTGATTCTTAATTGCTAAGGGTAAACGCTTCTCTTCAGGAAAGGACTTTAAACCAAAACATTTTTATTTCCTCCAGGCGTCTCACTACACCTAAGAGCCATTCACAGTCTGGGAATGTTCTTTTTATGGAAACAAAATTTAACACCATCTTTGGGCTACATACCTGAAGAATTTTCCTCTCCTACTAAAAGGCACCTGTGCTTCCCTCCCTTAATTTAACTTACTCTCTCCAGCTGAGACACTTCCTCATGTTTAGTCATTCAGCAACTGGAATGGGTTCTGGTAAGTATAGAGTTTCTTTTTTGGTTTATTTTTGTTTCATTTTGGTTCTGTCAGACTTGTGAGCAGTCTATGGGTAAAAAAGTGCTTTCTGTAATTTGTCAAGAGTCAGAGGACGTAATTTGGCCAGTAACTGGGCATCTTCATCTCTTGTATTAAAAAACAAAAGTGTGTTTTATATAAATGGCATTTAGAAAAAAGGGCAATCATTTAATTCTTACTACATGAATGTTTATTTCTCTTTGAGATGCAAAATACATTTCTAGAAAGCCAAATTCAAGTCCCAGGTTTTACAGACTGGCCATTGTGTGAGAGCCTCAGTGTCTATAAAGGGTATGTTTCCTGTGCAAATTGATGTTTATGTATTTAAAATGATACCTAAACTGACTCTGAACAACTTGCAGAAGGTTTTAGGCTTTCAGTTGTGCAAATGCTTCTTTGAGTTATAACTGTATACTTTTCCCTGATTATTTGAATCCTTGATCATGGAAAGCAGTAATAACACTGCAGTAGACTATGTAAAATAATAAAATAACAAGAAGGGCTGAGACAACATGTTCAGTCTGGAAAGGAAAGTTATTCTAAACAGTGCTGATAATTTCAGTTTTCCTTTTTTTTTGATAACTTTTTATTGATAACTTTTTATGTATTTACTATAAGTCTCAGAGGAACTGCTGCAGACATCAGGTCTGCAAGTACCATTTACAGAAAGTCATACAGGATTTCTCAATATTTTTCCCCACAAAAAAATCTACAGTAGGAATCATGCTGTGCCCTTGCTCCTCACAGTAAACAAGTGTATTGCCTTTCAGTCTAGAGATATGCTGAGGGATGTCTTGTATCCCACAACACGTCAAATCCATTCATTTCTTTTATCATTTTGTTTACTCTGGTCTATGCTGCTTTTGCTTTCTCACCTACTTTTCAATAGTTTGTCCTTAGCTGGTTTCATAAGCTCACATCAACAGTCACCAATACTCACCTCTCCCACTTCACCAACAAGTTTTGTGATTTTGCTACCCAGAGTTTTTATTCCTTTGCTGCTCTTACAAGTTCACTACTTATTTAGTCTTGCAGTTCATGCACATCTCTTCCATTGCTTTCAGAAGTTTTCATTCCCTTATCAACTTCTACTGCTACCCAATTTCTTCTTTCCTCACTTCATCACTAGATTTTTTTTTTTTTTTTTTTTTTTTTTTTTTTAATTCTCTTACTGCTTGTTCCGGATCCTTGTCCGTGTACTCTGGCTTTCTGCTCATCTTTACACTAAAGCTCTGTTTTCTGCAGCTCTGATCTGGTTAAATTCCCCATATCCTGTCTGCCTACTTTATCTTGCCTTCCCACTTTATCTGCCCTTCACTGAACCTTCATCTCCGAGTTTCTTTTAGCTGTATTTTCTGCCTTTGGTTCATCAAATTAACACTTTGAATTAACAGAAGTTGTGTAGGGGTTTTGGGTTAGGCTTTTGGGGTTTTTTTTGGTTTGGTGGGTTTTGGTTTGGTTTTTTTTGTTTGGTTGGGGTTTTTTGTTGTGTTTTTCTTTTCTTTTTTTTTTTTTTTTAACCAGCCTTTCAAGTTTTGTTTTCTGCTTCTCCTGTAAGGAAATATTTTTTTAATAGGGAGGCTGCTGTAGTTAATACTTCCTATGAAGTAATGTTGATCAGTTACAATAGAGACCACATAAAGCAGATGTCTATCACAGTCCTTAATTTGAAGTCATTTTCAAGCTAGGAACTGCAAATAAACCAGGAGAAAAGGCTGTGAAGGGAACTGTGGAGGTGCCAGGACCCACCATAGTAGAAACACTGCTACATGAACATCGACAGAGGCCATTGGCAGAGGTTTAAAATGGCATCCCCCTTGCCCTACAAGCCAGCAAAAAGGAAGACAACGCGTTCTTGATTTTGAAAATTTCCTAAAAATAAATGAGTGAATAATAAATTGAGGAATTCTGAGTAGCAGCTGCCTCTCTCAAAGCTAAACTGCAACGAACCAAGGGCTTTGCAGATCTGGGACATTTTGAATGCTGGTGACACTGGAGGCAGGGGGCGTCAAGAAAGGATGCAAGAGAATCATCTTGAGGGGAAATGGAGAAAGAGACTCCTTAAACCATGGAGCTTGCCTGAGCAGCAGGTGTAGGTTTATCTGAGATGCTGAACTACCTGCTGTTTGTTTTTCCTACTCTGCTCAAGGAACTTGCACTTGGTGCTTATTTTCTCTAAATAAACAAGATTACACCAAATGATATACCTGACTTCTATAATCTATTTTTTACCTTAACAGGAACAACTTTGCCAGGCCGTATTGTCTAACTGCTTCAGCAAAGTGGGTAATAGTATGAATTTGTAGTGTAAATTTAAAGCAAGTGACAAAGGTGATTTGAAAGATAGAGTACAGTAGATGACACCTGTAAATCAGTGCTCTACATTCACATGGCTGTGAAAACTAACCTGTGTCCAGGTAGCTATTTAGCAGTTTTCAACAATATAGTATTTATTTTAGAAAAGAAAAAAAAAATGCCTAGAGCCCCTCTTGAGATCTGGCTTCCTATCCTAAGGAGATTGCAAGTAGGGAGAAGAATGCTGTTCATGTATAATAAAAAGGGCAATTTTTAAACCCAGTATATGAAAAACATTATTCACAGGGCTTTGAACTAACGTGGTTTAAAGTTACCTAAAAGTACTGTCACATTTGTCTTGTATCCTTCACACGTTTAACAAGTTAGTACATCATCATGAAGAATTTTACAAGGAAAACAGTTAAATGCAAGTCATTAGTATTGCAGCAAGTTGACTTGCATTTTGTCAAGCAAAATCACGTTCATGTACTTGCAGGAAGAAAATTACTCTAGTTTGTCATTAAATGGTAAGCATGGTAGAGTCTGAATAACAGTGACCAACCTGACTTTAGAAGATGCTAATGTCTTCTCCTGTTGACGTCGGTCAGGTGATGCATGCAGTTGCTGTTCTGTCACAAGGAGTACTGGCTGAAAATTGGAATATTTGTTGAGAAGCTCAGGCATTTTGAACAAGAAAAGGCACTTCATACCAGTTTAAGTGTTGCATTTCAATGAATCAAGAAAGTTTTATTCTCTTATGAAATGCCGTGTTCTTTGAAAAGATATTTTGAACAGTCAGATATCTAACACCAATGGCTCAACTCAATCAAAATGTCATTTTTCTAAAACATAGTTTCATCACAAAACGATGCATTCTCATACAATGATAATAATCTCCAAGCAACTGTATTTTCCAGTTTAAAAAAAAATATGTTGTGACACTATGATAATTTAAAGTCTTCTATAAACAATCCATTTAGTTGCAGACATTCCCACAGAGACTTCTCCCTTCCACTTGATTTCAGTCTGATCCCTTTGAATTGTGAATAATTGCCAATTATGTCAAGTAATTATTTACCCATTCCCATTAGCAACAAATGGTGGTCCTTGTGATTGCTCTACGCAAGTGAGTTGTCCAGCTCCACTCTCACTGTTTTTTGATATCTATAGCTATGAATGTAGATAGGCAAAAATGCTAGCTTTGTGATTTATCACAGGGGCGAGTGAGGAGCTACAAAAGGGAAATATTCACTGTGAAGGCAATGGGACCTTTCAGATCATTAGTGTTAAATGGAAGCTTTGTCTGAGTGAGGATGAAAAAAGAGTGAACAAATGTTTCAGGATTTGGTCTTTTATTATAAGCAGTAATAACAAAAATCTCAAGATCAGTAGATAATCTCTTCCCTGCTAGTTGTTATTTGTTGGGTTTATTTTTTTTTAAATACAAAAAAAGTTATATATAACTTTACACCTCCTTTCATTTTAAGTAAGAAAATAATTCCTTTTCTTTAAAATCCCAGATTTTCTGTGCTTTTGCAATACTGTGCTAGACACTACTGCTGGAAGCGATTAGCAACATCTGAAAAAGTTGCTTCATTCTGACAAGAGATGAATGAGTTGCCATCTACATATTTCATTAAAAATCTAATCTGAAAAGCCACTGTTGAAAGTATTTTGCAGTATTTCGTCAGCTACCTTTTGTTATTTTGTTGTACCCTTACGCTCTGGTCAAGAAATCTCCGGTGACCTGACCTCAGAGCACTACAAATCCGCCCTTGAAGTTTATTCTCTCTTTTGTAGGAGATGTTAAGAGCTGGTTGTTTCCCCGTGCTGCTTGCTCTGTGGCATGTGAGCTGAGCATCTGAGCTTTCCGCCCATGGCCTCTGAAGGTCAGTGGCTTTGTAGGATCTCAGTTTGAAGACAGCAGATAACGCAAGACTGCAGACTCTGTCATAGCTGTGTTGGTTAGTTTCTAATATTTGGACTAATAAAAGCCATTTCATAACAGCAAGCAATACCTGCAAGTGGCTGATAAATGCTATTTCCCAGTGCCTAAAAGAAAACAGATGCCTCATGACCCTGACATCATATATAAAGACCCAATATCTTCAGATATTGGGAATTTTGCTCTTACTGCATGTTTATTTTTGGGTTTTCCCCTCATCTTTTCAGAGTCACTTTCTGATGGGGCCAGCTCACATATTTTAGCTTGTGAAAAGAGTAAAGTCGTACTAATTTGAGCCTACTAGTAAGAGTTACAAATTTAATTTCACAAATTTGGAACTTTCCGTATAGCTATATTAGAGACATAACTGGTTAAAGCATGTACATTTCTACATAGCAAACAGTTATGGGTTAATAACGGATTAATCTGATGCTGAATAACTTCCTTGAAAACAGAATATCTGAAGACACACTACTGTGCCTGTAAGTGTCAGGTGAAGGTTATTTTTAGATTTGTGAAAATTTTTGCCCTATAGAAGTGGATTTAATCAGCCAGGGCTGATTGGATCAAGCAGCTGTTTACTGTGAGAATAAAACACAAAAGTGAAATATTGTTCAAATCAAGAAGGATGGGATGATCCTTTTGCTTTTTATATCATAGGATGAGTTGTAAAGATGCCCCAAAAAGTCTGTACTCACAAATACAAAGCACGTCAATGAAGTCATTCGACTGTTCTTGTTGTTGTTTTTTTCTATTGTTTACTCTCTCCAGAATTTCTACTTGACTGCAAATTCAGAGGTGAGGTTTTATGATGAGGATGAAGAAAAGGTAGTTTTGAGATGCCCACATCTCTTGCAGACTGAGAGCATCAGCCAGCTCCATGTGTTGTTTTGTAGTGCCGGCTGTCATCCTTGGTGGTGTCACTGAAACAACCCCTTCGTCCTTACGCGGCTGTACCGAGTGCCACTCACCCTCCAGCTTAGGGTGCCAGGCTCTTCTTGTCTGCTGGGGATTTTATTCTCCAGATTTACCTTCCTATTCCTGATAATCATCTGCAGGATTGTCAGATGCTGGTGACAACGCATGCCCCACTTCAAGGAAGAGACACCACAGATGTTTGCTTTCTTGGTTCGTAGGTTCCCTGGGGATGATGACAACATGGAGACGTGGAGTGACGGATGTCTCTGATGACAAATGTCTGGGTGAGGAGAGACAGTAAATTTTGTGGCTTCTGCAGATAAGGTACCCGTGCTTCTATTTTGTTACAAAATTTATGTGACCTGTAGCTTGGGCTCAGTCTACAAGTTGCTTTTCTAAGCACAAGGTAGGTCTTAGTATTTTTTTAAATACTTCTTGACTATTGTGTATTGCCATCTTTTTTTAAAAAAAAATCATATATGCAATTTTCAGTGCTTCTTGACCAGTTGTTCTGGGTCATTGAACAAATTACCAGTTCTTTTCCTTATGCTGCAGCTTGAGATTCTAGCCTATTTCTTGGATTAAATATATACCTTAAATGGTGAGAAAATGATACATTTCTCAGGATATCTCAAGATTTGCTGTACACTTATCCAGAATCAGAAAAATTTTTCTTCCTTACTGATGACAACTTTCATCGATCTTTTGCAGATAGACAAATGAAAATCTAAGTTGTGATCCATGCATAATATTATAGTCACAGGTTACTAGCAAAAAAATGTATAAGTTCAGCTAACTGAAACTTTGGACCTCCTTCACTAATAGAAGCTTTCTCTCTGCTGCGCATGTGATGCTGGCAAGCCCAAAAGCTAACATCTACCATTTGGGTTTGTTTCTCTTCCTGCTTTTGAAAGGAGAGTGCTGAAGAATGTCTGTATGCCATTGTGGTCACAAATACTGTCAAAACCCAAGAGATTTGTACAGAAACAGCAGCCCCGGGTTCAGCCAGCTTCATGCCGTATTAGGAATCCCCTTCTTCCTGTTCAGAAGTTGCAGCCAGGCTTGACCCTCTCTTCCTATATGTCGTCTCTCATACATTTTAAAACTAAATATAATCTTTGACGCACTTATCAAAACCACCAATGGCTACCGTGCCATCATCAAGGTCTGCATTTCCTAGCAGACAATCTGAATTGAAGGATCTTCAACACATCTGAAAATTCACCATTTCTTTTGCAAAAGGTGTTAGGGTTTCACTCTTCCATCTTTTTCTCTCTCCCTCTATCTCTCTCAGTGTTTTCCCACCCTCTCTCTTTTCCACCTGCCCTCCAGAAGCAGCTGCTGTGTCCTGGGGCCTGTTTGCATTTTGTAATAATTATTGCAGAACCTCTGTGATCCCTAGTCTCTGGTTCTGCAGACAAAATTTTCTCTGCCTTGTTATTTATTTGCCCATTTGTGCTGGTTTTGGCTGGGATAGAGTTAATTTTCTTCACAGTAGCTAGTATGCTTTAGATTTGTGCTGAAAACAGTGTTGATAACGCAGGGATGTTTTCGTCACTGCTGAGCAGGGCTTGCACAGAGTCAAGGCCTTTTCTGCTTCTCACGCCACCCCACCAGCGAGGAGGCTGGGGGTGCACAAGAAGCTGGGAGGGGGCGCAGCTGGGACAGCTGACCCCAACTGACCAAAGGGATATTCCAGACCACATGACGTCATGCTCAGCATATGAAGCTGGGGGAAGAAGGAGGAAGGGGGAGACGTTTGGAGTGATGGTGTTTGTCTTCCCAAGTAACTGTTATGCGTGATGGAGCCCTGCTTTCCTGGAGATGGCTGAACACCTGCCTGCTCATGGGAAGTAGTGAATGAATTCCTTGTTTTGCTTTGCTTGTGCACATGGCTTTTGCTTTACCTGTTAAACTGTCATTATCTCAACCCACGAGTTTTCTCACTTTTACTCTTCTGACTCTCTCCCCATCCCACCAGGGGGGAGTGAACGAGCGGCTGTGTGGTGCTTAGTTGCTGGCTGGAGTTAAACCCTGACACCACTCATCTGAAATCCTATTGAGTAAAAGATGTGGAATAATGCTTCATTCAGAAAGAAACTGTTCATGTTCCTGCTTTGCACACTGTTCCCAAAATATCATCTATTTTAATAACAACACAATTCCAGTAGATATTAGTGTAGCTAAAATGCCTGCAGTAATAGACCTAATATACTATTTATTGCCCTTTAACTTAGTACTTGTACTTGAATGACAATAGTCCCATGGCAAAGCAATTGGTATAAGTTGGCCCACTGTGCTATTATGTTTTAATATCCCTTACCACACACTTTTATACTCCAGCAAACATTTTCACTGTGATACAAAATGTAGGTGATATCAGATTTCTCTCTTCTTTATAGTTTAAAAAAACCCTACCAAACAAAAAAAAAAAAAAAACAACTAGATTTGGGGTTTAAAAAAAAAGGTATCTAAAATTTATATATATATTTATATTTTTATATTTTTATATGTGTGAAATGAGCTTGATTCTATTCTCTTCATTGAAGTCAATGAAACCAGTTTGGTTAAGTGACAGAATCAAGCTGTGCATGCCAGTGTGGCTATGTGTATTTGCTCTGTGTGAACTGCAAAATATTCTAGTGAGATTAATATAAAATGCAACGAACTATGATATAATTTGGAACAATGCTTTCCTTGGTGAAGGAGAAAAGCAATTACATGATTAAAATAGCTGGAATCAAGCTTATTGCACAGATAAGCAGCTTATATTTTCCAAAAATATGATTAATCATGAATAATTTATGTGCTATATAGTGTAACTCTATACTGAGAGATAGA
This sequence comes from Phoenicopterus ruber ruber, assembly GCA_009819775.1. Taxonomy (NCBI): domain Eukaryota; kingdom Metazoa; phylum Chordata; class Aves; order Phoenicopteriformes; family Phoenicopteridae; genus Phoenicopterus; species Phoenicopterus ruber. The sequence continues at coordinate 60,764,375 of CM020216.1, read as the reverse complement.
CGTATCTCCTTCCATAGATTGTTTCTAGCCCCGATTTTTTCATAACCCATGGTTTTAGGGAAAGTACATGAAAATCAACATAATTTAACATTGAAAAAGCCTGCTCTGCCCTGACACAACGTAAGCTCAGAGCAGACGCTCGTGTTGTTGGAAAGTGTCTATGATGTTACAGGAGAAGAGTGACTGCCCCTCTGGGCCCAATAAGGCTCCTACAGCCTTTGGGTCATGTGAGGCCTCTGACTCGTTAGCTGCACCTCGCTCTTATCCTTGTGGCTCGTCAAAGCACCTTCTTTGACTCCCTTTCTTAGCACTTTGTACAGTGACGTTCAAGTGCATGTTGTATATTTACCTCTTCCTTTTCATTGTTTTTTCTTTCTTTTCCCTCCTGCATTTAGGAGGTGATGCCTTGAAAACTGGTCTCTTGGGGACGCTCCTAGGCTGCCTGGACAGGTGTTTCTACGCAACTACTTAGCTACTTTTAGACACAAAACGTGCTTTTGTTCTCTTTTCCACTTTGCTTGTGGGGGTGCAAGGAAGGAGATAATCCATTCTTTTTTTTTTCTCTTTGAAGTGTATACATATAAGAGTATTTTGGTGAAGGCCATCATCATCTGAGGCGGGGGAGAGGGGAACTCTAGGGCTAACTGATTTTTCCCAGCTAACTTCTCTTAATAGGTTCAGAAATGTTATATTTAATTGGTTGACAGACTTGTGGATGTGTGGCAACCCAGCCCAGCAGTAAGATCTTGAAACCTCTGGTGAATGGCCACTATGCACATGCAGGTTGGGTGTGAAAGACCCGTGAAGAGAGTCTAATGTGCCATAGCTGTTTCCAGTCCATTGTACATGTGACCTCAGACCACACACCTGTGGTAAGTGAAAAACATCCAGGATAAGCCAGATGACTGTGCATGCCTGCGTTCTCCCTGGGGGTTTACCCAGGTAGGGAACTTCACAGTCAAACTCTTACCAAAAAAGATAATTAAGTTTTATCAAAGGTCACCAAGGAGAACAGGAGAAGCATCTGTGTAGGAAATGCAAGGCACAGTCAAGAGTGGTATTTAAATGTTGGTAGATACTAGACATAAAACCATGGCGCACACACTGTCTTTTAGGTTTGGACTTTATGAATAAGCATGAGAGATTTTGAACCACAACTGCTTTTAGGGAAAGTTGTTAGATATGTTTCTAAGGAGAAAATAATCTGTCCCTTCTGAGATCCAGTTAAGGAAAAGGTGGCACTGTTGGTTTTGCTGGGTATCTGTCAGAGCTGGGTAAAGCCATCTTTGGGTTTTGTGAAAAAGAATATATTTGGTTATACATTCGCGTGATCCTTCACAAAAACTGTTTTAAAATTATATATGAATTTCAACTTTCAAACTAGAACAAGTGTCTTCAGGCTCTTTATTCCTCTTTTTGTTGCAGACAAAAAGATATGCTCTGCCACTAACAATAAACAGGGCCCCAAAAAGACAGCTTGCTACAACAAGAGGTAAGAATAACAAACCAAAGGCTATTGCAGCACTGCAGATGGAAAGGCTATGCCTCAAATAACATAAGATAGTCATGCACAAAAAGTCTACAAAGGTCTATTTTTATTTTAAGAATTACAATGTCAAGTTGTATAATTATATAAAATGATTTCTTAGAAAAGCTAAGTTGTTTTCTTTACATGTTGTTAAAGCATTAAAGTGTAAGCCTTATATGGGAAATAACAGAATGGACAAATAAACATTTAGTAGGGTTTTTTTAATTGTTGGTAAATTTTCTAAAACTTAAAATTAGTTGCATCTTTATTATTTTATTTCTACACGTACGCTATGGTGCTAATCTATAATTAAACTACAATGTGGTTATTGCTTTTTGCATTGTGGAGTAGTAAAAAAAGAGGTTAGAAACAGATTTCTGTATTTCAGATGCTGTATCACTTGCAGCTCGAAGTGTCAAACTTGCACATCAGGGTCAAAATGTATGCAAAATGATACAATTTGGACTTCTGCTGTGATTTAAAATAAAAGAGAATAGAAAATCACGCCTTTCCTGGGGTGGGGAGAAAAAGAAGTTGGTAGAAATAATGCGAATGCTGGTTAGTATATTTTACCTTGGTTATTACTGTAACTAAATAGAAAAATTTTGCATGCAACAATCAGAGTAAAGAAACCCATTTGTTTTCTTGTGAATTATGTATGTCTAGCAGTTTATTTAAAACCAAATGTGGTAACTTAGAGTGGAAGATACACCTCCTCTGAGCTCCTTGATCAGACTGTTATTTGGAAGACTTAAAAGAAAGTGAGGTTTGTAACCTTTCCTGCAAGTGTCATCATGCTTTCCTACATTTATTACCATTGCCCGAAGAAGCGACAGCCTTATGCGTCCTGCTGTCTACAAACAAGAACTGAAAAAGCTATCAGATAAGTAGAATACAAAATCTGAAATGGGTAATCAATGTTTGATGAGGAAGGTGGGGGAATAAGGAAGATTTCAATAACTATTAAAATCCAAAGCCTAGACTGTCAGGCCATTGCTCACTCTAAATAATACCTCACACCAGTGATAGCTCCTCTAACTTGGAATGAAGAAATTGTGCTTTACCTTCATTCACAATATACAGAATCTTAATATGACCCAAAGTAAAACAAAATTTGGCTCGTGACGTTCGGAAATTTTTAGTAGTAAGAAAAAATAATCCAAAATGTTTTAATTGGTTTAGGTATTTTAGGAGGAATTAACGGGTTGAGTAAATCAGAGCCATCCCTGGAGGGATCCCCAGGTGGGCAAGTAGGAGGAAAAATTGACATTTAAAGCCATGTATAAAACAAAGGGAGTTTAATTATTGTTTTAATGGAGATTTTATAGAATAAAGCAAGTGACTTAAAGCCAAACACATTTCTGTCAGAACAAGGGATGGATCTGAATCACAAAATGCAAATACTGTGGAACCTCCATCCCAAAGTCTTACGCTGGCATGTGGGATTTTGATCTAACAAAACCTGTAGAGCAAACACTACCGATCTGGGGAAAATACCAGTGATATAAAAGGCCAAATGAGGATCAATACAATTAATAGACCACTTTCCTCAGAGCTATTTCCAGGCCATGTATTTGAAGCAGATTAATAGACAGACCTAGATTGTTTCAGTAAGCAATTTGGATGGAACTTGATTCACCTTGAACAGAAAGACAAAAGACCTGACACAATTCACAGGCTGTGATCCAGATTCTGTTCAACATGGAAACTTAAAAGTATAGGAGGTGCAAGGAAGAGAGGGGTCTCAAGCAGGGAAAGAACAAGTAATGTGAAGACAATGACATTTTATTTTCCTGCTAAACTCCTTTAGAAAATCTGTCCATTTACTTCTTGCAGAGACTCCTGCTGTGTATAGCAGCTCGGTATGCACTCAAAATTTTACATGAATGAAATATACGGCTGACAATCTGACCTGTGTTATTTTCTAGCCATTCAAGTTCTGGCTGCAGGCTAGCTGAAGGAAAAGTTTTTAACTAGAAATAGTTCAAAACATGGGAGAAAACTTCCAGAAATAGTCTTCCAGAAAAGACATGCTTGGTTTTGGTGGTGTTTATGTCAGCCCTATCAACTTTTTTTTTTTCCCCCCCTCTCTGAGATTTTCTTCTTTTAATTGCTATTTCTAACTCTGTTCATAAGTGGAAGCTAAATGCTTTTATCTCAATTTAGCTAGAATTTAATGGACCTGTGAAAACACAGACATTTAAATATATGAGCTCTTTACAGGTCTCCATTTAAAGTATTTAAAATTTGCTGACAAGTACTTAATGCTTTTTAGAGAAAATAACCTTGAATATGCATTACAATGAGTAACAGTCCTTTCTTAAAGGGTATCTTTTCTCTTTTATGTAGTATTTTAGTTATGTGGTTTAAAGGTAAAATGCTAAAAGAGCAGTCTAGTTTACAGAATGAACTATGTCTGCTAAGGTCCCGTTTAAAATTTTACGACACTGCGGTTTATTAACATTGGAAGAAATTTAACACCTAGTGTATGGTCCCTATTGTTACCTTCATTTATTATCCTGGCCCTCTAATAGACCACTTCAAACTGGATAACATATCATACAGGAACCAAGCTAGAATTGCTGCTAATAGTGGCTTAATTTGACTGAATGTGGCACACACTCTCCTTTCCTCACAATAGGTTTATTCATCTATGAGTTGGTTTATACGTTATTTAATTAGGAATACCTCATATTTATAGACTTCTAGACTTAGCATTCTCTTTGACTACCCCAGTGCCAAATTGTGCTATTCAAACTGAAAAGTAGAAGAAATGCAGTAAAGTGGAGGCAAGTCAGGTGGCCCAGTGCAACTGGGGCTGTCCAGGAAGGCAATGGATAACTCGAGTAGGGTAACAGGAGCAGAGTAATTACTGAAGTGTGCGCCAAGGAGAGGTAAAGCATATACCACCCTAATAAAGAATGAAACTTCCGGAAGCTATCTATTTGACAGAGAAAACCAGAAAAAGAGGGAAAGCTTTTTATGCATCCTAACACATTTGAAACAGATGTCAAACAGGCAAGACCAGACGTCTTGTGCAATTTCTAATTTGAGATCAAATTACAACAGAAATCAGGGACCACAACCTGAGAAAAGGATTATCAGCAAGACTTTTTGTGTACATAAAAAACAAACGCAGATTTGGCAGGCTAAGGAAGACAACCAAAACAGGCCGTATGTTTTGAGGGGAGGGAACAAGATATGTTAATGCATTGGATAAGTAAGTCTTAAAACTCCTATGAGCACACAGAAATGCAATAAGATCAAACACTCAAAGGAAAGTCTAAATAATGAATTTAAGTTTGTTTAGAAGAAGCAAGATGAAAAATTGTGCAGGATAAGTTAAAAAAAAAAACAGATTTAAGCAGTGTCCGGTGTTCAGGCAGACTATATTTGGAAGAAGCAAAACCATCTTTTAGAAAAGTCAGCAGAGAAAGACTGAATGCATCTAAAACTACGTTTATGATGCAGTGTTGGACAAGAAGTAAATGGAGGGCTTTTTGTGAAATTAGTCCGAAGAATTACATGTGAGAACTGGAACATCAGCTTAAATACTAGTGAAATCTTTATAATTTGTAAAGAGAACCCTGGTGCAAAAGCTTGTGTGCTAGCAGCGACAAAGACTTTGGAGAAAAGTCAGTTGTGGTGAAATAGGGAATGTTTGAAGAAAAACGCAAGAGAATAATTCCTAGTATAAATGTGTATGAAGGAAGGTAAAAAAAAAACAACCAAACAAACAATCTGTATCAAAAGTTTGCTTGATGAAAAGAGTGATAGGCTTCTGAACAATTATTTTTGCTATCTAGAAGCAGCATCAGTAGAAAACTATGGCTTTTGGAGATGGAATCTCAGTGCTAATATCTGTGTTTACTAAATGGGACATATTAAATCTTGTTATGATGGGTAAAAGACCACAATTCAATTGTTATGAGATGAAATGGTTTTCAGAGGAATATGATCATAAGTATGTTACTTCAGGTCCAGGGTGTCCAAGCTCAATGGTGTTATGGAAACTGCTGTAGAAATTGGCAGAAGAATGCTTTAAAAAGCTGAAAAATCAGATTCCTGTTTGGCATTCCTGAATTTCAGGGCAGCGTCCTTTAAATTTGATCTGTCACCAGCTGAAATGTGGTTTGACAGAAAGCTTAGAGCCAGACCACTTGATTGTATAACCTCTTCTTTTAATTTAGAGGTAAGGTAAGTTTAGAAAAAGAAAAAATGAAACAGAAAGTGTACCTGGGGAATGGAAACTATCATACAGCCTGTATCTACATCTGCAAGACAATATACATGGTGGAAAAACATGAGTAAACAAGACATTAATCTTTAGTGAAGTTGTTCCAATGAGGTCGTTATTGAACGTACAGGAGAAATTGGAGATAACTCCTCCTCTTCAGAAAGAAACTGAAGAAGTAAGAGGTGAATTCTGAAAATTTAAGTGTAGAAACAGAAGCAGCTGCGGAGAAGTTGGTCAAAGCGGTCACAGTATTGTAGTAGATGAAGAGCTGAATAGGGGAAGAATTGCAGAGGTTCCTTCAGGAGACCAGAGGAAGGACACAAAAGGACTTCTTGCAACAGACAGTTGCCAAAGGATGTCTGCTATATAAGCAGCCAGAAGAGGCAGCTAATACAGAAGTTGTCTTGTATGCAGCTTTGAACATATCCCTCAAGAAGAAGAAAGGAATAGTGATATTTGGGGCCAGCTGCAACCACATACCTAAGTGTCAGGTTATGAGTGGCGTTCATGGCTGAGCCAACAGAAAATGAAATAATGGAATAATTGTTAAAGGGCGCTGGGGAGACACTATTGCTAGAAAAGCTTAAGGAGAGGTTATGCAAACACCTGTGAGGAATGAGGTAGACATAGTAGTCCTGCTCTGGCCAAAGGGCTGGCCTAAATGATCCCCTGAGCTTTCTAGCTCACCTGGAGGATCTGTTACAGTAGCAAGGGTCTGTAACTGCATTTGGGACAGGAGATCCTAGTAGGATGGCCAGTTCAAAAATGAAATGTAAAATGAAAATCAGAGTCAGAATATTTCCTGGGAAATGAGTTTCCAGGTTCTCCACTGAAATGAAAGATCAATGGATAGAAAAATGCAGATACAAAACCACAGCTCCTTACTCTTTCCCCTCTCTCTCCTCCCTATCTACTTTCCTAAGTCCCAATTCAGTAAAGCATATGTTGTATTTCAGCATCATGTTGAAGCCCCCCTTGAGATCCCAGGGACAACAGAATGCATTACTTGGTGCTTCCCCAAAAGTAATGGCTGGTAGTGGTAAGTGCACGGTCATGAACTTGAATGCATCAGTCTTACTTTGTGTCTGTTCCTGCTCCCACAGCGATTTTGCAAAGCTAAGAATTCATCTGCATGCTGTTGCCTCATTTCCAAACAGGAACCTTGTGGGGAACCTGCAGAGGACGGGTCCGTCTAATGAACTCTATGCAGGTTTGATACGGTGTTAGATGCAAACCTGCAGTCAGTTAAAATGGGCTGCTATTGGCTGCAGATCCAGAGGACCTAAAACTAAGCCTACCAGCGGCAATTTGACCTACCTCCATGTTTTGGGAATAGATGTTGTGTGGGGCTAGACTGGGCAAAAGGAATGGATAATTCGGCATTCAGTTGGTCATCCTCATTGTGTGTGCCTGAGTGTGTTGCACTTGGTCAACAGACTGCAAGTCACGTTAAAAGTAGTAATGAGAAGAGCAAGGCAGGTACTGAGAATTTTCCTTTTTGAGGGATGCTACTTATGATGTTTTCTAAAGCTGAATTTTGAATGGTAAGATGATGGATAGTGAATCATTTAAAAACAAATCTTGTTTAGGTCTTTACCATAATAGGATCTCATTTAACAGAGCTCCTTGTTAACTCATTAAGGAAATTCAAGACTGGAGAATGAAAATAGCTTTGCATACTATCAGAAGGCAAGATGATGCATTGAGTTGTCTCATAAGCAGATGTAGTTATTCCATTGGTTCTTTCTGTGGATTTTATGGCTTCTACTTTTCTCCCTTTACTTCCGACAATCTATAATTAATCTTGGGGAATGTTTGCCGTGCATCATTGTCATTTGATACTCTGTGAGGCTGCTTTGGAAGCCTGTCTGTTGCAGACACAAAGGAAGGAAATTTTTTTCAAGATACAGTGGGTACAAGAAATTAATATCAGGAAGACCTGTCTTGGCTCTTTTTGTACAAAGTGTCTACAACCCTGCAGATTACTGGCAAGAAATGAGAAGGAGGAACGAATGAGCATATGCAATGGAAGAAAGAAGTGGGAACAGGAGATAAGGAAAGTATTTCTTAAAAGAAAATAACCCTGTCCTCCTCTGTATTGTTGTATTTGAACATGTATATGTATAGAGACCTTTAAACATACAACTCTTTCTGAAGGGAGAGATGAAAACTGTTTGGTTTTGTGTTTTCTGATATATTATCAGGTAAATTTTGCAGCAAATGAAGTTAAAAATTTGATTGGATATATGCTGTCAGAGTGGTTGGATTCTAACAGTAGAAAAAAAAACATTCGCATTACACATAACTCAGAAATTTAAGGAATTGGAAACCTTTGGTGCTCATTAAAAAGAAACCTTGCTCTTTCCAAGCTTAGGAACTAAATGGATGAAGACTTCAAGGTATTCCTACTGTAAAAAGGAATCAATTAATGAGAACTTATGTCATAACAGTGTTGGACAGCAAGTTGCAAAGTGACATTTGCTTGGATTTGAAAAGGAAAGAAAAACACTGATTAAGGAGCATATGAAATATTTATTGATTAGTATTTTTCTAATGCATTCTGCTTGTAACAAGTCTGTACTATGAGGTTCTGCACTGTGAACACATATGCACTCTGTAAAATGGGCTTTACAGATCAGCCTTACTGAAATGCTCACTGAAGCACTAACCAGGCAGGATGATGTTCTTCCTTGTGCTTCACAAAATCATAGGGAAGAGCTGATTGATTGGGGTTTGATATTTTTTTTTTTTTTTTTTAAGATGCATTTTCAGAGAGTAAGATAGGACCACCCTGGCAGAAAAAAGGCAACGTACAAACATCTGAAACAGAAACAGTTAGTAGCCCAAACTTTCTAAACTCAGAAACCCAAACTGTGTTCTTTTTCAACGCAGATTCTTGTTTCCTCGGCAAGGCAGACACCTCTGTTTTCACTCTGCAGGACAGGTACTTCATTACCCCCGCTACCCTAGTAGCCACACTGTGTAGCTCTTCCTTCTGAATTCATCTTTCTTGAGCCTTTGTGATTGGAGTTGTGTTTTGAATTCTAGATAAACTCTTAACAGGGTTTTATAGGGATTAATACCCTCCATCTTTGCTACAGTAACTTTGCCAGATAAAATATTAGTTGTTTCTTTAATGACCACATCAGATTGGTGTCTCTTGTTCTTCCAAGCTGACTATTGCAAGGAGATTTTCCTCCTTCTATATTAATTCCAGCTGATTAACTTCGAGCACATAAGAGGATTTTCTTTGATAGCATTGTACAATGTTACAGCCGTTAGTACTGCTGTGTTGTCTATCATTTCTCACTTCGTTCCCTAAAGTCATTTGGTTCTCTCTACATGATAACTCGTTTCTCCTTTCTGGTGGTATCTTCCAGGTCTGCAACAACATCTGCACATTTTATTAGTAGCGTTACAAGTCTTTTCCTTGTGTAAAGGTCATTAAAGAAAAGTTGAACAGAACATGTCCTACGACATGAGATGTTGTCCTAACAGCTTCCCTCTGGTTTGGAAGTTCCTTATTTACTACAGTGCCAGTCATCTCCCTTTTCTTCCTAACCCATCTTACAGTCAGTTTCCTAATTCCCAAATTCTCTGCTCTAGCAATTCCCCTGAATGCCTTACAGTAATCCGGGCAAATTGGATCTAGCATATTTCCCTTGTCTACAGAAAGCCAGTATCTTCTCAAAGAAAAGTATCATCTGTACCTGGCACGATCTGCCTTTTCTCTGTTGTCCATCCACATTGCAGCAACAATTATTCTTTTGGGCCTGTTAGTTTTCATCTAAGAAAAATCTTCAGGATGATGTGAAAATGGATTTGAAATATTCTGTAAGAAAGACAAAGAAATGGTTGCACTGTTCCTAGTACATTTTAATGCCTCTTTAACTAACAACCTCCGCAGGAACATCAGTATTCAGGCTGTCCTGATACTGATGCTAGTGCTGTGTAATGATTATAATAAACCTATTTAGATGAGGAACACAAGGTGTTATAACAACAATCTCCATTACTAGGCAATGAAGTTTGGTGAGTTTTCTATGTTTCGCAAGATTTTTGGTTTATTTTTGGAGCAATGTGAAGGGACAGGATCATTCTAGTTTCTTAAGAGAAATTAAGGGTTTTATGATTTGTGATCATTTCAGATAATGACTTTCAGCAGGAGGGAAGGTTGGCAAAGCAGTAAGAGAACTGAAGGATTTGCCAGTCAAAGACTTTTCAGAATAAAATGTCCAGCACTAGAATTTGCCACTTCGAAGCAGGTCAGCTTAATTAAATAATGATGGCCCTAATAGATATGTAGACATGTAGAAAATTGTGACTCCAGAGTTCTATGCTTTTCTAAAACTTTTGTTAAAATTTTGCATTAAATTTGCACCATAAGCTTTGAACAGATGTATTCAGTAGAACTAGATAAATGATGTGTTGAATGTTATTTCTTAAGGCACTGCAGAAGCCTTTTTCTTGGTCTTGAAAAAATTTTATTTATTTATTTTTTCAATAGTAAGGCTGTCAAGATGAAAGGAAAAAACAAAAACAAACACAAAACCTGAGGGTACTCTGTTTCTTCTGTCCAAACACACACCATAACAGAAACAAGTACAAAGCATTAGTAAATCTATTCCAAAAGTGATTAGTCATCTGTGGTCACTGCATGGAAAAAAACAATACCTATCTTAGTGACATGAGTGGTAAGTCCATCCAGAAGTTGTGTAACAGCAATAAGAATGTGTCAATAGACATTAACAGATTAAAAGCTCCCACCTAATATCTTCCCTGTCTGTATGGGTTTGAGTGTTTTCTTTGCATTTTTTTGAACTCAAGATATGCTTTACCTATTTGTTCTTTATAGATCTCAGAAGAAAGCGTCTCTTTTAAACTCTGTTATTGCTGGATTTTGGGCTTCTGTCAGAAACAGTGCAAGAACAAACAGTATTCAAAAGATCTCGTTTTGCCTCCAGCTAAATTCATTGAGTGTCAAAGCAAGTGATTTATTTATTTATAAAGCAAAAGCAACTCAGTTTTCAAATCACTAAGATTTGGGGGGGGGGGGGGGCAAAGTTGGAGACTAAGTTACATGCTTGGTTCTTATTTTATTTATCTTGGTTCTCCTGTTAAATGTGACCCTGTGGCAGTTTATGGCCCCCATACAGTATACAGTTTGAGTGAAAAATAGATCCATTTGGCCATAGTTTCAGGGAATATTTTTCTAGACATTTACACTGCTGAAAGCTTTATTGCAGCTATCAATGGGAGAAGATACAGACTTTCAAATAAATCTGCTCAATATTTACCTGCTGATTGTCTCAGCTTATGCCTATGCTTTCTATGCAATTTCAAACAAACCTTTAATGAAAACAAACAGAAAAATTGCTCTTAGTTAACTTTTCATAACTGAATGGTAATTTAGGAGCTCCTTCTGTTAGGATAGCTATCTAAGAGTTTGGGGTGGTTTTTTCCTCCTTTTTTTTTTTTTTTTTTTTTTTTTTTTTTTTTTTGGCTCAAACAGCCCCTCTTCTTTTCCCCCTGAAATTGAAATCAAGTAGATATAGAGTGAAAAATTTTCCTGTTCTCTGACATTTTTTGTTGGATTTAAAAGATTTTTCACTTTTTACATGGGATCAAGCCTACGTCTTTCAAAGTTTTTGTGGAAAGCCACAGAAGGCAAGATAATAATTTGGTGGCTGGCATACCTTAAATGCAGTAGACTCAGATATAAAATGAGCAAGGCTCAAGCCTTGATCTTATTCATCACAAATAATATGCTAGTCGCAAATGGTAAGTTTTGGGTCAGTGGGCTATTTTGCCACTCTTCTCCACACAGTTTTGGCAAGCAAGTGCATCAGGCACTGGATCAGTTTAGGCCAGAGAGGTTAACTAAAAGCCCCATGTTTCCACAAAGAATTTTTTTCACAAACAATTGTTCCAATGGATTTTCTTTAAAAAAAAATCATATCCATTTGTTCTAATAGTGATACAGGCACCCCAAATTTGAGATACTTGCAGATCCCCAGTCGCCGAGAGGAGCTGCTGCAGAGCCGGCCTGACCCACAGCGGAGCAGCAGGTCTGGGCGCACAGGGGGTTTCCTGGGGCAGGGAACCGCCAGGGCAGCGGGGAGACCCGCCAGCAGCCGGCAGCTCTCGGGGAGACGCTGGCGAGGCCTGGGCGCTGCCAGAGCAACCGCCAGCACCCCCGCGCCTGTCAAAAGCAGCAGAGGGAGCGCCAGCGACCGGGAGCGCTGCGACCAGAGCCGGCAAACGGGGCGAGGGGCGGCAGCCGGGGCGAGGGGCGGCAGTTGGCCGGCAGTTGGCGCGGGAGGGCGCGCAGGGAGGGCGCCTCTCATAGGTGGGACGTTCCACTGGCCGAGAGGGGACTTGACATACACATAATCCAGCGACCGGGCACCGCTCTGTGACCACCTGCACAGGTCAAGGGCACTCGTCCTGCCTGACCCTCGAGGCAGAATGGTGGGCACTCGCCTGAGAGCACAGGCTGCAGCTCCGGCTGGGGGGTCTGCACCACCTACCCCAGCGGTGGCCGATGCCTCCACGCAGAGGGAGCTGCCGAAGGGAGAGGCTGCAGTGCAGACCCCAGGCTGCAGGAAGGGCCCAGACCTTTCTCCTGGGGCAAGGACAGGCGGCAGACCTGCCTGCAAAGGTGTGCCCAGGGGGAGGACCTCCTGCAGCAGGTGGCTGAGCTGCAGGAGGTGGTGAGAAGGCTGCGTAACATCAGGGAGGCTGGGAAGGAGTTAGATGGCTGGTTCCAAGCACAGTCTGCAGTGGACCCACAGCCTATGGCCAAACAGCCAAAACCTCCCCCGCTGGCACACACAGAAGGGAGGGGGCCAATAATACAGAAGAATGGAAGCTTGCAAAGGCGAGGACCAGCAGGAGGAAGAGACTTCCCCCAAAGGCAGAGGTGCCCTTGCAGAACCGCTTCACCGCTCTGCAGGCTGAAGAGGAAAGACCCGTCACATCAGGAGAGACGCCGGAGCTGAGTAAGGCAGCCCAATCTGCTCCCCGTATAACAACCAGCACAACTAAGAAAAGGTGATGGGTGATAGTAGTAGATGACTCTCTTCTGAGAGGTACAGAGGCACCCACATGCCGACTTGACACGCTCTCTGGAGAAGTGTGCTTCTTATCGGGGGCTCGTATCAGGGATGTCATCATATCCTGGGCTGCATCAAGAGTGACCAGCAGGTCGAGGGAGGTGATTCTGCCCCACTCTTCCACTCTCATGATACCCCACCTGGAGTACTGTGTTCAGCTCTGTGGCCCCCAAAACAAGAAGGACATGGACTTGTTGGAGCAAGTCCAGAGGAGGACCAGGAAGATGATCAGAGGGCTGGAGCACCTCTCCTATGAAGACAGGCTGAGAGAGTTGGGGTTGTTCAGCCTGGAGAAAAGAAGGCACCAGGGAGACCTTCTAGGAGCCTTCCAGGACCTAAAGGGGGCCTACAAGAAAGGTGGAGAGGGACTTTTGACAAGGGCATGTAGTGATAGGCCAAGGGGTAATGGCTTTAAACTGAAAGAGGGTAGATTTAGATGAGCTATAAGGAAGAAATTCTTCCCTGTGAGGGTGATGAGGCACTGGACCAGGTTGCCCAGAGAAGTTGTGGATGCCCCATCTCTGGAAGTGTGCAAGGCTGGGTTGGATGGGGCTTTGAGCAAGCTGGTCTAGTGGAAGGTGTCCCTGCCCATGCCAGGAGGATTGGAACTAGATGATCTTTAAGGTCCCTTGTAACCCAAACCATTCTATGATTCTATGAAAATTTGCTGACAGCTGCAGACTAGGAGCATTTTTTTTCTAGATGAAAAAGGGTGAAGGTGAGTCATATTGGCTGATGATGACCAATCTAGAGCAGTGAATTTTTTCTCTCTCAAGTAGCCTGCTTCAGGCTCCTACCTCACTGTTTTGCTCAAGCAGAAGATCTGAACACCATCCCAGTGTGGAAAGTTTTGTAGGGTAGACTATTATAAAATCCAGAACCCTAACAGTAATTAATTAGTTATGAAAGCACACTAATGGAAAAGGTTCTTCTTTTTTGCTAAGTTCAGGCTCCTACTATCGCAGGCAACTACATCGCTTTCATAAACAATGAAATTCTTTTCATAAATTGAAACTCCATCCCTTGCTAGATTTCAGTTTGGTTTCTTCTACTAGCAGATGACTCCAAACCCCCATTCTTTTAATCAATAAAAGCCATACATTTCCAGGCTGTGTTTACTGACTGTTTCTAGCTGCCTGCACTAAATGTCTCTT
>CM020216.1:60635341-60745341 GCA_009819775.1 Phoenicopterus ruber ruber | reverse complement strand
AAAACTGGGGAGAAGGCACTGATGTTGTTGGTTGCTGCTAAACCAGCAAGGACATCTGGCAGTTGCCCAGGTTTGGCTAACGTGCAGGTGCAAAACCTTGGGAGGGGTATAGCCAGCAGAGTTGCTCCAAACTGGCCAAAGAGAGGAGGCCAGAGCACAGACGTCATGCCCCGGGGAAGGGAGGGTCGGCCCGTGGGCCGCTTCCCTTCTTCTTCCTTCTCTCTCCCTTTTTGCCTTCGTTGGGGCCTTTCCTGGTTGGTGGGTTCGTTCGGCTCTTGCTTCCCTGGCTTGCTCTCTCTGCAACTTGCTCTTCTGGGACACCTGCTGCTGGGGAACATTCCTTTTCCCTGACTGCTGCTCGGGACGGGCTGGATCGGTCGTCGCGTGGTGAGAAATTGGGCATCGGTCCTTTTAGAACTTCTATTAGCTTTCTATCTTTTTATTCTTATTATCGTGATTAATAGAATTTCTCTTCTTCTTCGCTGTCCTGGTGAACTGTTTGGATCTCAACCCGCGAGTTTTCCTTCCTCTCCCATTCTCCTCGCCACCCCAGCGGGGAGGGGGGGCAGGGAGCCAGCGGCTGCGTGGGATGGGGGGTTACCGGCTGGCCTTAAAGCGCGACAAGCACAGGGCCTGCCTCGGGGCCAGCAGCCCAAAGGCCTTCCTCCCAAGGATGCTGGGCGCGGGGGCGGCGGGCGGGGCCGCGCAGGGGGGGCCCCCTCACCCCCATGTCACAGTGCCAGCACCCGGCAACGCGGCACTCCCACTGCCCCGCGCCAGCATAAAAGGCAGCCTCCTCCCGCCTCCCGCTGCCACAGCTGCCCCGCCAGCAGCCGAAGACAGCCGAGAGGACGTCCTTGCGCATCCAGTGCAATGACTTGGAGGGGTGAGGGAGGAAGACCGGAGACGGGAGGAGGCTGCTGGAGGTTCTCTGCTGCAAGGCCAGCACCCAGCAGGGCTACCTTAAGCTCAGCTGATGGATGGATGGAAATCCTGCTTCAGCCTTTGGAGAAGAGATGCCAGCTCCTCGGGAGATGAGAAGAACCACCAACACCTGGAGGGTGCCCGAGGCAATCATCAGGCCTTTGCAGCTGGATGGCAGTGGCAAGAGCAAGGGAATGCCTTCTGGAGGAGCACAGCAGAGCTCGCCGTCCTCACGCCCTGCGGAGCCAGGGGCAGCAGCCGTAAGAAATGGGAGGCGGCAGAGATGTTGGCAGGGGGGCCAGCGCTTTGGAGCAGCCCACGGTGCCCTGCCAGGCGCAGGAAGGATTCTTGCCCCAAGGTGCATCAGGCCGGGGGGCATTTGGCCACTCCGGGAAGCCCCTCAGGTGGCTGCAGCTTGAGGGAGAATAGGGCTTGGGCATCTGCTGGGAGGCGTGCCAGGCTGTGGGAGGAGGAGGCAGGTCTTGCTTCAACATGCTCAGGGACTAGCCGATCGCAGCGCTGGGGTCAGGAAGGAATTTTTGCCCCCGGGGCAATTGGCCACTGCTCCCGGGGGTTTTTTGCCTTCCTCTGCAGCATTGAGCAGGGACCACTTGTCAGGGCTCCTCTGCTCCCTTTAGCCTAGCTTGCTGCCTGCTGCTCATGCACCACGAAGATGGGCCTCTCGTGTCCTGCAGCTGGGGAGAGAAGGCTTTTTTTCCCCCACGGGGGGCTAGCAAGTGCCTCCGGGGGTTTTTTGCCTGCCTCTGCAGCCACTCAGCAGCACGGCCCTTGCCAGGGCTCCTTTGGGCCTTTTGCCTAGGGGCCTGCTGCTCCTGCTCCACGAAGGTGGCCCTCGTGCCCCGCAGGCGGGGGAGGAAGGCTTCGAGAGTGCCAGGCCGGGCCCCAGGGGGGTCCCCGCGCCCGGCTTCTTGTCCTCTGTCGCACTGAGCACAGCCCCTTATCAGGCCTCCTCTGGGCCCCTTTCGCCAGCTTCTTGTCTGCTGCTCCTGCGCCTCCAAGGCGCCCCTCGTGCCCTGGCTCTCTCGGGCTCTCTTGCCCCTTGCCCGATTGGAGCGGGAGCCAGCTCTGGCTCTTGCCTTGGCTCCATTTCCCCGGCCAAACAGCCGCGGCTTGCACGGGCTCCGGGCTCGCTGCACCATCAGGAGCTGCCCCTTGTCAGCTCTCCCAGCGCGCAACGCAAGCGCTGGGCAGGCGTGAGAGCGCTTGTCCTGCAGCACTGCCCAAGAAGCACAGCGGCGCAGCAAGTTTGGGAAGGCAAGAAGTGTGCTGGTCATCGCTATGTCTCCTACTTTGGAAAACACCCCACGGTACCACACAGCTCTCCTCCTCCTCCTCCTCCTCCTCCTTCCTCCTCCTCCGCGGCAGTACCTATGCTCATTCTTCCGGTTCTACCTGGTGAGGGAAAGAGGGATGGCTTAGCCTGTATTCCTGCTGCTGCTTTCTGTGGCTTTTCTGTGGCTTTCTGCGGCTTTCTGTGGCTTTCTGCAAGACTGCAAGGGATGTTTTGTCAAGCTAAACGGAAGAATGCATCAGCCTGCTCCTTGCTCCACGTGGCCATTGTCTTCATACCTGTGAGCATCGGCTCTGAAATGGATTCAGAAAAGAACATAAAATGAGATAAAATGACATTAAATAACATAAAATGACATTAAATAACATAACATAACATAAATGACATAACATAACATAAGATAGCATAAAATAACATAAAATAACATAAAATAAATTAAAATCCAATGTTAATTCCACTTGTAAGGTGTTTGATTTGTGTCCTTGAAAGTGGTTTGGAGTTGAATAACCCCTGTCGTTTCAGGGAACTAACGGTCTCATGGTTATTTGAGTCATCGTGAGGGATGCATCATGTCATTCAACAACATCATTATTAGTTCTTGCTAAGAGATTAAGGACTTTTTTCAGCCTCCCAGGTTTTGCCAATGTGCAGGTGCAAAAACCTGGGAGGTGTATAGCCAGTATAGTTTACCCAAACTGGCCAAGGGAAGTTATTCCATACCATAGATGTCATGCCCAGTATATAAGTGGGGGTCAGCGGTGGGCTGGGTTTCCTCCCTCCCACTCTCTCTCTGGCTCTCAGGAACTTGTGTTTCAAGGATTGCTGGCTGAGGAAATCGCGGTTCCAAGATCACGGCTCGGGATCGTTCTGAGATCGCTCTCGATTTGCTCATGATGGTTGCTTGGGATGGGCTGTATCGGTCATCGGGACATCGAGCAGTGAGAAATTCCGTATCGTTCATTTTGTATATCTCTTATCATTATATTTATTGTCATTGTTATTCATTATTAATATATAATATTATTATTATTATATTTCCTTTGCTCTCCTAGTAAACTGTCTTTATCTCAGCCCATGAGTTTTTCCTTTTGTTTTCCAATTCTCCCTCCCCATCCCACTGGGGAGGAGGAATTGTGAGCGAGCGGCTGCGTCGGTACTTGGTTGCAGCTGGGGTTAAACCACGACTAGAGATATTAAGCAGAACTGGCCCTAATACTGAGCCCTGGGGAACACCACTTGTGACCAGCTGCCAACTGGATTTAACTCCATTCACCACCACACTTTGGGACCAGCCAGACAGCCAGTTTTTACCCAGCGAAAAGTAGACCCATCCAAGCCATGAGCAGCCAGTTTCTCCAGGAGGACCGCTGTGGGAAAAACAATGTCAAAGGCTTTACTGAAGTCCTGGTAGACAACATCTACAGCCTTTCCCTCATCCAATAAGCAGGTCACCTTGTCATAGAAGGAGATCAGGTTGGTCAAGCAGGACTTGCCTTTCACAACCCATGCTGACTGGGCCTGATAGCCTGGTTGTCCTGTGCATGCCGCGTGATGGCACTCAAGATGATCTGCTCCATAACCTTCCCCAGCAACGAGGTCAGACTGGCAGGCCTGTAGTTCCCTGGATCCTCTTCAGCCCTTCTTGTAGATGGGTGTCACATTTGCTAATGTTCAGTCAACTGGGACCTCCCCAGTTAGCCAGGGCTGCTGATAAATGATTGAAAGTGGCTTGGTGAGCACTTCTGTCAGCCCCCTCAGTACCCTTGGGTGGATCCCATCTGGCCCCATAGACTTGTGTGTGTATGCAAGGATGGGATGCAAAGCTGGATCAGTTTGAGAAATGATAAGATAAAGAGTCTAGATTACAGCCTTTACATTAGATTTAATTGCGCACCCTGGAGCCCAACAATATGCATTTTATATCAAGTGACACTTGAAACCCGATGCCCAGCGCGTCTGCTGGCACAGCAAGGTGGAGACTACCGGGGCACACTAGCAACATCCCTGAAGGAGTGAAGATTAGGGAAGAGGTTGTAGACATGGTAGTAGAGTACTCCATCCGGGCAAATTTGGTCTTCTGTCAAGAAATCTCACCCTGATTTTTTATTTGCAGCAGATTCTTCAGTAGTTAAGCTACAGAATTTACTTTAGGGTTGCCTGAGGACTGTCTCCGAAGCTCCCCTATCATCTGTTCAAATGAACTCATCAGGTCACCACAAGGCACAGTGACAAAGGAGCAAGGGGGTTGTACTGCAGTTACTTCTCAAGATAGTTTAACCCTGAGGAATTGAAGTCACTCTGACTTCTGGCAGTGTAGTCAGCTCCTGGAGTAGTGTAAATTCCTGCTTATTCTACATTTCCGTGTGCCTGGTGGCTGCCGGTAAGAAGACAACTGCAGGTTTTCAGCAGTTTCTAAACGAAAAAGCCCAGGGAAAGAAGAAGCAGTGACTTCAAGTTATGCTTTTGCCTGCAGGGCACCAGGATGCTTGGAGGCCAGTGTGGGCACTAGCATGCTGCATGGGCATCTTCTGTGGGCTGTTACCCATCTTGGTGCAGCTCAGTATATATGCCAACAAGGACTAAGGATTCCCTACTGACTTGTGCCACCCCCCTCTCTGTGCTGCCTTACAAGGGTTTGCACAGAGTTGCCAATGGCAGCTTTGCCTATGGACTTCGTTCCTTGGGGGCGTTTGTCCTCTCCTGATGCAGGACACCAGCATAT
Organism: Phoenicopterus ruber ruber; assembly: GCA_009819775.1. NCBI lineage: Eukaryota > Metazoa > Chordata > Aves > Phoenicopteriformes > Phoenicopteridae > Phoenicopterus > Phoenicopterus ruber. The sequence goes on along the minus strand of CM020216.1, from coordinate 60,740,383 downwards.
GAAGACTCAATGAGAAAGTGAATGGTCGTTACGGGGCACCTCTCTTCCACAGTCGCTGCAAGCTTGACATAAGAAATGGATGCAATGGTCCTTTTCCTTTTTAGATGAGCAGACCAGAGTCAGCTGAGCTTTTTCCTGTGAGAAACACACTTTTTTTCCATTCCGTAATGACTTATTTATGTCACTGTACATTGATTCTGCTAGAATGGAATATTAACTACAGAATATCAATTACATTGTGCATGATCCAGAAGAAACGACATTAACAATAGCATAAAGTAGTTACGATTTTATGAACTCACAATCTTGTATGATCCTTTATTAAATGTTGCAGGTGAACATAGGTTTTTATGTTTGGATCTACGTTAGCTGAATGAAATGAAAACATCAAAAAGGCAGGGCTGTTATAGTTCAGTGAAGTACTGGGGTGGTTTCTCACCTTCACCCTTTTGCATCTAGAAAAAAAATGCTCCTAGTCTGCAACTGTCAGCAAATTTTCATAGAATCACAGAATGGTTTGGGTTGGAAGAGACCTTAAAGATCATTTAGTTCCAACCCCCGTGCCATGGCAGGGACACATTCCACTAGACCAGGTTGCTGAAAGGCCCATCCAGCCTGGCCTTGAACACTTCCAGGGAGGGGGCATCCACAACTTCTCTGGGCAACCTGTTCCAGTGTCTCATCACCCTCACAGGGAAGAATTTCTTCCTTAGAGCTCATCTAAATCTACCCTCTTTCAGTTTAAAGCCATCAACCCTTGTCCTATCACTGCATGCCCTTGTCAAATGTCCCTCGGCAGCTTTCTTGCAGGCCCCCTTTAGGTACTGGAAGGCTGCTAGAAGGTCTCCCTGGTGCCTTCTCTTCTCCAGGCTAAACAACCCAACTCTCTCAGCCTGTCTTCATAGGAGACGTGCTCCAGCCCTCTGATCATCTTCCTGGTCCTCCTCTGGACTTGCTCCAACAAGTCCATGTCCTTCTTGTGTTGGGGGCCCCAGAGCTGGACGCAGTACTCCCGGTGGGGTCTCAGGAGAGCAGAGTAGAGGGCCAGAATCACCTCCCTCGACCTGCTGATCATGCTCTTTGATGCAGCCCGGGATATGGTTGGCTTTCTGGACTGCAAGCACACATTTCCGGGTCATGTTGAGCTTCTCATCAACCAACACCCTCAAGTCATTCTCCTCAGGCCTACTCTCAATCATTCTCTGCCCAGCCTGGATTTGTGCTTGGGATTGCCCCAACCCATGTGCAGGACCTTGCACATGGCCTTGTTGAACTTCATGAGATTTGCATGGGCCCACCTCTCAAGCCTGTCAAGATCCCTCTGGACGGCATCCCTTCCCTCCAGCGTGTCAACTGCACCACACAGCTTGGTGTCATCAGCAAACTTGCTGCGGGTGCACTCCATCCCACTGTACATGTCACGACAAAGATGTTAAACAGCACCGGTCCCACTACTGACCCCTGAGGAATGCTACTCCTCACTGGTCTCCACTTCAACATTGAGCCGCTGACAGCAACGAATTGAGTGCAATGCTACAGGCTCTGGGGACAGCTGTCTGAATTGAGCCAGCAGTGTGCCCAGGTGGCCAAGAAGGCCAACGGCATCCTGGCCTGTATCAGAAATAGTGTGGCCAGCAGGAGTAGGGAGGTGATTGTCCCCCTGTACTCGGCCCTGGTGAGGCCACAACTCGAGTACTGTGTTCAGTTTTGGGCCCCTCACTACAAGAAAGACATTGAAGTGCTGGCCCCGAGCAGGCCCTGTGCTTGTCGCGCTTTAACCCCAAATTGTAACCCCATCCCACGCAGGCCACTCACTCACTCCCCCCCCTCCCTGCTGGGGTGGGGAGGAGAATTGGAGAGAAAGGAAAAACTCACAGGTTGAGATAAAACAGCTCATCAGGACAGCAAAGGAAAAATATAAAAATATATTTATAATGATAATATATATAAGGATAATAGAATATATAAAACAAACGATACACAATTTCTCACCACCTGACGACTGATACAGCCCGTCCCGAGCAGCAGGCAGGGAGCAGGGGTATCCCCCCAGCTATCCCAGAACAGCAAGTTCCAGAAGAGAGCAGGCGAGGGAACAAACAGTCGAAACGAATGAAAAACAAAAAGGAAAATAGGGAAACAAAAGCGACCCAAAGGAAGCTTAACGATTAAGGCAAGTTAAGGGTTTAAAAGCCTAGTTGAACCCCCTGGCCGACCCTCACTTATACCAGACATGATGTCTATGGCATGGAATACTCTCTTGGCCAGTTTGGATCAACTATCCTGTCTCTACCCCTCCCAAGTTTTTGCACCTGCACGTTAGCAAAACTGGGAAACTGCAAAATGTCCTTGGTCATTTAGCAGCAACCAACAACATCCGTGCACTATCACCATTCTTCACACACTAAATCCAAAACACAGGAGCTGCTGAAGACAAAACTAGCTCCATCCTGGCCTAAACCAGGACAGTATCCAACCCCTTTTTCCATACCATTTTAGTTATGCTCAGGTCTCTCACTTTCCAGTTAATCACTGCCCACTTATGTTTTTAATATATATACACACAGATATCATTCCCTTAGTCTATGGACCATCCCTCCAAAATGTCTATAGAGTTCATTTAGTCCATGATTTTGGGTTCCATCTGTCTTAACAGTGTTTCAGGGCAGGAGAGATGGTGTGCAGTGTTGGATTGTTGCATGCTGCATCTGGAACTTACAGCTGGTGTCTCTTGTCCGCAGCCAGCAGGTTGAGGATGTCGATCCTGACTGTGGGCCAGTTGTTGAAGTCAGTCAATCACTGCTGCACTTTGCTCGGTCTCATCAGAGTTCGCTCTTCGTTGGTTCGGGTGATTCTTACTGTAATACCTTTGATACAGAAACAGAAGTAAAGCAATGATTATATACACTATATACATTACATAAATTATTATATACAGTATATTATAGTGATTAACATCATACAGTTTGAACTATGGCTATTTTCACCTAAAATCAGATCCCTTGAGGTACACATCGAATTTCTCCATCCTCCTGCATTACCCACCAAGTGCATCCAGATCCTTGAGTGAAAGACAATCCCACGGATGGGTTTGCCTTTGCCCGAGGCAGAATAACCCAGACTGTCTTCCACAGCATGTTTTTTACATGCACCACAGGAACTTTCTCTCTTCTACCATACGTAAAAGTTTTGACTGGGCAGGGCTAGCTCGATTGGTGGATCCCCTAGTGTTGACTAAACCAAGTGGTTTTTGCTAAATGTGTATCCCAGTTTTGAAGGTTCCACCACCCAATTGCTTTCAGTGTAGTTTTTAACAGCCCATTGTACCGTTCGATTTTCCCAGAGGCTGGTGCACAATAGGGGATGTGATACACCCACTCAATGCCATGCTCTTTGGCCCAGGTGTCTATGAGGTTGTTTCGGAAATGAGTGCTGTTGTCTCACTCAATCCTTTCTGGGGTGCCATGTCGCCATAAGACTTGCTTTTCAAGACCCAGGATGGTGTTACAGGTGGTGGCATGGGGCATGGGATATGTTTCCAGCCATCCGGTAGTTGCTTCCACCATTGTAAGCACATGGCACTTGCCTTGGCGGGTCTGTGGGAGTGTGATATAATCAATCTGCCAGGCCTCCACATATTTATATTTCAGTCATCGTCCTCCATACCAAAGAGGCTTAATCGCTTGGCTTGCTTGATCACAGCGCATGTTTCACACTCATGGATAACTTGTGCGATAGTGGTCCATAGTTAAGTCCACCCCTCGGTCACGAGCCCATCTGTATGTTGCATCTCTTCCTTGGTGGCCTGAGTGTCATGGCCCAACGAGCCAGGAATAATTCACCCTTATGTTGCAGTCCAAGTCCACTTGAGCCACTTTAATCTAGCAGCCTGATCCACCTGCTGATTTTTTTTTGATGTTCCTCAGTGGCTCGACTCTTGGGTACATGAGCATCTACATGACGTACTTTCACAACAAGCTTCTCTACCCGGGCAGCAATATCTTGCCACAGTTCAGCAGCCCAGATGGGTTTGCCTCTGCGCTGCCAGTTGCTCTGCTTCCATTGCTGTAACCACCCCCACAGGGCATTCACCACCATCCAGGAGTCAGTTATAGAGGCAGAGCTTTGGCCACTTTTCTCGCTCAGCAATATCTAAAGCCAGCTGGATTGGCTTTCACCTCTGCAAACTGACTGATTCACCTTGCCTTCAGTGGCTTCCGCCAACTCGTCGTGTAGGACTCCACACAGCAGCTTTCCATCTTCGATGTTTTCCTACAATACAGCAGGATCCATCGGTGAACAGGTCATATCGCTTTCCATGTTCTGGCAGTTATTATACGGTGGGGCCTCTTCAGCACGCATCACCTCCTCCTCTGGTGACATTCCGAAATCTTTTGTCTTCTGGCCAGTCTGTGATCACTTCCAAGATTCCTGGGCAACTGGGGTTTCCTATTCGAGCTTGCTGTGTGATCAGTGCGACCCACTTACTCCATGTGGCATCGGTGGCATGATGTGTAGAGGGGACTCTCCCTTTGAACACCCAGCCCAGCACCGGCAGTCAGGGTGCCAGGAGAAGCTGTGCTCAGTGCCGGTCACTTCCGAAGCAGCTCGAACCCCTTCATATGCTGCCAAGATCTCTTTCTCAGTTGGAGTGTAGCAGGCCTCGGATCCTCCTGTATCCCCAGCTCCAAAACCCTAGGGGTCGACCTCGAGTCTCCCTGGTGCTTTCTGCCAGAGGCTCCAGGTAGGGCCGTTCTCCCCGGCTGCGGTGTAGAGCACATTTTTAACATCTTGTCCTGCCCGAAACTGGTCCAAGGATTGCTGTATGAACTATCTCCTGTTTAAATTTGTTCGAAGGCTTGTCATTGCTCAGGGCCCCATTTAAAATCGTTCTTCTTCCGGGTCACTTGATAGAGAGGCTTACAATAGAACTGTAATTTGGAATATGCATTCTCCAGAAACCCACATGCCTAAGAAAGCTTGGGTTTCCTTTTTGTTAGTTGGTGGAGACATTGCTGTTATCTTGTTGATCACGTCCATTGGAATCTGACGACGTCCATCTTGCCATTTTATTCCTAGGAACTGGATCTCTTGTGCAGGTCCTTTGACCTTACCTCGTTTATGGCAAAACCGGCTCTCAGAAGGATTTGGACTATTTTCTCTCCTTTCTCAATAACTTCTTCTGCTGTGTTGCCCCACACAATGATGTCATCAATGTATTGCAGGTGTTCTGGAGCTTCACCCTTTTCCAGTGCAGTCTGATCAGTCCATGGCAAGGGTGGGGCTGTGTTTCCACCCCTGGGGCAGTCGATTCCAGGTGTACTGGACGCCCCTCCAGGTGAAATGCAAACTGCGGCCTGCACTCTGCTGCCAAAGGGATTGAGAAAAATGCATTAGCAATGTCAATGTGGCATACCACTTGGCTGCCTGGACTCTGGTTCATACTGAAGTTCTAGCATGTCTGGCATGGCAGCGCTCAGTGGTGGCGTGACTTCATTCAGGCCATGATAGTCCACTGTTAGTCTCCATTCTCCGTTAGATTTAGTAATGGCCATATAGGACTATTAAAGGGGAGTGAGTCTTGCTGATTACTCCCTGGCTTTCCAGTTGACGAATCAGTTTATGGATGCAGGTCAGGAGTCTTGGTTGGTGTGATACTGCCGCTGGTGCATCGTTGTGGTAGCAATTGGTACCTGTTGCTCTTTGACCCTCAGCAAACCCCACAACGGAAGGATCCTCTGAAAGACCGGGCAAGGTGGACAGCTGCTTAATGTCCTTTTGTCTCCACAGCGCTCTACCAAAAGCCCACCGGTGCCCTTTTGGGTCTTTGAAATACCCTCTCCTGAGGTAGTCTATGCCAAGGATGCATAGACTTGGGCCAGACTTGGCATCTGGGCCAGTCACAATGGGTGCCTTTGCCACTTGTTCCCAGTTAGGCTCACTTTGGCCTCCAGTAAAGTTAACTCTTGGGACCCCGATGTTACTCCAGAAATAGAAATGCGTTCGGCCCCTCTATAGTTCGATGGCATTAGGGTACACTGCGCACCAGTGTCCACTAGAGCCTTGTACTTCTGGGGGGCTGATGTGCCAAGGCCATCGAACCCACACAGTCCAGTAAACTCGGTTATCCCTCCCTTCCACCTGGCTGGAGGCAGGGCCCCTCTAATTCTGATTATAATACCCGCTGTCAACAAATGGGTTCGTGTGGGACATATGGGGTCGAATCTCATCCCTGTTTCTCATTTCTTGTAAGTACGAATCAGAAGCCCTTCTACCCCATCTGGGGAACTGCCCACTGGAGACTGGAGCAGCAATTTTCCTGGAAGAACCCTTATTTGTAGCTGTTTTCTTTTTCAACTCACGTACCCTTGCCTCTAGGGTCGAGGTGGATTTTCCATCCCACTTCCTCATGTCCTCTCCATGGTCACGGAGGTAAAACCACAGGGTACCTCGCTGCGTGTACCGTCTCTCTTGAGCAGGGGAAAATTTTCTCCTAACAGCTGAGATACTGGTCCGTACAGGTGGCAAGTAGGACCTGTCCTCTTTGAGTTGCCAAAACTCCCGGCACATTCTTTCAGCCAGTTTTTCCACAGCTGAGACACAGGCCCGTAAGGAGGAAGAGATATTGTCCTCATACTGCCGGAGTTGGTTAGCCACTGCACGCATCAGTGGTGCCTCACTGTCTTTCCAACCCATGTTGCCAATGAGTTGGCATACAATGATGGTGCGCTATGTAAAACTTCTGCCACATGGGTCGGGTACATTGGACCTCCATCCGGATCTACGGGTGTCTGCGGGTCATCCAGGTCATGATAAATCAATTCCCGCACAGCTAATTCCCTCAGAAACTGAATACCTCCCTCCATACTGGTCCACTTCTTTGGGTGGCCTATAATGTCTTCCTTAAAGAAATACCTGTCCCTCACACCTGACAGGAGTCTGCTCCAGAGACTGCGGGCTTCTGCCTCTCTTCCAATCGCCCCTGTCAATGGCCGCTTCCTTAGACAAGGATCCCAGCTGCCTGGCTTCCCTGCCCTCTAGTTCTAGGCTACTGGCCCCGTTGTCCCAGCATCGGAGCAGCCAGGTGATGAGCTGCTCACCTTGATTACGGCTGTAATCTTTTCGGATATCTCACAGCTCAGTCAGGGATAGGGGTCGGGTGATTATCTCTGCTTCTGCCTCTCCCTGTTCTTGTGATGTCCCTGGTTCATCCTCATCTTTTGGGACATGAGCTGATTTTTTGTGCTTTTCTCTTTTGTACAGGGGCAACTGATAACAGCATGGGTGGATCTGCAGTACCTGTCACAGCAGCCACGGTGCTCATAGCTGGGGCTTGAACAGCCGCGGTGCCATGGCAGGGACTGGGACAGCAGCGATGCCCACAGCAGGGGTTGCGACGGCCGCGGTGCCCCGTAGCAGCGATTGGGGTAACCGCGATGCCCCGCGGCGGGGGGTGGAGCAGCCGCGGTGCCTGGAACAAGGAGCGGGACGGGCCGCGGTGCCCGTAACGAGAGCTGCGGCAAGCAGCGGTGGCCGCGGCGGGGGGTTGTAACAGCGGCGGCGGGGGGTGGCAACAGCCGCAACGCCCGTAACAAGGCTGGGACGGCCGCGATGCCCAATTTGCAGGGGCTGGAGCGGCCGCGGTGGCCGTGGCGGGGGGTGGAGCGGACGAGGCGGGGGCTGGCGCAGACGCAGCGGGGCGTGGCGCGGCCGCGGTGGCCGCGGCGGGGGGTTGCAGCGGCTGCAGCGCCCATGGCGGGGGCTGGCGCGGCCGCGGGGGCCGCAGCGGGGGTTGGGACGGTCGCGGTGGGCCCTGGCGGGACACTGGGGCGGCCGCGGTGCCTGCGGCGGGGGGTCGGGGCCGGGGCAGCCGCGGTGCCCGTGTGGCGAGGAGCGGAGCCAGCCCCGGTACACGTAGCTGAAGCGTGGGCGGCCGCGGCGCCCGTGGCGGGGGACGGCGCGGCCGCGGGGCTGTAGCAGGGAACCGGGGTGGCCCTGCGCATACGTCCTGCACCAGCTTCTAAGCAAAATTAGACACAAATCATTCCTAGTGATAGCAGTAGCAAGCCGGTCCGAACATCCAGAAGTATTCCAACTTTTCAGAAACTCCCGTAACTCACCAGGAGGGCAACGAGAAATCAAAGGAAGGCACTTTTACCCAGGAGGGGAAAGAGAAATCGAAGGAGGAAGTTTCCCCCTGTTGACCCCCCGGGAAGGAAAAATAAAGGAATAATTACTGATAGTCCCCACCAGATTGCTCCCGAAGTACAAAGCTGTAAACTGGGGGTGCCGCTTCGTTCTGCATATCGCCCCCGCCCCGTATATGAATACAGGTAGTAAACTGGTCTAAACAACCAATGATTGTATCACGCCATAAGCCAGTGCTAAAGCACACACCCGAAACAATAACCTTAATCCAGCGCCCAGAGGTAACAAACCACACATAAATACTGATAAACAGCATAAACAGTAAGTTAGGTGCTGCATGGTACAAATCTGAGAGCAACTCTCTAAAGAAGTAAAACAACATTGTGACCAGTGACAATAAAGTAATACAATGGATGCTTGTAATAAATTGTTTAACACACTCTGGTCAAGTCTGTTGTTATCTCAACCCTTTCAGCCTGACCCGGAGGCTTTAAACCCTGGACCCTCAATCTGATGCTCTCTCAGCTGAGCTAGCCGGACCCCTCTCGAGCCCCACGTTGGGCACCAAAAAGGACTGTCGTGGTTTAACCCCAAATTGTAACCCCATCCCACGCAGCCGCTTGCTCACTCCCCCCCCTCCCTGCTGGGGTGGGGAGGAGAATTGGAGAGAAAGGAAAAACTCACAGGTTGAGATAAAACAGCTCATCAGGACAGCAAAGGAAAAATATAAAAATATATTAATAATGATAATATATATAAGGATAATAGAATATATAAAACAAACAATACACAACTTCTCACCACCCGACGACTGATACAGCCCGTCCCGAGCAGCAGGCAGGGAGCAGGGGTATTCCCTCCCAGCTATCCCAGAACAGCAAGTTCCAGAGAGAGCAGGTGAGGGAACAAACAGCCAAACGAACAAAACACAAAAGGAAAAATAGGGAAACAAAAAGCGACCCAAAGGGAAGCTTAACGATTAAGGCAAGTTAAGGGTCTAAAAGCCTAGTTGACCCCCTGGCCGACCGTCACTTATACCGGGCGTGATGTCTATGGTATGGAATACTCTCTTTGGCCAGTTGGGTCAACTACACTGTCTCTCCCCCTCCCAAGTTTCTGCACCTGCACGTTAGCAAACCTGGGAAACTGCAAATGTCCTTGGTCATTTAGCAGCAACAACAACATCCGTGCACTATCACCATTCTTCTCACACTAAATCCAAAACACAGGAGCTGCTGAAGACAAAATTAGCTCCGTCCTGGCCTAAACCAGGACAGGTGCTTAGGGACATAGTTTAGTGGTGGACTTGGCAGGGTTAAGTTTACAGCTGGACTCAATGATCTTAAAGGTCTTTTCCAACCTGAACAATTCTATGATTCTTCTGTGCCTTTCCAGCCTCTATGAGGCCCCAGGTAGAGGCAGGGAACTGCAGCCATTTCTTATGCTCGTGCTTTAGACGGGGCCTTTTCCAGGTTTCTGCACCCAGCAACCTAAATTGTTGACAAGTGTTGTTTCACAGTTAAATAACTGCTGGTTTTCATTGTTGTGCAGTGAGGGGCAAAAGTATTCCACATATCACTTCTGAATTGATTTAGGCAGTCTCTGAACAACGAGTGTTAGTTTTATTTTCAAAAGTCTGCAAAGGAGCAGTCTTCACCCTTGTTATGGGTTCTAGGAGAATCAAAGCACAAAATTAGCAAAATGTTTATAACCAAGTTGGAGGAAGAAAATAAATTTAGGAAAGAAAGCCAGCTAGGATAATCTACATCTCATACTTGCCTGGAACACACATGCAATAGCTTTGTGGGACAAGCTCAGAAAAATCAATACTCGAAATGAAATATCATTGGAATCCTCTTCTCATTTCAGCTGTGGTCTCAGTGAGGAGCCATAATGTATCCATGAATAATGTTTAGCTTCAATCTCTTTTACAGCCGTTCCAAACAGATGAGCAATTTTTGAAAAGCAACTGTTGAAGATGCACTTTTGCCTCTTCATCAAAAACATATAAAAATGAAATATATTGCAGTATTATTGCAATGTATTACAAACCTTCATGGTGATCCAATACAGATGCTTCTTTTCTCTGTGGCACCGACCTTCAAAAGTGATGATGTGAAAAGCCCCTAGATTTTATGATAGCTTAACTCAGAATACATTACAGCTTCTATATTAATATGTATTTGAAGCTCTGCTGTAAACTTTGAATATGAAAGAAACTCTGTACCTTGTACTCCACTATAAAGTTTAAATATGAAGAGAGGTATAAGCAGGATTGAACAATATTTATGTGACAATGAAGTTCCCTTTCTATCTTTCCCTACCATACAAATAGTTCTTTCTGGGTGTTCCATGAATTTTGCACCTATTAAGTGAATCTAATTATCAACAATGTAAAGGGCACCAGAGAAGCAATAGATAGACCTGCATGATACAGCCACGTGTAGATATTACTGGTCACTTAATAGTTAACTTTGAAAGCAGGATTCCAAGACAAGATGTATGTGAGCAACAGCTGTGAGATGCGGGCTGTCTGTAGCTGTAGCAAACTTTGTGATCCAGTCCTGTCAACTCGAGCAAAGCAACAACTCTGCTCACTGAAGGACATTTGCTGTCCCTGTCCCAGTGGTGAAAAGCTCAAGAGAGCTACAGAAGTGATTCCTCTCCATAGTCCCCAATGGCCTATGGCCCTCACCCCTTGGAGGTGCTAGATGACTCCATCTGTTGCAAGCCCTGGACTTCAAGGCACTATCTCCACGATCAAGGGCTCCAGGAATGGACACTCTAACAAAGGAGTGACACTAGTGGTTACTGCTATAGCCATGCAGGCACAGCTCTCCTGCCAGCTTTGGTGGTTCCCAGAAAAGCAAAAAAAGACACAACAATCATTCCTGGAAAAAGGTGGACCTCTTGGAAACCATCACTTAAGGTTTTCAGCTTTGATCATGTAGCTGGCAGCATTTTGCTGCCAGGAGGAGGGGAAAAGATGAAGCAGAACGGATGACCAGGAATGATGTTCATGGAAGCATTCAGGGACAGCATACTTTGGCCTCCAAATAAATAGTTTTAATTATATTTGGGTTCTTTCTTTGTGTTGCTTAACTTACGTGTCTATTCTGTGTGTATATGTGTGTTGTTTTGCTCCCATGTGTTGCACGCCCACGCATCCTGTCAAGTATGAACTATGGCTTTGCTTCCATGGGCAATGCAGTCAGACAGCTCTGGCTGAGGCAGTGCCCTCACCTCTGCAGGTGAGGTGCAGCTGATAGCAGGTTGATGAACAGCACCGGCTTTGTGATACTTCAGTTCTTCTCCTGGCCCATAGCTGTGCCAAGTGGGAAAAGAGCACCTGAACCCACTATCTCCACCACAAAGACAACCCAGACAGGATTAGAGGTATGTCTGAATAGCAGGCAGAGAGAGACCTGCAGAGGAGGATACTCACTGTTCACCTAGGAATGTCTTTATGAAAGAAAAGCTTTGTCTTTAGGGGCACTAGAGGTTTCCCCAGTGCATGCGACTCCAGAAACTGGGTGCTCACCTTCTCCCTGGACTGTGATTAGCTCAGACATTGATTGCAAAGGCAAGGAGGGCTCATGATGGAGGGGGAACCAACTGAGAAGGGAGGAAGCCATCTGCCTAGGATAGCTACCACCCTCCTTTGCCTCACTCTTGTGTGGAGGTCACAGTGGTACTCATTTTACCACCTCCTGGTTCAGATACATGATCCCTCAGAGGATGTGCATTGCTCACAGATTTCGTGCTGTGGACTTTATGTAGCTCACTGGTGGAAATAGCGAACAGCAATGCGACTGTGCAGCAAGCCCAGAGAGGAGACTGGAGATCTGTAGGAGGCGAGGTCCATCATTTGGATCACACTGGGTTGTGTCTCAAGCAGATGAGTTTGAAGCATCACTTGCTGCTTAAATGTGGCACAGTCACAGATGCAAAGGAGCATGGGATAATTTGTAAATCCCAACATCATATCATGGAAGACATGTCAGGGTGACTACAAAAGAAGCTGGATGTGACAGTTGAACACATTTTTGGGACCCCTGTCAGTTTAGAAATATTATCTGTGACGCTGGGCTAGTCTTAAGGAGTGGCTGGCCTCCTTCTCTTTTACAGATGCATCCCATTTCTTTGATGTAATAAATGTTCATCTGCCTTTATCAGTTATGTCTACTGCAATAAATTGAAACTTTCATATTATCCTTGTGTCTGGAACCAGTTCTGATGTTTCTATTGTACAGTCACTTTTGGGACATTTCTACATGCTGTTTCAATATTTTTAATATAGACATAAGTTCAGCTTGTGCTCAAAACATCCAGTTGGGAGTAGTATTGTTATGGGCAGTGTGATGCTGAGACTAAGCAAACCAGCTTGGAATGTGTTACCTCCCACTCACTGCTGTCTAACAAGATTGCCTGACTTCTAATTGTTTAAAAACATGGATGAGCTTACTTGCACCTGTTTGCATGTGATCATTAGATATGCCTCCAAGTTCATGCAGCACTCTTTTAATCTTTATAGAGAGAGAATATTAAAAAAAAAAAAAAAGCTCAGTTCTTTGACATCACATGTGTCTCTTTTAATCAAATTATTTGGAGGGATGAAGGTGAAGATGACTTGAAATGAAGTACCTTATGCACACTTTACTATATACAAAGCATGCAAGTTTATGAACAAAACTAATCCCTGTGAGAAGGCATAAATAAAACATACATGGTGTCCTTTTCAGTTCAGGCTTATAGCAACTTTTTAACAGTGTGTAAGTCTGATTAATACCTTCTGCAAAGAAATGCATTTGATGCTTCATGTATAACACAAAGCAATGAGAGGACATAAGATTCTTACGTCTTTCAAACCTGCCTCCTTACCCCAGTAGGATTCTGATACCTGGGCTATTGAACAAGGACCAGATCCAAAAAAGCACTTGGTGCCTAACACTCAAGAGAAGTGGAATTTAAGTTTCCCAGTCCAAAAGCAAACAATCCACACTAGTTTTATTTAACTCATCAAATGTCTGACCATTTCCCTGACCTCTCAGACAAGAGCAGATATACAACTTATTACACACTTAATGGAAGCTACCTCCTCCCAGCTGAGACATAACAACAGCTCCTTTTCTATTACAATGTAAATAAACCCTGAAAACTTTTCAAGTGAACTTCATTAGTCTGCTGAACGGAAGACCATGCCAACCGTCGGCTACTCTCTGTTGAGGAGACAGTCATTTCCAGCTGAAGAAGGCAGTAACCTCTTACATTGAGCTAACATCATCACAAGCAGTCACCCATTTTTAGCAGTACTTACTTAGGTTCCTAATAATATGTTTTGTATGTGCCCAGACATACCAGACTCTTGGCTGGACTAAGCTGAGCTCAGCAGCTTGGTGTCTTCTTATGTCTGACTTGCGTGTAACATCCCTAAAATATTGACTGAAATCATATTAAATCTTACATCCTATCCGGGACAGTGTGAAGCTCACCAAAATGCTGTTGAGGTCTAAAAAAAGCCAAGCTTAACAGCAGTAGGTCTGAACAAAAAGCTGGAACTGTAGCTTTTATATTTTAGAGGAAGAAGGTCTTGTTTGTACTCAATTTGTGTTACCTGTTCATGCAAGAAACTCTCCTAGGAAAGAGAGCGTAGTTCATGGTTAGGTCAGAGCCCAGTCATTTGGCATGTTCGGATACCAATAGTAGTTCAGGCTCAGTCATTCCTAGTAGTAAAAGGTTGTCGTTCCTCCAGTGCTGCTTCTCTATGGCTAGATCTACACTGCCTTTGGTAGCAATAGTTGACTACACAGGATAACTCTTAGTCGGGTCTGTGCTACAAAGTGCACCGATGGCACCAGCCTTGTTCTTCAGCAGAAAACACATTGTGTTTCACAGCCTCCGGAAAGTCTTGGTGCCTTGCCCCCTCCTGCAACATATGCCATTCCCAATGTATGCCAGCTTTGTGGGAGTGCTGTGACGGCCCTGGAACGCTCAAGGCTGAGCTGAGATGCTGCTGCCACCACTCACAGTGAGCCTTGCCGGGCCTGTGACCAGCAGCCTTGCCTCAGGGTCAGTCTGCTGGCCTCAAGGTGGAAGAAGCATTCATGCAATGGCCTTGAATACTGAGATGGACATCGCAATCTATATTCCGAAGTATTAAGGAAAATCATTTATCAATACCTTTTTTTAATGCCAGTGAAAAGTTTTGGCTGATGCATGGAGCTGAGGAGGAGGAAAAGGCTAAGTACCTACCATCTACTGCAGAGAAAGTCTCTAAAAGTTGATTAAAACACATTTCAGAGGACTTTGAAGTTTATAGCAAAGTGAAGAAAGCCTCGCTGTACAGTCTGAAATAATGCTGGAGTATCGTGGCCCAAGATTTAGGCAAACGAAAATGAGAGAATAGCACCTGTCAAGCGCCTACTGGTTTCGGAGTTCCTGGGGAAATTGTTTAAGGGAGAAAGGGTTGAAACTGCAGGGGGAGTCATGTATTTTCTAGACCTGGAACAACAATGTGTTCATTAACCTTTGGCAGTAAAACTGTAAACAGTAAAACGGTAAGCAGGGGGCAGGCACCCTGTCGCTGTGCCTGAGGCAGCCAGGCAGGTGATGGAGTATAGGCTACGCCATTCCCCAGGGGGAATCAAGGCCTGTGAACATTTCTCTTTCTGCAAGCGTGGCATTTAGCCAAAGGCTGGCTAGAGTCTTGATCCAGCCGCGACAGAACTAGCAGAGATGACATGTGAGCCAAGCTTTCCTAAATGACACAGAGAAAAGACAGAAAAGATGATTCAAGATTTTTGTGGAGACCAAAGAGCAGAATCCCTGCAGGAAGCAAAGCAAAAAAGCCCAACAAAGGGAGCCAGGAGGACCTTCCCAGAAATGCAGGCGGAAAGTGCTTATAGGTAAAGCTTCTCAGAGGCTCATAGAAGAAGGGAGAGGAAAAGTGACAAATCTGTGTACCCGGGGAGCAAATCATAACAAAAATTATCTATCGGAGCTGAAGGGTCAATGGGGTGCAGCAGGACAAGCAGCAAAGAGCTTGCAGGAAGAGCACAGGATTGCTGTGTGTTAAGCAGGGAGTAAACAGCCTCATCTCAGAGGAGCTTTGGGCCAAGGAGGGTTATGCAAGGTTTGCAGCAACTCAGAAAGCTACTGAGTGGACTGAAATGAGTCCTCCAGGAAGGACCTACTTACAGGCATGCAGGGAGCAAGTTCCTAATGGTATTACCATTGCTAGCTTACTCAAGGCAAGCTTTCCTGTGTTTAAAAGCTCTTTGGTGGTTATTGTGGGGTTCTCCCAAAGGAACAGATGGCAGCAAGTCGGCTGACAGGGCCCTGAATCATAGAATCATAGAATTATTCTGGTTGGAAGAGACCTCCAAGATCATCGGGTCCAACAATCAACCTATCGCTACCAAGTCCACCACTAAATCATATCCCTTAGGGCCTCGTCTAAACATCTTTTAAATACCTCCAGGGATGGGGACTCCACCACCTCCCTGGGCAGCCTGTTCCAATGCCCGACAACCCTTGCAGTGAAGAAATTTTTACGAATGTCCAATCTAAACCTCCCCTGGCACAACTTGAGGCCATTTCCTCTTGTTCTGTCGTCTGTTACTAGGGAGAAGAGTCCGACCCCCATCTCTCTACAACCTCCTTTCAGGTAGTTGTAGAGAGCAATAAGGTCTCCCCTCAGCCTCCTTTTCTCCAGGCTAAACATCCCCAGTTCCCTCAGCCGCTCCTCATAGGACTTGTGCTCTAGACCCTTCACCAGCCTCTTTCCCCTTCTCTGGACACGCTCCAGCACCTCAATGTCTTTCTTATAGTGAGGAGCCCAAAACTGAACACAGTACTCGAGGTGCGGCCTCACCAGGGCCGAGTACAGGGGGACGATCACTTCCCTACTCCTGCTGGCCACACTATTTCTGATACAGGCCAGGATGCCGTTGGCCTTCTTGGTCACCTGGGCACACTGCTGGCTCATATTCAGCCGGCTGTCGACCAACACCCCCAGGTCCTTTTCCGCCGGGCAGCTTTCCAGCCACTCCCCCCCAAGCCTGTAGCGTTGCCTGGGGTTGCTGTGTCCCAAGTGCAGGACCCGGCACTTGGCCTTGTTGAATCTCATACAATTGGCCTCAGCCCATCGATCCAGCCTGTCCAGGTCCCGCTGTATCGCCTGCCTGCCCTCCAGCAGATCAACCCTCCCTCCCAACTTGGTGTCGTCTGCAAACTTACTGAGGGTGCACTCGATCCCCTCATCCAGATCACTGATAAAGATATTGAACAGAACTGACCCCAATACTGAGCCCTGCGGAACACCACTTGTGACGGGCCGCCAACCGGATTTAACTCCATTCACCACAACTCTTTGGGCCCGGCCATCCAGCCAGTTTCCTACCCAGCGCAGAGTACACCCATCCAAGCCATGAGTAGCCAGTTTCTCCAGGAGGATGCTGTGGGAGACGGTGTCAAAGGCTGTACTAAAGTAAAGGTACTAATAAGCCTTAATTGCCCTTAGCAGGCTTCACATGGGGCCACCACTCACACCTGCCCATGGGCCCTGTGGCTTCTAGTTAAGTCAGACGTGGGGGTTTAGTCCTTTTCTGAGCTATGCTGTAAGTGTGCTTATGGCTGGATCTCTCTTCTGCTGTCCTGGCTTAATGCCTGGGTTTTCTGGATGTGCTCTGGACTTACAGTGTAGGTAGAGCTGTCTCTAGGCCTGTATCGAGGTCTGACTCTGCAGTGGCTGGCTTTGCCAATGTGGTCAGCATGCTACAAGTAGCTACTAGCGGTCCCTGTGTGCCGCAGACGTACCTCTTCATATGGAAGCCGAGAAAGCTGTGCTAGTCTGAAGATGGCAGATACAAGTTGTGCTGGGATACAGCAGATACAGCTGTGCTGGGCCTCCAAGGACAAAACCCGCAACTTTGCGGTTCAATACCTAGCCTGCCTCTACGCTTTCTAGAACGTGTTGCAGGAGAACAGACTGCAGAGCTTCGTAGAGGGAGGAATGCCACCCAACGGTAAGTGCACGTAAGGGTGGGAGAGGTGACTTTTGTATTAGCCTTGGTGACCGTATGGCAGAAAGCCCAGTTCTTTTAAAAACAAAATGCTTTTACCCTAAGCTTCATATACAGGCTTAAAGTCTGAGAGAAGACAAGAGACTTGCAGTTGCTCTTAAAATTGAATACTGCCATATAATCTCAATAAACAGGAGTACAATAGCAGAGTTAGTCTTTCAGAAAATGCACGGTATGCTGATGGTCAAAGTCAGCTCAGTGTGATTTAAGAGCTGCTACCCCTCCAGCTGCTCTAACTCTGGGAAGGTGGGAGGCAAGTGTGAGCAGTGGGACTCAGATTGTAGTTGGGAAGGTTTATACTCCTTGGTGGTGTGACTCCAGCTTATGCAGGGCTGGAACTGTATAATGCCTGAAAAAAAACCAGTAGCCTGGAGTAGTGTGTGGTTTTCTGCAGGTGTATTTACCAGTTAGCTTGTCATGCCTGCCCCTTGCAAGTGTGTCTGGCTGAACCGTCTGTGATGCTGCATCTCTGTCCTGGATTTCCCTCTTGTGTGGGTAAAAGCAGGAAGGGGGAAGGTTTTCTGGAAGTGTTGCTCCTCCAGGAGTTCAGCTGCTGCACCTCCAGCTGCTGCAGTATTTGCTCCCCCATGCAGAGCCCTCTTGGTGTTAACTCTACACTTCCCTTTTTTGCCCTCTTGATGACAAGAACATCCACACTTGCCGCAGCTCACCTGAGCAGCCACAGCAGTCTGCACTTAATAGACCGACAAGGGAACTTTCAGCACTGCTTTGTGACTGCTACTAAAAGCAGTTTAGGGTCCTTTCTCTGACTTTCTTTGCCTACATCACTGAGGGGAAAAATATTCCAAAAGAATATAAGGTAAAAGATTTGATGAACTCCGATTAAACATGCAGGATCCCTCTCATGCATATTAGACTATGATGAGTGTGTAATGATGACTGTGGCAATTTGCCCAGTCAGAATGCAGCTTTGTTGTCACAAGCATTTCTGTTCTGAAACTTAAATACATGTGAGATGTCTTGTCGTGTTCCACCACTGGGTCAGGACTAATTGACTCTGGAGAATAGTACTGGGCACATGAAGTTGAAGGGTAGTGTCGTGCTTGCAGACTGATCCAAATAGTAACACCTTTCACTGCAGTTTATACTCAATGCATTCCATATTTCCTTTTTTCTTATCTTGTCCTTGAGGGTTTTGGTAATTCTGCTTCATCCAATTCACTGATCCTGGGGTGAGACAGGCAGCTGCAATTCTGCTGGTCTTGGTGTTCATCTGTCCTTGGCCCCTGTCTCCAGGGGACCCATTAAGAGCTAACAAATTTTTCCTGACTCTGGACTTTGTAAAACGACAGAGAGAGACAGCTCAGGATGTCTGGAAGCAGAGTCTTGTTGGGCACAGCCACTGTCCTCTCTCTTCCTTGGAGTTGCCTTGGACAGGCAGACTATCAGCTGCAGAGACCTGCTGTCTTGCTGCCATTGATAGCACCCCACCCTGGACCCAGTTCTTTGCCATTTCATGTCCCTACCTCTAACAGGACTAGACTGCCTTTTATGTGGGTAGTGTTTTTCAGGGCAGAATTATGACTAGTGCAGCACACGTCCATATGGTCTTGATTTGTTGAATCTTTTGAAGGAGTTCTTTCCGGTTTCTAGGTTTGAATGCTTTAGAAGTGTACAACTGGAAAACAAGCTCCAGGTGACAATATCCTAAAATGTGGCATAACCTGATGCACTTCCAGAGATTACTCTTGTGTCTTGGGTCTATCTGTACTGTTCAGGTAATATCTGTAAGATTGCCCTTAATCCTTTAATCCTGTATCCCCAAAGAATCCTGTTAAGCATAATGGAAAGTTCAAAAAGAGCACAGCAGGAAAATATTAAGCAAGGCAGCATTCAGTCTGAATTACTACGAATTTTGGTTAATCTCACTTGTGCACAACTTGCCCTTCTTGCTTGAATCTGTCACATTTGTAAACATAGCCTTTGTAGATTTTAGTCAGTTTTAATTGAAAGCCAAAGACAGTAAAGTAGATTTCATACATTTTTAAAGATGTTCCTTAAAGAAATTGATTTCGTTTAATGACCTTTTTGTATTTCTTATGATAATGTAGCAAATATGAATCTCTGCTTTAGAAAAAGCCATTGTATGAGGTGGACTGAAAGAATAGTATGTCTTCAAAATGACCTATTTTCAGAAATCACTCGGCAATTTTTCAGAATGAGAGGTTTAACTAACCAAGGCCCAATTTTAAAATAACTATGTAAATGGAATAACTTCAATCTCTTTTGAGGACAGGTAAAGCAAACTTGAGAGCATGTTACAAGGAGCTGATGTCCTCCCAGCCACCTAAAATAAATTACCTTCAGTCTCAATGGTAAAATCATGTAAATCAGCATGGTTTGTACAGCAATCAATCAACAGTTCCCTATTGCCAGGTGAAGTGCTGTATTTCTGCCACTGATGCATGGCTGATTGGCAAAAGCCAGGTTTTAAAGCAAGGGGGAAGATTAGGATCAGTTGAGACAACTGTTACCTACTTTGACTCTGAAAATAAGTTAAAATGGTTTTTAGCACTACATGTACTTGATCTTTTGTGCTGTCCAGCTGTCCTTGGATAAAGGGGAGCTTTTCTTCTGGTTTTCAGACTGACCTAGACTTTTCTGCATTGATGTCTTCCTCCCCTCTGCTGATATGAGACATAGATGACTGTTCTCAGGTGCTATCTCTTTGAAAGACAGTAACATGGATTATTGACCATGCTGAACACTAGTCAAAGTGAGATTATTCTCTAAGAGGCCAAATTTGGGGTTGTTCAGAGAGCAGGTAAATACTTGATATCAGATTGGAGACCTTGGAACATGTGAAATAACAGCTGCAGGTGTGCATCAGGTGGAAGACATCAGATGTTAGATGGGTATTTGGGGAAGGAGAGAATTGGCTTTAACATCCACTAAAGCACCCAGACGAGTTTTTCTTAAAAGTAAAGTAAGTACATACAGGTTGATGATAAATTTGCAGCCTGTCAAACATCATATTTCATAAAACTTCCTTCATTCTTACCTGAGCATTAGACTATGCAGCAAAACCACAAGTTTGTATACGTGGGCCATAGCATAGCACGCTTTAAAGACATGATTAGGAGTCAGTGATCCCCAAACCCATTATAATCACATGGTTGATTACCATTAGGGCTAGCTTCAGTGTCTGACAATGGTTTTGCATTTCCATGTGTTGATCTCTTTGATGTTTGTACAAAATGTCTTTACATATAAAATGGAACTTCCAGGGTATGGCAGGCTTCATGCTGAGACTTGCACGTTGCTTTTTCCACTGATTAAGGCATTTCGCTTGAGGATTTTTCAGCTCTTAAAAGGAGGAAAAAACAAACCAACAAGCACAAAATCTTGACCCTTTCTGGTGGGGAGCAAGATGAACCAGAAATAACAGGCAGGACAGTGAATGGTAGCTTTTTCTAGCTGCTGTTCCCTTGTGTGATGCAGTGTGAGGTGGTAGAATAGGCACCTGGCCTGACACCTTGGACTTGTGTTAGACTATATGATGAAAAACTTCTCAGCTACACGCAGAGCAAGAGAGGCTTTGGGACTTGAATTTGAAATAGTAATTTGAGTGATTTTTCGTTACGTATTGGGTCTGTCTGGGATGGAGTTTGTATGGTGCTGTGTTTCAGATTTGTGACCAAAACAATGCTGATAACACCATTTAGGTATTGCTGAACAGTGTTTGCACAGCATCAAGGCCTTCTCTGCTTCTCCTTCTGCCCCCCCCTCCCAGAGAAGAGATTGGGAGTGGGCAGGAGGCTGGGAAGGGATGCCCCCAGGCAGATGACCCAAACTAACCAAAGAGCTACTCCATGCTGTATAATGTCATGTATAATGGAGAGGAGTTTAGGGAACTTAGCTATATTTTGCTCAGGAACTGGGTGGGCATCAGTCTGTCCATGGGAGGTGGCAAGTGAGTGCCTTTACATGGCTTTTTTGTTTGTTCTTTCTTCCACTTCTTTGCTTATTAAACTATTTTTATCTTGACCCATGAATTTTCTTTTACTTTTCCTTTTTTCTTCCCCTGTCCCATTGAGGGTGGGGGAAGAAATGGAGTTAGGGGTGGTATGGTGCCTACTGGCATTAACCCCCAACACCTTACTTTGTTTCCTTTGGTTTTGACTCTTTTCATAAATGTGTTTTCTCTTTGTTTTTAAATTAATGCCTTAACCTAGCTAAAGGTGAGGATTATTATAAAATACCTGACTAGCAGGAAACTCATCTGTATATCTTTGACCATTTGAAACAGAGATAATTCAGGCCTACAGCCCCAATACCTTTCTCCAGATTGCCCAAAGACTATAAAGCATAATTCTGCTGTAATGCATAGGCTGATGTAGGAACTGGAAATTTTAGGGTTCAATAATGGAGAAGCATCTTCTGGAGACTGCTATTACTCAGGTCAGGTCCTGGAAAGCAGGGAAGACTCGGTTCCTGGATCAGCTTGTAACTGCTGTTTGTTTTTTGGTTTGTTTTTTTAATCTAGAACAGAGTAGTTGGCACTATGAATAGCAAATTGCCAATGTAGTTAATAATGACTTTCATAAGTATTTACTGGACTTTCCTAATCTGATGCAGTTACTACAAACTAGCCTCAGTTTTTCTGTGATACCTCAATGGACAGCAGATTTTGAAAGGGGATATACTTCCTCTAACTATAAAACAATAGTATGTTATAAACCTCTGCATAACCTTATCTTTACTCTGAATAGGATTTTTAGGTGGTCCAGTGCTCTCAGTACCAACATATTAGGGCCACAAATCTCCTGTGATTCGCTGTAAGAGTGAAAAACACGGTGGCTCGTGTGCAGTAACCCCTACAGGAGTCTATGCAAAGGTTATCTATTCAGCATGCAGCCATGCAGAACTTACAAACTTCCTAGGAGTACATGAAGGGTTTGCTTCTCTTAAAATCCCTATCAAACTTCTAGTGTCTGCTAGGATTATAAAATGTGTTGAAGTCCTGTGGAGTAGGGGGCTCTACCACAGGTTCTAGGCATGACAGATCTGACTGGAGACCCTGTTCCCATTAGTCATTTTCTCACCTTTCTATTGATCTACATCCCAAATCACTGCTGTTTTGGGGCCTACTGGTACCCACAAACTGTAGCATCTTGGTTTAAAAAAAAAAAAAAAAAAAACCACCAACACAACAAACTGGATCAGCTGTTTAGAAATTTCACCATAATATTACTAAGTATTCAATGGTATTAGTCTGAGTTGCTATACAATAAAAACCATTCTCTAGTCAAATCTGAGCAATGGCACTACAAATAAACAATAAAAGAACTCTACAGTTGTGAAGTTGATTGGATATTTTGTACTGTCCCCTGTAGAAACAGTTAAAAGACAAATGGTGGAGCTTACAATTAATAACATAGTACATGTTGTGCATTTCAGAGTCCATATCTGGGTAGGTGAAGGCCTTTGAAAATAACTTTCAGAAGCCAGAGCTGCTGTTTATGGTACCCAAAGACAACCTGAGTAAATTCAATAGGTAACTAGCTAGATTTAAGCCCAGACTCTTGTTAAACAGTAAAGGAAAAGGGGTTTGGACCTCTTTATTCTTATTTGAGTTGTATTTATAAATTTGTAATGGAAATAGAGGACATCAGCCATTGTATTGCTGTGTGATGACACTAACCAAATAAAATAGCTAGACATTGGCAATTAGTACGCAAGAGCAGTTATTGGAGAAACAATTAGATATGAAGTATGATATGGCAGATCCCCAGTTCTGGAATGTCTTGCCTAATCGCTTTGTCTCAAGAGTATTGAAAACTTTGCTGGTGCTATTTCTGAGAAAAATCTCATAAACAGGATTTATACAGCAAGATTTAACTAAAACTGGCTTTATTCATATATGTACACATCTTATGCAGATTTATTTTTGAATGGTGTGAATGAATAGCAGGAAGGATTGCACCTAATTGTTCCATGTTCAAGGTGATCCTTATAGCTCATGAAAAAGTACAGACTAATTTAAATGACAGGCTCCTTTTTAGTATGAAAAGTAGAAGCTCAAATTGTGGTATTTTAGAAAGTAATTTTTGTATGTGTAAAATACATTATTTCTATATGGGGGCAAAAATGAAAGGAGTAAATCCCAATACTGTTGTGATCAGTTACAGCTAGTATGGTTTGCTTTATTTTTTTCTTTGAAGAGTTTGCAATATGCTTTAGTCATGTTGAGGTATTGCAGTTTTGACCTCTTTTGATTTCTTATTTCATTGTAGCATCTTATTTTAAAGCCCACATTCTACAGAGTAACAAGATTAGTCTTCTGCACTACAAGAGTGAGCTAAGAATGATTGAAGACGATCCTGGGACATTTTGAAAGTGCTTTCTAGTTATGTCTTGGACAGCATTGCAAGTTGGAAGTATTTCTCCGTAAGAGTAGAGCTACAATAACATGACATTCCTTCAGAGTTAGTGCAGGTATCTCTACAGAGTGCAGCACTGTGCTGTGTTGACAGATTTATTCACAGCTTTGAACACACTTCATCTGAACTTGTTGATGCCTCTTTATATTCCAGTGCAAACTAATCTTTAATGCTCAAAGGAGCAGGAGGCAAAAAATGCCTGCATTTGTGGCCAGGCTGTTCCTGGAAGTAGATGCAAATAGCAGCCTTAGTGTGGTGTGAGTAACACAGCTGTGCTGCATGTTTTTGATACCTGCAATGGCAGTGTGACCTGTGTGTGCACCTAGGTCAGCGGGCGCCTGCTACTATCTGCACCATGCATGATGCCCTCTATCACTGGCTGTTGCTATACCCTAAGACTCCTTGATTGAGATTAGGGGCCTACAGGTTGTATGAGAGGCTGCCTCACACCCTATGTTGGTTGCAGAGCAGAGGGAACTTAACGTACTCTCTGTTCGATGGTATTTTCTTCAAAGTTATTCAACTTGATCGTGGATCAGCACAGCTGGGTCTAAGACTGGTTTTTGCCAGGTCCTTGGTACAAAGAGCCTTTGTGTTGTGAGGACTCTTGAACAGTCATCCATCATGATCTTACAGCAGCTTACTCAGGAGGTGATGGACAAGACATAGCGGTTAATATTTTCATATCTGGTAGACCTAGTTCTAGTTCCCTTGCTGGGGTGCACCAGGGTAAATGAGATTTGTGCCCATGTCACTCTTATGTAATTAGAAGCCAAATCTTTAGAAACTTTGCCCCATGTACATTGCGGCAAGGCTACTGCACCTTCTGTCTGAAAGGCTCTGGAAGAGTGGGGTTGCATAGAATTTCCTGACAGGCATAATTACGTATAATGTCATTCGTGCTGTTTACAGAACATAGCATGGGGTGATAGTTATTGCTTTTGAGAAGTGTGCAATCTTTTCTGAAGTCATTTTTAAATACAATTCATGTGGAAAATTGGCATTTGCAGGCTTTGTAGCTAGACTTCCTATCCCTATGAGTCCTTCATTTGGTTACATTTTAAAAATACATATTTTTAGACATTAATAGGAAAGGATAGTGAAGGGAAAATAAATAGAAACAAGTTTGTTTCTGAGAATAACAGTGAGCCCAGGGAATGTTTTTTTTCTTTATATCTGAATCATTGTTTTTACATTGACGATTGCACTACTTTCTCTGGCTAGTTCCATTTAGCACAGAGGGGAGTTCTAGGCTTGCAGTGTCTTTAACTTCTCCTGTGATACCACTGACAACCTGATCACCTTCATGTGAATGTTTTGCTATCAGTCATCTCTCGTCTGTTTTGCCTTTCATCTTTCCATGCTCAGAAAAGACATTGGATAAGTTAAATTGAAGTACATAGGAGTCTTCTAGTGAAGATCCAGGGCCTGTAAGGATTTTTGCATGTGGCCAGATCTGTGAGCCCACTGCTTATGCCAAGCCTGTGAGATGGAATCAGAATATTCTCATATGAATCTGTCTTGGAAGACTTAAACTAACACATTTCCTTGCTATTCCAATGAACCTATACATTCTCCAGAACAAAAACATGTTCTTCAACGGGATCCAGTAATTCACAAACTCCCATCCCAAAACCCATCTGTATTTCATTCTTCTAACTAATTCCAGGCATTTTATCCAGTATGAGGTACATATAGCACTTGGCTAAAACAGTCTAAACACATTTGGAAACTTCTGTAATGACATTCAAAATGAGATCATGTGAAAGAAGAATCATAAATATAAAGTCTAGGTTGGTGGACATCTATAGAGATTGTGTAGTCCAACCCTCTCTTAAAAGCAAGGTCTTAGATTATCTAATCCAGAGCCCCATCAAGCTGTGTCCTAAATATTTTCAGTGAGGAAGACTCCTCTGGGCAGCCTGTTCCCAGGTGTAACAGTGTTCAGTGAAGAATTTTCTTTAGAACTGCCTCCGAGGCAAATTGTAATATTGGCTTTCAAAATCTGCAAGTAAATTGATTTTACACACTTACTTTCTCAGACTTCATTGATTCACATTGCCATACTTGACATACAAGATCACCAAAATGCATGTTGTAGATGTGATAGCCGAGATAATTTGTGTTACAGAGGACAAGGGATGCTGGCTGTCCAGTCTCAACTCATTGCTCTGGTTTTTGATTGATATAAAAGTAATTTTTTGAACCAAGCTTTCCTATTTTTAGGAGGCAGCACTTGTTAGAGGATGGTCCTTTGCTTAAGGATCTTGCTTGCTTGGGCCTTCATGAACCTTGAACAACGAGGAGTAACCTTGCCTGATTTTTCCCTTGTCTGGTAAGAATATGTCTGTTCCTGATGGACTAGCAGGAAAAGGAATGGCATACAAGATGCTGCAGCCTTGTTGCTGTCATCCTGCTATTATGATGCAGGATCTTCTGCTGATGATGCATCTCTGCTGTGGTCTTACCAGAGTACAGGTCTTCTGGTCTTCACATTAACTAACATTCCTTAATCTTGCTCCTGAGAGCAGTGTCTTGGGAATGATGTTCTCTGTATCAAAACAGGCTAGTCTTTTAACCCTTGTTATGCTGTTTCTTCTGGTGCTTGTAAATACACATGAACTGCCATTCATACTGCATTTGTACAAATTCTAATATTTCCATAACAAATCTACAATTCAAATTTGCCCCAAGAATGTACCATAAGCATATTGCAAACCTGTGTTTCTCTGACTCGTACATGTACACATTAATAATAATGTTCATCAGCAGAAGGCAGCAGTGCCAATGATTTACCTGTCACTCTTACTCATTTGGAACTCTCCACAAACCTCTGGGAAAAAAAATATTCAAATATCCTTGTTTCTGTTAGAGAAAATCAATTAAACATGACCTGAGGGAAAAGTATTCTAATCCATACCTGCAATTACTGTCCAATTTGGAGAAGACATTTTCTCTCCACTAAGATATTTCTAACATAAGAAGTTATGGTAGAATTAGTCCTGTTAAGATATTTTTATTTATCTTCCTTATTCCCATAGTGCTATGAAACTGCTGCTGTTTCTGTCACTTTGACTTACAACTCCTTTCAAAATTTGCCTAAGTATAGTAATTATTTCTAGCTCCTCTTCTGACAATTGATTAGAACAGGTTCTGAGGATAAAACAATGTTTTTAATTAGTTTGAACATTAGTTTGAATCCATAATGCTTGAAAATAGGAAGTGCTACCTGATGTTATTAAACCAAGGAACCCTTCATCAAAGTCATCAAAAATGTCATTGGTGAAGAAATTATCAAAGTGTAGGAGGTAGATCACTGCTTGCCTTCTTGCACAGACTAAGCAAGAGGACTATATTTTTATGGCTCTCCTCAAAAAAAAAGTACTATGTGGCCTTTCAGCACAGCTAAATAAAAGATAATAAAATCTTATCTGTCACACTGGGAAATAGAACTTGTTTATTATTTTCTTTTTATAGAAAACACTATTAGCAAGCCAATTACATTAATCTACTGAAGTATGACACTGAATAAAATCTTTTTTTAACTACTTCATACAAAGGATTATATTCTGCTGAAAATTATTGTTCTCACCTAGACCAACCTTCCACAGAAGCTGGTGGGTGTTTGTTTGTCGAATAAGTACTTTAATACATAGACTAGGGTGTTCTGAGTTGAAGTGTAAAGACACTAAGACACTTCAGATCTAACACTAGTTAGCAGACTGGATGGCTTTTAGATACCCTCATTGGTGAGGGAGGAAACTGAAGGCATGAATGCTTCTCTAATAAATCATTGTATGTCATCTCTCTTCTGTGACTACCTTGTGCAAATTCCAGCTGTAAAATACCTGCTTGCACAGCTCAGTCAGCTTTATATGCATGCTGAAGTGTTTCCCCTTGCTTCCATGGTTTCTGATGGAGGTCAGAATCCTTGTCCTTGTACAAGTGTCAAATCTACGTTGCTGAGACACTGATTTACTGGCTGCCCATTTTTAAGACTCTGGAAAAGGTCTTAAGTGGAGTTCAGATCTTTCTGTACCTTGCCTAAAGAAATCCTCAGGCTTCTTTAAATTAGCAAGTTAATGTAGAGGGAAGGAAAGAGCAGTTTTCTGGGATGGATGTTTCTCAGCTCATCCCTCAATATGAGTTACAGCTAACTGAGTGTGCAGAGCCAGCTTCATCTCCTCTCCATATGAACTGATGTTGCTTCAAAGCCATGTTGCCTTCATACCTAATAAGGGGAGTGAATTAATGTCTGATCCTCTATTTTTGGAGGAGAATGCTAGCTGCCCCTGAAGTCTCAATGTAGGTGGCACTGTTGACTAGTGGGTCAACAGAAATGTAAGAGCTAATCATTCCTACTGGAGCTTAGCTTCAAAAAAAAGACCAGTGTGGAACTCCTGGCATACCTGAAGGTTCCAGTAAAACCTTAACAGAGCAGCAGCATCTCCTCCCTCCTCATACTTCCCACCTCCCACCATATTGCCTACAAAGAAAGTTTGAAGTGGATTTTGTTAACTGGGTAGGTTACTGGGCTTTTTTCCTGTTTTCCCAAGATTTCTGTGCCTGAATTGTCTTGTACAGGGAAGGAGGAGAGGCTTTTTTCTGAGAAGAACAATCAGGAGTCTCCTGAAGATGGATATTATAAAGCTGGGTAACCCAGCCTTGTTCTACCCTCATCGCTGCTGCAGGCATGTTTCACATAAGGAGCACATGAGCTCCCAGGGACTCCATCTGCAGCTCATGGTATTCTCTCTCCCTTCAACCTCAGCACAGGTTTTGAGGACTATGACTTTGACTTGAAGTTGTGACTGCTCATGTCCATCTACTGAAGAGAAAACTGACAGGTGTTATTGTGTAGCAGAGCTGTAATAAAACTTACCTTGAATACACTGCCACAGGACTTTACTTGCTGCTGCTCACTGAAGGCTTGCAAGCAGGCTGTCCCGGCTCTCCTGTTATCTGCACTCCCGGTTGTCTGGACCTGCATGGTATCCTTGTATACCTTTGTATAATCAAGGTTGTGTGGCATTTTCTATTTTTATTTTATCAACAAACTATGACCAACCTTCACCTCTTCTCTGAACATCCTGGGTCTCCATTGTATATTCTGTGCTTGTTCAGTTCCTGCGGATAGAACTACTGCAGCAGGCACAGAAGAGGTGAAATTTCCTCTTATCTAAATTGTTTGCATGCATTAGTTAAAAGCTACCTGACCTCTGAGGTACCTCACTAGTAAACTCTTTTCTTTCACACCTCTTATTACCTCTTCACTGTTTCCTATTTTTGAGCTAATTTTCTATCCTAAAGCTATTATTTTAACCCATGTACCATAACTCTCTGCCTTATTCAATTATCTTCAGTGTAGAACCTTATTACTCTCTGAAAATGTAAGTGTATGAAACACTGCGGTTCCCTTGCTCCTGCTGCAGCAGTATTATCTCTTAAGAATGAAAGTGAGTTAGTTTAAGCAGGACTCTTATGGGTCCACATTGGGTATTTAGAATCAAATTATTCACATGAAGATCTTCATAATATGTCCTTCAAAACATTTATTCATCTATCCTCCTTCTCCCTTAGCTATGCTAACCAGGCTATAATTTGTTTGCCACAAAACATTTTGTGGCTTTTTTCATTCAATAGCAGTTGTAGGTTTCCTGTTTTCCAGTCCTCTGAAGTATGTCCTGTGACTAGAAAACAGAGCACCATCTTTGTCCTCTGGAAAGTTTGGAGCAAAATAACTGTTTAACAAATCTGCCGTCTTCATCCTTGTCGCCAATTCCCTACTATCACTTTTTAGTGGACCAATTTTCTCTTTTATGGTCTGTCGAGTGAGAATATATGTGAAAAGTCCTTTATTTTAGTTGAACATTGCCTGGCAATTTGGATGTTGGTTTTCTTATTTTACACCTTTAACTTGAAAGAAACATGCTGCCAGTTTAGCCTGGTGGCAAAAAGTTAGTAACTATTAAACACATCAAGCGTTTTATTGATTGCTACTTGAATGACAGTTCTTTAGCATTAGAGTGCCGCCCCAATGCCTCAAAAGGAGGATCGCATGCTTCTGTATTTTGGGCTATTTGGATCCACATCTGAAGCTTGTGACAGACCCCTGCTATGATAAAGTGCTGATGCATATCCCACCCTTCTCATCAAAATGCTCTGTTCTCTGCAAGACTGATATAAACATGTTCTTCTGGAGCAGCCCCTTCTCTGCCTTTGTGTAACATATGAAGAGCTCTAGAGAGCTGTGGGTGCGGAGCAGGTAGCACCCTATTTGGATAGTATGGAAGCTTGAAAAAGTAGAGAATACCAGTTACCGTCTGTATCCATCAAACTAAATAGGGAAATCCATTTACATTGGATAACGCAATTCCTTTCACTGCTGAGAGGCAGTACAGACCCTAGCTTAGCTGCTTCGACACATGTCTAGCTGCGACTCACTTATGTGGAAAGTAATGGTATTTCTGAGATCAGCATATGTTAAATCCCACTGAACTTACCATGAGGGAAAGCTTTTCACCTAGGTCAAACCTGTATAATTGAATGCTTTCAAAACAGAAAATCAGAAATCTTTCACTTGCCGTTTCCATATAAAATGGAAGATGTTTGTTTAAACTGATTTTTACAGGCTTATTCAGTTTATCTTTTGTGTTCATTGGTAAGGTAGAATAAAGTTATGACAGCAGCTCACTTTCAAGATCTTAACAAACACTGAATGTATTATTGTGCCTTTAGTAGAGTGCCTTGTCCTCTTTAGGATGATGCCTTAATGCTTGTTTTGCTCTATCCTATTTCAGCAATTTTAGGGGAGCTGTAGCACCTTCCCTAGTCCTACTGGTGAAGGAGTGGGGAGGAGTAATCTGCAATTCATACAGGGAAATGTAAGCACTAGATCCTCAAGCAGAGGCACTTTGGAAATTTCTTCAAGTTTCACAGTTGCCCTTCTGATATGTATCTGTTTCTTGACAGGTGCTTGTCTCAAAATCCCAAATCTGCCAAAAAGTCACATATTAAAAATAGGACTTGGACTGCTGCTTGACCAGACCAGGGCATAATTCCCTATCCGTGTATTAAGTGTTAACTCAATCCAAAGAAGAGCTGATGTTTTTCTGTTAGAATAATTTTGTCAGAGAATGCTGATTTTCAGTAATATTAAAAACATTCTTGATAGCTTTGTCAACATGATTAATAATAAAACCAGGTTTTTTAGGTATGGAAAAATTGTTTTGTTCTGACTTCTGTGCAAAGTTATAATGCAGTGTAATCATGCTAAATACAAAAATGTCCCAAATGATTAATGAATAGCAGGGTAGAATGCATCCTCATGAGACTTGTGAGAGGGCTGCCACCCAGAGGGACCTCCAAAGGTTGGAGGACTGGGTTGGCAGAAACCTCGTAAGTCCAGCAAAAGCAAGTGAGAAGTCCTGCACCTGACTGGGAGGGAATAACTCTTATACGTACAACAGTATAGCTGCCTGTGCGGATGGATCTGGAGAAGGATAAGTTGCTGTACGCTGCGTGCTCTTGCTGCAGTCAATGTTAATCATGCAGGGAGCTGCGTTGTCCAGGATGTAGCCGTGGGGTTGAGGAAAGGGACCATTCCCTTCTCTCCAGCACTTGTGTTGAAAGTACCGTGCCTGGTTTTGTCCCTCCGCAGTACAAGAGACTGAAACTGGAGCCAGTCCAGCGGAGGGCTGCCAAGGTGGTGAAGAGGCTGGAGGATGCAGCATATCAAGAGAGACTGAGGGCACTGGGACTGTTTAGTCTGGAGAAGAGAAGACATTTCAGGGCGTCTTCAGATATCTGTAGGAGTCTTGCTAGAGAAGATGGAAGACAGGCTCTTCTCTGAGGTGCACAGTGAAAGGACAATGGTCAGTTGTTACAAATTACTGCAAGGAAAATGGTGAGTTGTTATAGAAAACTTTCACAATGACAGTGGTCAAACACTGGAACATGTCTCTGGAGATGCTTTGGAGTTCTTCAGAGCATGGCTGCGCAAGGCCCTGAGCAGCCTCACTTGACTTTGAAGTCAGCCTTACTTTGAGCAGGGTGGGATTTGATGACCCCTGGAAGCCCTTTCCAATCTAAATTATTCTGTGAAAAATTATGGTAAAGTTTGATACAAGGCTTGATCAGAACTTTGGTACTATGGATATTTTTTGTGCTCTTCCAGAATGGTCATAATCCTATGAGTGAAGGAAACTGGGTTTCAGAACTGTTCCCATCCAAATTGTAGTGACATTACTCCTGATTCAATTTTAAAGTTGTTACAAATATAAATGAGTTTAAATCTGATACTTCTACCTCTGTTTTAGTTCAAGCAAATAGGGTATGGTCATATACCAGTGATGGTAAATGAGGATCTTCCTCCCATTTCACTCCGACATGCTGAACAATGAGTAGCAACACGTGTTCTACAGTTGAACTCAAATTTGTTAATCATGTTTCCTAGGGCAGTGCTCACAGACCACAAGAGATAGCAACCTCACTGTGCTAAGCGCTCTGTCGGCACACTGTATTGTTTTCTCTTACATTGCAGAACATGTAATCTTTCTAAATCACTTGACATCTGGAGTTCTACAATACAAAAACTAAAAGAAAGACTGTGCTGGGCCCAAGCAGTGGGTTAGAACAGCCAATGAGTATTTTTCTATAGTTTATTCAAAACCAAACTTAATCTTACTTGTGCGTATGTTCATGAAAATCTTAGCATTCATTTTAAATCCTTGTGTATTCATAGAAAAATTAATAACTGCATATTTGAATTAAGAATCTGCATTTAATGGCTTGCATTTTGTTATGTAATTTAAAAGGCATTACTTTGAATCCTTCTTGAATGCATAATACAACTTATATCACTGATAGTGCGTATTACAATCAGCTGTACAGTGTGCTTTAAAAGTTGTGCTAGTTCTACAAGTTAATTTAGAAGGTTGCAGCTTATATTGCAGCATATGTGCTTGATTTTAATAGAGAAGGCTGAAAGTATGTACAAGACCAAAATTATTTACTGAAGCAATTTGAGAATACTTTTAATGAAGTACAGATAAGAGGATTCTTCATACCGCTTGGAGAATTCATAAATAGGGAAAAATATTACTAATTAATCTCTTGGCGCTCTGAGAGATAAGAATATAAGCAAAGATCAGCCCTGTTTTTTTCTGTTAGACCAATATTCTGTCTGTGGCTAGGGTGGAGGTGTGCTTCAGAGGAGCACACCCAAGTACAATGCATTTAGTTGCGTAACTGGGAAAAGGGGGCCCTTGATAATTACTTAAGGAAATCCAAGTGGATTTTAATTCATTTTACCAAGAAAATGTTCTATTAGCTGTTACTTATTAATCTTACTGATGTGGAAGCCAATGTTAAAAAAAACACCTTCAAGAAAAGGAATACAGCTGGTGTTGAGAGTGGTGATAAATGGTGGAATAAGAAAGATTATGCCCTTGCAGCTTTAGGTTTGATGGAAGTCCTTGCCAAAAATGGTTTTAGTGGAGTGCAAGAGGCAGAAGGCAGGCTTCAGAGAGCCTAACCTGGAACTGGGGGGAGGGATGACAAAACATGTATTTCATAAAAAATGAATGAGGTGATACAACAGTAATTGTGAGAGATGGGCAGAGTCACAGGAGAGACGGTAGGGAGGAACTAGAAATGAGTTATTACTTACTATGGAAGCAGAGGGGATAAACCAGAAGAGAATGAGAGATTAAATAGAGAAAGAAAGGGAAGGAAACAGGTAAGAGACATCTTAAAAACTGCAACAAAGAGGAGAGAGAGGGAAGAGAGCAGATGAGAAATTTGTTTCAGGAGAAAGGCAAGTTTTATAGGAGAGAAATGGGAAAGGGGAGGTAAAAGATGGTACAGACAAAGATCATTTTGTCAGTTTTCTGTGTAGGGAGAGAAACGAACAGAGAAATGAACCAGAAGTGCAAAAAGGATTCAGCATCTAGGATTCAGTTAAGTTGAACAAATTGCAGACATTTGGTCAGAAAGATGTTGTTCATAATGGAGTAAGTTAGCCTGTTTAGGGGATTTCCTCAAACACTGCAGCATACCATGAATAAAGAACAATGATTTGGCAACAGAGGACGTTGTCAAAAAACTGAACTGGTGCTACTCTTGTCATCAGCAAACACTGAAGCTAGGGGAGATTTAGCAGCTCTCTTGACAAGAGAAAGAGCACTGAAAGCAGATGCCAGCTCATCAACGCAGCTGAGCTGAAGTCAGCAGGGTTAGATTGATTGAGCGCAGGGGTGGGGGCATAAAAAGGGGCTTGCTGGATAGTGGTGGAAGGAGGTGATCAATGAGAGAATTTGGCAGCAGAGAAGACCAACAGATGAACTCAGGAAAACTTCTAAAAGCAACTGCAGTGGAGCTTTTGGGCCACTGAATGGCAGAACATAATTCTTTTCCTACCTATGTGAACCTCCATTTTACATTGGTCAGATTGCCTGTCCATACTATACTGGTTAGGAGCTTGTACAGAAGCTTCACTGCTCTCATTGTTAGAACCTCAATTCACAAACAAAACTAGCTCATAGCCATTTGTTCTTTTGCCAGTACCAGCTTTTAGTGTCAAGTAGCTCTGGCTTAAATACTTCTCATTCTCTTCTACAAAACAGAATATCTGTATCCCTCATGGATGCTTTTGCTCCCTCTCAAACACTAATTCAAATGTAAACACAGCTGACCAGAACTGTATATCCCATAAGGTCTTTCTATTGCCTTTTCAAGAGTGCTAGGAACTGCCTCTGGCAGTGTCTGCTGTTTCCACAGCTGCCTGACAATGGTTTATTCTCATGCTATGATTAAACTACACACCCTGGCTGAAGCAGGGCTCAAGACTGAACGAAGATGGGAAAACAAGGGCACAGCTACCTGAGATGGAAGGCTCATCATCAGGGAGACTAAAGTTTTATTCCAGAGATGCTGTTCCTACTGCAACACTGTCCTGATTAACTTGCTCATGAAAAAGCCTTACACCATGAGTCTTGATGCAGAGGCCTCCAAGACTAGCAGGGTGCTCTTTCTAGAAGAGCCTCGACTGTGGTGAATCACACAGACCTTCCAGCTCAAGTCTGAAATATGGCCACATCCAGCCTGGGCATCTGCTGATCTGGACAGCATCACAGGAAGACTTGGTCCGCTCCTTGCTTGCAACTGGAGATGTTGCTGAGGTATATGCCCTGCTCTCCCCTCAGACCTGAGTAACGCAGCCAAAGCCACCTGGGATATGTTTATACTTACTAGCATAAAAATGCCCACTCCAATTTCTTACTAGAAAATTAGGCAACTGGCGTCTGTTCCCTTTCCAGGATAATCAGGACTTGTCTTTTGGTTCAGATTTATACAGCACAAAAATGTTAGCAAAGAAACACAATACTGCATTTCTAGCTCCAGCCTATTTTTCAAGTATTCTTAATAGTTATCAAGAATACATATATTTTGTTACAGATTATGTTCTTCAATTTGTTTAAATTCAGATCACCTTCACTGATTTTTCAACTTGCGGAGTTAGCAGCATTATGCAGCCTGTGGAGAAGTCTAAAGGCAGTTGTTCAGTCCAAAAGCTCTCTTAGCAAAGGAAAAATTTGGGCAGAACTTTCCAGTAACTGAGATCTTGCATCCATTTATTTCCCTCATGGCACAGATTGGTGTTCTCTCAGCTGCAGGTGGAAAAGCAATTGAAACACTCTGAGCACTGAGGAATCTAAAAAAGATGGCCTGTTAAAAACGATGACAGAAGAGCCTGCCCTCAAACTTTTATGCTGAGATAAGATTTTAGGAGTTCAGTTATTGGCATGTGCTGTGTGTTCACCAAGCAGATGGGGATCAATAAAGCCTTCTAAATATATACCTACCTCACTTTTATAACCATATTTCTAGATTTAGGGGTTTGTACATACATATGTATATCCAAGTACCAACAATCTTGAATTTGTTTCTACTAGCTTGATTAAGAACAGATACTGCTTGGACACTGAGAGAAGTGAACTTTTTAAAACAAAATAAACCCTAGGACCTTTATAAAAGCTTAGACAGTAACCCCTGACAAAATACTTGGCACACTCATTCTTTGAGTTGCAGTAAATCCAGTTTGTGAGTTGTAAAGGTGTATTTTCTCAAATCAGCTATTTGTGCCAAGGCTTGCAGCATCAGCCCACAAGCAAAATAATTGTGGGCTTCTATGCCTTGGAGGGGCTGCTCACCTGGGACTCACTGGCAGCCAGGAGCTGGGTAATACAGCCCCAAGAGGCAGGGAACATCAAGAGGACAGGGAAGAACATCAACGCAGTGAAAAGAAGAGGATTAAATAAAACAAGGTGAGGAATAGAAGAGACAACAGGGTGCGTGTTAGACTGAGGAGACAAAAAAAAAAATATACAGGGAGGTGAAAAGAGAGCAAGTGTTACCAGAATTGGGGAATAAACAGTGCTGGTAGAGCAGGAGGGAGAGTGCATTTGCATTCAGGCTGGGTAATGGTTCAGTCCCCTGGGAGCTAATGGGGATTGAGATGTCTGTGCCAGGGGAATTTCTGAGGTACTTCGTTTTCTTCCTGTGTTGGGATGGTAATTCAAGCTATCACAACTTTTCAGTGTCACGAAAAGCTTTGATTTGAAAATGCCAGTGTATCAGGTTGAAGCATGATACTTGCATTAAGGGCAGTTTGATAATAACCTGTGGTGAGCTGCGTTGCTACGGTGTCACATTTGAACTGCAGCTAGGACATGCTCCCTGCCCCGTCTGATACGCTGAAGTCTGCAACAGGGCCTTCATGGCTGCATGCAGCCCACCTTGAGAAAGGGCTTCAGTGCACCAGAGGAAATGCAGTCTGGGCTCCTGGGTCTATACTGGGCTCCATAAAAATACATGCCTATCAGCTCATCTTAATAAAATGTAGGAGACTGCCTACATACTGTAAAAATACACAGCTTCATAGCTGGGCTTGCTGGATTTATTGGTTTGTTTGGGAATTTGCAGACATGCTTTATCTGAATTTTCCTTTTTCCTTTGAACTCTTTAGCACAGTTTTGTGGTTTTGTTGTTGCACTTATACTTCCCTGATTATTAATGGTATTTCTCTTTTTTATTTCTGTGTACCTTTCACATCTTTCTGCTTCTTGTGCTGAGTCTCATTTACACTGTTTCTCTCCTACCTTTTCCTTCATAATCCCTTTTTTCTGAATTCCAGCATCCTCCTTCACAATTTTTCTTCCCATCATGGTCCATCTGTTTTCTTTCCTTCCCATGTGTGTGCCAAGGTATTCCAACACAGAAGGCTTTATTCAAGCAAAATTGTCATAAAAGTGGGAACTGGCTACCTTGCAAGTTAGTGTTCTTAATGTCTGCTATGTCTGTCTACATGGAAAGTTGGTGCACTGCGAGTTCACATCCTAATTTACAATAAATTTACTGCACAGAAAACAAGCCTTAGGCTCCTAAACATCCAGGTAGTTTTCAAAATGTTACACATAGTGCTTTCTGGTTTATAGCCTTACGGTTTAGAAAATGTGCAGTAGTAAAACATGTTTTTATTTTTTGAATATTTAATTTTTTTAAAGTTCTGTGAAATTAGAGCATTTCTGAACTTTTGATTCTTTTTTTAAAAGAAATTCTTTATGAAAATGCTTGGTTGTCTTGAAGATCAATGAAAAATATACATGTTGAATGTTTTCATCCTTTCAATAAATTACTTGTAATTCTGGGCACATGTTAGTATTCTTCAACTAACTGAGAAGGTGTGTTGGGGTGATGGGGGGGCTAGAAGATGCTTAAATCTACAGGAGACAACTTGCTCCCCCCCAAAAAAAATGTGGTAAGCAATGAGACATGTACAGCTTCCCTTTTTTACTAGATGTACAGCTTGGTTTATAGTGAGAGCTGCTATATAAACTGCATATGCCAGATGTGTTATGCACCTATGTTTTTAGATTGCTCTGTAAGAATGGCTATATTGAGTGCAGTCATCTTCGTTTTTCCTTTTGGAAAAGCCCTTCTGCATAGCCTTGGAGTATGTAATGCAATGTAATGTGTTGTGCCCACTATAGAAATCTGAATTAAGGAAAGTTTCATGAAACAGCCTTCTTCCATGTCTGCCCGTGGGAGTGAAGAACTGTGGCAAGCTGAATCCCAAAGCTTGAACTAGCTTTTGAACTTCAAAGTTAAGGTCAATGTCTCAAATTGAGACTAGTGATCCGGCTCAGACCTTCAGTTCTGTAGGATAAAAAGTTATTTGATATCAGTATCTCTTGCAAAGGGCTTCAGCAAAAATAGGAATAGGGCCTGGACAGATTGCTTACCTTTACCTTAAACTGGTCCTTCTTCCCTGCTGTCTGCTTTGGTCCCTTCACAGACTGCTCCTACCATCTAAATGTACATCCTTGCCTGACAGACTCCTTGATCTTCTTTGTGGTAGTTAGTTACAGATCATGATAAAGTATGCAGTTCCTGGTCCATTGCTGCCTTTAAATTATTCATAATTACAAGTATTCTAATTGGTTTAGATTTATGCTCTATTGCTCCATTTGTTTACTCTTATAAAGATTTTTTTGTCAGTGTGCAATGTGCTTGGCAAACATGCTTTCCTCCTGGATTTATGACATGGTTTAGTCATAGTTAGCAAATTATAATTTCAGTGAGGCTTTAAGTAGTCTAAATCTCAATAAACTCAACACCAGTGTTGATAGTTGTTTTCTTCCAATTTGTGTCTAACATGCTTGTTTTTCAGTTGTCAATGAGTTCATTTTTCTCTTCCTTTCTTAAGAATGAGGACACACTCTCCTGGGTCTGAATCTCCAGGATAGCATTTTTTAATATTTATTCACATAGTTATTTTCATTGTGTGTTTGGAAAAGAGATGCTGTGATCTGCCTGGTTATGTCAACAGATTTGAATCAATGCCTTCAAACCCAAGGGCTTAAAACAAGATGCTGAGCTCTTAAAGCCTTGGGTATCTTGTGAAATTCAAGTGCTAGTATGCTTAATGAAATCTTAAAAGAGAGGGTAAAAATAAGACCAATTTGTTCAGTGTTTTACTCTTTACTAGTTTTACACTACTATTAGGAGCATTGGTTAACTATTCCACAGTAAAGCTTGAGTTAATTTTTATGTATTTATAGGAAGATATATAAAGTAATACATATAATAAAATATTATATAAATGTAATATACTGGCTGTAAAATGCATAATTTTGGTTACTTATATTAGGCAATACCCAGGACTTCAAAAGCGATTTACTGCTGAACATGAAACCATGTATTTATGGGCCTAAATATCCATATATAGTCAATTAGCTACAACTTACATTAGTTTACAGTACTTAGCTGTCAGTATATACCAGTGGTAAGTTCAGTGACAGAGTGCACATTTCCTCATATTTCACCTGTGCCTAGGACCAAGTCTTAAAACTCACAAAATTCAGCTTGGCAGGGGCCCTGAGAGGTCATCCCATCCAACTTCCCACTCAAAGCAGGGTCAATGCTGATTTCAGACTGGCTTTCTCAGAACTTTGTGCAGCTGAGTATTGAAAACCTCTAAGGAAGACTCTACAACCTCTCTGTGCAACCCGCTCCAATGTTCAGCTATGTTTTAGTAATTTTTTTTTTTTCTTTTTATCTGGTTGAACCCTCCCCTGTTTCAATTCAGGATCCTTGTCTCCTGGTGTCCCACAGTGCACCTCTGTAAAGATCTTGGCTTTGGCATCTTAATCTCCCTGCAGGTAATGGGAGGCTGCTGCCAGGTCTCCCCAGAAAAGCCCCGCTTCCTCAGCTTGTCCTCACAGGGCAAGTGATTCAGCCCCCTCACTGTCTTTGCAGTCAGCACTTGCCCCAGTTTATCAATGTTTTTCTGGTACTGGGGAGCACGTATGGATCAAGGATTTCTAAAAGAGAGTTCAAACTTGATCAGTTTCCACCACTAGTAGCTCCCTTTCTGCCTCTAGGCACAAAGTCCTGGGAGGTCTTGTCAAAGACCGATACAAAGAGAAGGGGGTTGAGTACCTCAGCTTTAGATATCTGCTGTCATGAAATTGCCTGCCCCATTGAGCAATAGATCCATGTTTTCCTTGTTTATTCTGCCATTAATTTAGAGCTAGAAGCCCTTCTTGTTGCCATTGTTCCTCATTGGTTTCAATTCTAGCTGAGCTTTGGCTTTTCTAATACCATCCCAGCGTGGCCAGCAGATTCCTCTACATTTCTTTGCTTCCTGTCCTTGATTCCAACTCCTGTATATAGCCAGTTTGTGCTGGAGCTCAGTCCCTGTTTGATAAAGCTAGTCTCCTCCTACGTTTGCTAATTTTTTCTGAACGTTACATGGGCTGCTTTTATGCTGGGAAGAGGTGGTTCTAAAAACCCTGCCAGTTCACTTGAGGTCATTTGCCCTAATGAGCTGTCTTTCACAGGATCCTACCTACCAGGATTCTTCATACATATTATTCTTTTTCACCCTTAAATTCATCTGTGGGTTTTTTAAGCCTGATCATTAGTAGCCTGTCTTGTCTGATTCCCCTTGAGGCTATTCAGAATGATTTCTCTTCACCCAAATTGTTTCTTGTCCCCTTCAGTGCATGGCACTATCTGTTAAGTATATATCAGGTCTTATAAACCTTGTCACTTCCATCAGCTCAGAGGACGGCTTTCTCCAAGGGTTCTTATTTTGCTTATTTTTTTGAAAGAGTATTTCTCTTTCATTGTATGGCTTAATAATGGAAGATGGCAAGCACTCTTTTGTAATCTGTCTCTGAAGAAACCCATTGCAGTCACAGTTGAAGGTTCAGGGAGAGAAAATCTAATTCTAAAAAAAGAAAACCTAATCTCACTCAACTGATTAGAATGCATATTTGTGATGCTAAAAAAAAAAAGATTCCTTCTAGATGAAGGATTATAAAGGCAATGCTAAAAGAAATAAATTAGGTCTGGCAATACGGGTGTTTTACTCAAGCTTGCTGTTAGCTTACAATATTTCAGCATGATGATTTTCTTATGTGGCTTTTGTTTATACAAATTGTTGACTTCTTTCCCTCCCTCTTGGTGCCTGCTGAGCATATGCCAACCTTCTATGTCTTTTTTTCTTTGAGAACAGATAAATCCTTTTCATGCTCTTATCAAAGTCTGAACAAAAATAAGTGCTGGTTTTGGCCCGTCTTACTCTAATGGTTAAGGTAGCTGCATGTTTCATCAGTCCTGTCTGAGAACAGCTTCAGATGGTTGAGGTACTTTATAGATATTGTAGGGGCAATGTTTAGAACAAGAACAACAAGATTTTTGAAAATCTATAGTTAGTTTGGAACTCTCTTTAATCTCAAGTTGTACTCCATTTCATGCTACCAGCAGCACAACTGAGGAAATACATTAAAAACTAGATTGAGGGGATAAGTTGAACAAAAAAGTTGGATAAAGAGTGACTTCATGGAGAACTGTGACTTTCAGGAAAATAGACTGACCTTTATGAAATGATGTCTTGTGGATTTAGAGAGCAACTAATGTTTCTGTAGCCAAAACAGTGACAGCATGCAAATTACTTTCTTCTTGGGTAGACATATGTGTGCTTTGTACTGTTTTCTTCATGTTGGCTTGCTTCGTTTGAAGTTCCTTTAATGCTTGTATGCCTGACTAACTTGATGTAGAATGCTCAGGTGAAGTTCTTATGATTATTTTCTGGTTTGTAAACACGTAGCTCCTTTCCCGATAGGTCAGTATAGCAGCTGTCATCTTGGCTATGGGTAAAAACCTCTTTCTCAAGCCAGTGGGTGACACTACTACTAAAACTGAGCTAGCGTCAACACTGCTAATGCAGTGAGGCAGGGTGGGATGGGTAAAGGAAACACTGTACAATCTGGATTGTTATGATCCAGCCCTTTCCAACTCAAAAGTGGATACAAAAATGTACAGAAAAGCAGACGTGTAATTTAGTGACAAGAAGTATGCAAAACTTACTGTTTTAGCTCAGTAACTGAAGTTCCAAGTTTATTGGAAAATAAACTAATCCATTTTTGGCTGTACAAGAAGAAAACTGTTCTATAATCCAGACTAGAGATGCAGCCAATTACAGTGGTCTACTTTTTTTATGAAGAGTATGTGAAGCCTTTTTAGATGGTCTTTACTTGCTTATTTCTCACTTTAACTGTTCATTTTGTTTTCATATCTGATTGGAAAACCTGTTTTTCCTCCCTATTCTCTTCCACACTTTCACAGTTAACTGGACAACACTTTTTGTTCATGAGATGACATTAAAATAATGACATTTTATTGCACTTACAGTAAGAAATAGGGTTGAAGTGCTCACCCAGAAGTCATATATAGTCCCTGTTCCATCAAAACAGAGCTGGATGGCCATTTTGTTAAACATTAATAGCTCCATTATTCCTCTTCCCACAGCCTGACTATTAGGGAGCTACACTAGCATTTAATATGTATAACATCTTTTTTAAAAATCCCAGATTATAAATATAAAATCAAGAGCAAGAAGTTTTGATGCTCAGCCCAAACTACTTTGCCTATTGACAACAAAGACAAACATTGCTTTCCTGGAAATAAACTTCTGAAATAAACACTGCGGTAACGGAAAAACCTCTGTATAAGAAAACAACCCAGTGGGATAAAGGTCTTCCAAAGTTTTCTATTGATACTGCTGTTTAGTTGTCTATCCAGTTTTACTCTGTAAGCAGACTTGATTCTGTTATCTGGAATAAACTGTTTCAAATGGAATATAATACCAGGCTGTCCTATGAATAACGCATTTATAAATGGGTCTCAGCCTCAGTTATACTGGTTTCAACCCACTGTGCCTGTACATACTTGAATTTACATCAGAGCCATAAACCATGTGTCACCAACAGCAATCCTACTACTTGGCCACCTATTTCCTTAAGAAAAGCAATGCATAGAAGCTATACCCCCTAGGATGCCTGTCCTTTATGTGCTTGCTGACTGCGGCTGCCCTACACCTAGACCTAAGCGGTACAGGGTACAGACTGCATGGGTCACAAACGGGTGTCTAGCAAGCCCAAAGCGTGGTAGGTCCTAAATTCTAATGGAGTTACTTGAAACTCGCTGCTGCTAAACTGCTTAGATGCGCCTGCAAAATGTGTTGCCTTTACAATGGGGAAAGAGCTTGGGATCTTACATCCAGTGCTATTTTTCTTTTTAATCTGTTAACTGCGACCATGATACCCTACTGGCAGTTGAGGACGTCTGGCTTTCATGCCAGAGCTCTGTCTTTTTTTCTCCCTGCCTGAAAGCATCATGCTCATGAGCTCTGTTTCTTGAGGGATGAGTAGAAAATGTATGTTCTCTAGCAAGCCTTTTAGCAATTGACACTAATAAGTACCAGAGGGAAATGTGTCCAGTCTTTCCCTTAATCTTGGAGAAATTCACCAGTGTGAGGACTTGGATATTCTTTTGGAAGCAGAGCCAAGTAGCTTGCAGAACTCTCACCTAATGTTACGTACACCTTCAGAATTCACGACCCATGTTACGATTTGGCAGAGTAAACCAATTTCATATACATATATAACTTTTTTGAGTAAGAAAGGTGGAGCAAGCATATTACTGAGCTAATTTATTACAATGTCATTAAGGTAGTTAAAGATGGAACAATATGGTGATCAAATTACAACCTATTGTCTTTAATTTGATCGCTGTATCAAGTTTTAATTCTTTGCCAAGGGAAGCTACTTGATACAGGCAAAAAGTCTGTTCTTGTCACAGTAACAAAAGAGCTTTCCCAAAGCCTTAACCCAGGCTGAAGGTTGAATTGTGTACAGTAAATCAGGTTTTGAACCCAGTCACTCTTTATTGAAAGAGACTTCGTGGAAGTGACTTCAACAAACACGCACAAGAATATGTTACTAATAAGACAGAGTAACAAAAGGTAAAGTTGTCACTTCAGTGAAACAAGGGTAAAAATAGTTTGAAGCATTTCTGCTTGATTACTCAAGATCTTTAATTTAGGTAGCTGTTGGCAGACCTTCAAGACATG
The DNA here is from genome assembly GCA_009819775.1 of Phoenicopterus ruber ruber. NCBI lineage: Eukaryota > Metazoa > Chordata > Aves > Phoenicopteriformes > Phoenicopteridae > Phoenicopterus > Phoenicopterus ruber. Next base: position 60,696,767 of record CM020216.1, on the reverse strand, counting down.
AGTCAGTGCCTCTAAATTCAAGGATGCGGATCCATCACAGTTTTCTTGCTGATGATTCTAAATTTTCTTCTTATAGGCAGAAAGACAGGGAAATGCAGAGTTTTGGATGTTATGAATAGCAGGAAAGAGTCCATTTTCTTCTATATTGCCTTGTTCTTGTGGGAATTACTTCCCATTTTCTCCAGCTCATGAGCTGTTGTTGTGGCTTCTGGGCTAACTGGGTGAATCCAAGAGTCCAGAATAGTCACTGCAGTCAAATCCCTTTGGGAGAACAGTTAATGTCAGTGTGGGAAGCCTCATCACTGAATAACCTATAGTCTATTTGCCAAAATGGAAGTTAAGATGATGTTTTTAAAAAAAATAAGAAAGAATAAAGATGTCAGGAATATATTGTTGAGAAGGCTATTTATTACATCCTTTCCTATCTGCATGAGATAATGGACGAGACACCTGCAATCGGCAAAAATTGTGGTTTATGTAAAATGCCTAGTTGTCTAATCTATTTATATTTCTCTCATATAAATTTATTTAATCATTCAGTGTTTCTTAAAATACTCAAGACCATTTTAGTAACCAAAGACTAGGGGACTAATACGAAATCTTAAGCATTGACAGAATTACATGAGCTTGTTGGTTGCAGTGATGTAAAACAATAAGCTGCATTTGTATCAAAACAAATTCTCCTTTGAATTCATTTCCCCAAAAGTGGCTCAGTTCTGCAATCCTTGGTAAAATAAGCTCCAATGTAAAACAAAAAAAATAAAGTGGGGGTTCCCAAATCAAAGCCAATCTTCAGAATGGAAATGTTTTACTTCTATAAGACGACTTTGTGTGAGTAATACCATTGGGTGATATTTAGAATAGTGTTTTGAAAAGTCACTTGATAACTTCATCTGAATTATTTACTGAGTGGAGAATCTGATGGACAACAAATGGATGCCCTTGGAAAAGAAAGGGGCGCAACATCTGGAGTGCAGTTTGTAATCCCAAAAGTACTACTCCGTATCTCGTGCTGCAGTCAAGAGTTAGTGAAGGTAAAAGCAAGAGGACAATCGGACCTGTAGTGTAGTCAGCAGATGTGATGTCTGTAAAGAAACTCAGCCCGAAATCTTTGTATTGCCTGTCTCAGAAGCCAGATACACATAGGGCATAGAAAGTTTGCAAGAAGGGGATGATGTGAAAGGCAGAGAAGGTTTGAGGCTTAGCTTTACATGAAACAAACCACGAAAGTTTTGTGCCCTCCTTTACTCTTATTACGCTTTTTGCCTGTGGTGCATTTGCAGTGCATGCTCTGGCCTTTCCCCTCTAAGCAGCTCTGTTGGGGACCGCAGAACTGCTGCAGCACACTAATACATTTGGTAGCTGCATGGTTCACCCTGTACAGCTCTACAACTGGTGCACAGTGCCAAAAAACCTGTTTACAATTATTGCCTTTCCTACAGATTTGACATGTATCTGGAACAGAGGAATTCTCACATAAGTGCTCTATTCCTTAATGCAGCCCTCTTCTCAAAATGCAGTATTCTTTCTCTCTGTATATAAACAGCTGTGCTGGACAACATTTTTACTTTCTGACATAAATTGTAAAAACATCCATTAATACTGGCACAATAAAACAAGTGCATACAGTCTATTTATTGTTCCATTTTCAACTCTGTGACTAGAACATAATAAAGCAGATTTGAAGGAGGTAAGCTGGTTAACATGTAAAATGCAACAAAAACCCATTGTGTGATGGAATAGCAACTTCTAAATCCCCAAGGCCATTCTTTTGTATTGCTTTAGAAAATACACAGTGCCAGGGTGTCTCATTCTTCCACCACTCTTGGCAACTTGAAATGAGGGATGTGCCAGGCAGTATGGCCTGAAAAATGCCAACTGGAAAAAGCAGATGCTGGGGTTTCGGACCACATGGAGTCTTGAGCTCCCATAAAAAGGCACACGTTTGCCACTATTCTGAGCAGTATACAACAAACTAAACAAGCATATGTCCATTTATAACTTAATGTTGTTAACTAATTTTAGTGAGGTAATTCATTGCCTGTGAATTATTTCTTTTTATTCTGTGTTGCTATCTTACACAAATCATGCTTGTCTTACGAGTTAAATAAGAGGCAGAGGCGTGTAATGCCAAATGCTATTAGAAAGAATTTGTTGAATGAAATTGAGTAAACTTCATATATTGAAACTGCTGGAATTGGCCTTGACCCAGAGTTTTTAAGTTTTTTGAGATGTCTAGATTTCTCACTGGTGGTATAAACTCAGTATTATGTATGTATTTTTAGATTGATTTATTTTACAACTGCAGTGAATTTTATTTGCAAAGTACAAAGTGCATGCATGTAGTTTGGGTAACAGGTAACCAAAAATGAGTCTGGTTCTAATGTTTGAGTTGGTGTCTGGTGTTCCCTTTTCAAAAGCAGATTTTTCTGCAGATATTCACTTATGAATATCCACACATCAGAGTAATGTGTGGATTTTACCTTTTTTGGCTTAATTTGTTAAAGAAAAAAAAAACAATAAAAACCACATGACATAGCTTGATCTCACTAGGTTTAAATCCTCTTGTGTTTGAGGGTGAAAAAAATACCTGTTGTATCCAATGCTACTTTCACCATCTATGGAGAGTCAGTGCCGATGCAAGGAAAAAGCAACTGGGATAAAACAAGAGTTGAGACAGGGTAGATGAAAACAAAGACAAGTATGGTGGTTTGGGGTTTTTTTGTTTTGTTGTGCAGGTACCTCCTTCTCCCAGATCTTAGAAATCAGGGTTTGCTATCTCCACTGGTCAGTGGAACTGTTCACTCATGCAATCATTAGCAGGATAGTAGCATTGAATTGGTATGCCTTAATAACAAAGGTGTAAATATATTTTTAAAAAGAAAAGGGACAAGTGGACCAATTTAATAATGCAAGATTCTTGGGTCAGAAATACTGCTATAGTTATTGATGATTGCAGAGTTGTTTGTTGCTCTGGATATAATTTCCTCCCTTTTTTCTTAGAAGCAAATTTTATGAAGTAATGGAAACAACTTGATTTGGTAAGGACGTTTACAGGACAGGGTGGGAGAACAAAATGTGGTATAAGAGAGATTAGTATAGGCCAGCTAAGGGTCTTCCTTAGCTATATTGTTTGCTTTTCTGCAGATGTGTTTTTAATTCCAATGTGAATGTAGGTAAGAGCTTTGAAAATGCCTAACCTATTTAAGCTCAATACAGAAGGCAACAGGGAATCATTACAATGACTCATAAGGCATGGGATACCAATATTGAAATAAAAATATGATGTTCAAATGCTATGTTTCAAGAAGTAATTCTGCAACATCTAGGACTGCTTTATGAAGCACAATCTTTTTCTTGATAAGGAGATAATCGAAAACAAGTTAGATGGTCTTGAGAGAAAAAAATGGTGTTTCTCCTGGCTGGCTGAGGATCTTAAACATGTTTTTGACAAGGGTTTAGAGAAAGCTCTGGCTGGATGAGTGGTCATATAACACAAGTTGGGCTTTCTGACCCCAAATATATATCTGATGTGATGATTCTACACTTCAGGAGCTGTCAGAAGAAAATCTCTTGGGTTATTTTTGTTACTGCTTTGACAGCAACTAGTGTCTTGAGGTACTACGAATGAAAAAGTGAACCTGACAGGATGGGAATGAATTGCCTCCATGACAGAAAGAAACTGCCATATGTAAGGAGGTAATACACAGACTGCAGGAGGAGGAAGATAAATAAGAATGTATATGAGGACAATATCTTTTCTATATTGAGTGTCTAAGGGCATTAGTCTTTCTTCCTTATACTTTTTCCCCTTGTCTCCTACTTTCTCCCTGTCATGAACTGTACTCTTCTCAAGTTTGCAGGTTTGTTGTTTCAGTAGTTTTTATTATGTATATATTCATTGTACTATGTCTTTCTCACCATTTTGCATATAAACCCCATATTGAAACACCTCTGCTAACCCTACAACAACTCTTGACGCCCCCGAGAGCTTTTTTAAATGGATGACATAGATATAAATCCCTTACTTAGGCTTTCTGAGGCCTCCAGTGGGTTGCATAAACTGTGTCTGCTCTACATGTCTGCTCTACACGCCCCCCCCCACCAGAAGCCAGGAAGCAATATTAAATGTTTGGTGGTTGACTTGCAAGGATCTCTTATCACCCTGTACTTGTGGGCTTGGTTTATAATGCCTTGGATTGAAGGCTGCTGTTGTCATACTGCTTGGTTTCTTTAGCTCTATAGGTGATGTGTAGAAAAAGGCAAAAACATTAATACCATTGATGTCTGTTTATATTTTGAAGGTATAAAGTTGTTCGCTGGGAAGCAAGTGTTTAAGAAGGTACTGTTCAAGTAATTAACAAGGACTACGGTTGAAATTATTTCCATGCTTTTTTGATGCATTTGTGGTAACTTAGATTTGCCTGTTATTTTGTTCTTCACCATGGCTTCTGCTCTGACACTCCTAAAACTTAACTCTAAAAAACAGATTAATCTTATTCACAAGTCACAGCTAAATTGCTAATGTAAAATTATTTCATTGCTTTGATTTAGTTAGAACGTAAGAAAATGGAGATGAGACTAGATAGGTTAAAAACTTTCAAACATAGGCTTGCATTTGAAAGATGGTTTATCTACAGAAATAGAAGAGCTTGAGAGGTGAAAGACAAATGTGAAATATGGGGGAAAAGAAAGGTATATTCTATGTAGGGCAGGGATAGCCTAGGAAAAAAAAAGAAAATGTTTTTACTTCTATTATCCAGATCTTTGTAGTACCATGCCTCACAAGCCACTTGTCTAAGACTCCTTAGACTGTTTGCTGGTAACAGATTTCATAAAAACATGAGCACAGAATGGAATTCAAGGTTGATTTTTGCCGTTATGTAGAGAAAAACAAGTATCAGTTGTAAATAAGGACCAGCTATTTCTCACTGCTACAGCTAATATTTTGATTTTTCAACTAAAAAACAACATGGAAAAATCTTTCGTGACTTTTTATGCTGTTCAGCAAAAAGAATAAGTGATGTTAGAGAATGGAGGGAGAGCAGAACAAGTAGGGGTGTGCATGCTCTCAGTAGTGGCTCTGTCGGTAGCATTTGGCCTGCCTTGGACGTGGAGATCAGATTGAACAAACCATCTGAAGGAAATAAACCCATTAAACTCTAAGTGGAAGAATAACTTTCTGATCCCTAGGTGAACCACAAATACATATCTCGCAGGGAAATTAGCCAGTGTATTACAACAAGGGCAGCAAGTTTGCGCAAGTCAGAAGTCAAAAATGGTTCCGCTTTGGAGTTCAGAGGGTTCCTCTGACATCTCTCCACAAGCTAGAAATTATTCAGACATTAAGCGTGCAGAAGAAAATAAACTTACGATATTTTAAAGTCTTTTGGGCTCCTCTTCTGCTCTCTGTCAGGAATCAGTGACATCCTCCCACCTCTCACCTATTATTTCACCTGATTAAGAAGCAACTTTCTTTTCAAGATGGGCCTATCATCATGCCATGCCAATGCCTGCCTTTCTCTTGCTTTTTATCTACTTTTTTGATAGGGAGATTATCTTTACAGTTTAGTATTAATACTAGTTCAGACAAGTGGGGATAAACCCACATCATTAGGAATGACTGGCTTCACTCGGATATCATAGAACTGGTTGGCATACTCATTGCAATCTGAAGATTACCTTCACTTGTATAACTGTTCATCTAAGTCATAGCATCTTAAACTAATAACTTATAAAAAAATCTAGAGAACAGATTAGTTTTACCTTTTTCATGCCCCTCAGTCAAATGGCCACAATAAACCACAGCTGGTGCTAAGTGGACCACTTAAGACCTTTGTATGTTTTCTTTTTTCCCTTTCTGGCCTTGTTTTTCTTGTCTTTTTCTGTTTGAACTCTGTCAATGCTGAAGAAAAAGAATGTCTCAATCTGAAGAGCCAAAGCTGTGGAGGAGCACTGAAGCAAGACCACATCACCTATGAACTGGCGGTGAGGGATGTATACTGCATACTTAATAGCACCTGTAGATCATCAGATTGATCACCTCCATGGCAAGTGCTGTACAAACATGTTATAAAGGAAGACAGTCCCATCCCCGCAGAAGATACAACTGAAAGTCTCTCCTATCTACCTTCTGCTCACTTTTCTATGCCTACTTTAATTAGGATTCTCCTGTTCCTATTCCCTGTTGTCTTTCCACTCTTCTCCTCGGGATCCTTACAATGAAAAGGAAAAAATCCCTTCAGACAGCTTTGTACTACTTCTTGCTCCATTTGAAGTGCCTCAGTATGGAGCTAGCATGTTTTGTTCAGGCTTCACCATGGCAAACCTCAAGCTGAGGAGAAAAAAAAAAAGTGTTTCTGTGGGATCTGGTGTAGTTTGAGCAGACTTGCTTTGTGGCATGGCTGGGCTGCAGGATCTTTGTGTCATCCTCTGAAAGTTAAATACAAGTAAATGAGGAATAAAGAATGAGTGTGCAAGCATGTAATGAGCTAAAAGGTCAAATGAATCAAGAAACAGGATATAGGTGAGACAGACAGGGAAGGGGCTGCATGTAGGTTACACCTAGGCTGCAATTTCAATCATATTGTGGTTACCATAAGCAAAAACGTACAGAGTCTCTGTCCATAGCTAGCACAGGATGCAATTGCTGCAGCAATGAAAGCTGCCAAATATTTTTTCCTCAGAAAGGACATATTTGTTAATGAGTTTAGATGAGTGCTTTTAGGAATGAAGCCACTTTTGGCCTGTCTGAGTAGAAGTGCACTGGAACAACTTTTTTTTGTACAAAAAAAACCCCACTGATTTGCAACTATCTTTGCAACTTGAGAAGAACAGTGACAGAACAAATTTTGACAAATGTACTCAGTACCTCAGCAAGGAGATTTTAGAGGATAAGAGACTACACATGGATATTTTCAGTGGTAAAAACTTCTAATCAGTTCTTTAATCCCAAAGCTAGCAGCCAAAACCTCCAGCTTTCAGGAAGTGAAGGAAAGAGGTGGAGGCTTGGCTTTTGGCTTACAAATGCTTTTCCATTGAGATTATTGGGGAAAAAAAAAAAGTATTTTAAAGATTTGAGCCCTTACTGGTTTGCAGTCTTTATGCTAAATGCTGAGAACTACATTAAAAACATCATGTGTACTTACTGCCAGAAACATTGCACACTAACATGTGAGTGAACAAATGCAATATATGGTGTCACATGGTCAATTTATGTTGTCAAGAACAGTGCAGCTTTAATCTGCAAATCTTCATCTCCCTTGATCCCTAAGATGTGCCATTGACAATAGTTTCTATGTCAGAAAAGACATGTCTGAGAAGATGTCCTGGTTTCAGCTGGGATGGAGCTAATTTTCTTTCCAACAGCTACTGTGTTTTGGATTTAGTATGTGAAGAATGTTGATAGTACACTGATGTTATTAGTTGCAGCTAAGTGATCAAGGACATTTTACAGTTTCCCAGATTTTGCTAATGTGCAGGTGCAAAAAGCTGGGAAGGGTATAGCTGGTGCAGTTGACCCAAACTGGCCAAAGAGTATTGCATACCATAGATGACATGCCCAGTATAAGTGAGGGTCAGTCAGTTGGGCCATTTCCCTTTTTCCCCTCTTTTTCTTCATTCGGCTGTTTGTTCTCTCACTCGCTCTCTCTGGAACTTGCTGTTCTGAGATAGCTACTAGGGAATATTCCTGTTTCATGATTGCTGCTCAGGATGGGCTGTATCGGTCGTTGGGTGGTAAGAAATGGTGCATCGTTCATTTTACATATTCTATTTATATATTTTTAATTTTTTATCATTTTTAATATATAACTATTAGTATTTTTTCTTTGCTTTCCTGGTGAACTGTTTTTATCTCAACCCATGAGTTTTCCTTTCTCTCTGATTGTCCTCCCCACCCCACTGGGGAGGGTGGGAAGTGAGTGAGCAGCTGCGTGGTATTCGGATACTAGCTGGGGTTAAACCATGACAGAAGAACAGACTTGGAAGTAAAAGGTGATGTGATTTAGGGTGCAGAATGATCCAGGTACTGGATACAGCAGGAGCACTTTGTAGGAAGCAACAAGAAAGCACTAAGCAGCTTGTTTTGAGCTACTGTGGTAATACAGCAGAGTACACAAAACAAAGAGGTAGTCGGCCAGAGGAGATTAGCGATGCTTCTTTTCTCTCCTTACGTTACCCAACTTCAGAATTCTTTAGGCAGAAGGCTTGCATGGCAATGTAGCTGTAGCCATCTAACTTTGGAAATAGGGCTTCCTGGGGCTTTTTATCATATGTTCAATTTTCTCCATTTTTCCCTACATCAAACAAAGCTGATGTGGAACGTTTTTGTTCAGGAATAAAGGACACTTGCAGGCTTAAGAAAAATGTGAATTAAAACTTAATGATTTAGTAGAAATTTTTTGGCACAAAAATCATATCTTTTAACTTTTCCATTTCATTGTTCATAGTTCATTTTTTTAGAACTAAGAGCAAGTATGTTTATGGGTAACTTTTTTGTTTCCTTAAAGATCACAAATATTTTGAAAAAAGTTGTGTTCCTGCTGCCAGACTGAGTCATCCACATATTCATGCTGTTCAGTTACCTGTAAATATGGTGGCCTAAGCATATTTATTGTGTAGGGCTGAATATGTCATCAAGCATCCCTTTCAGTAAAATGGCAATTTTGACTATGCCTGCATTTTGTTTTATTTCCCTCTTTATCACTGCTCAGTCTACTGCACTATGGTGGCTGTTCTTGTAAGCACAGCACGTGCTGCTATGGCAGCATCCTTTGAACCAAAAAAGAATAAATTATAACTTCAGTCAAGGGTTTTGACTGGATGAAATAAACTGGGAACCTTTGACATCTTGGAAAGAAATTCCTGGGATACCAGTGCATCTATACAGGACAACAACCTGGCTCACATAACAAAGATGATGTTTGTTACTGTCCTGGTTTAGGCCAGGACGGAGCTAGTTTTGTCTTCAGCAGCTCCTGTGTTTTGGATTTAGTGTGTGAAGAATGGTGATAGTGCACTGATGTTGGTTGCTGCTAAATGACCAAGGACATTTTGCAGTTTCCCAGGTTTTGCTAACGTGCAGGTGCAAAAACTTGGGAGGGGTAGAGACAGAAATTTTGCTCCAAACTGGCCAAAGAGAGTAGGCCAGAGCACAGATGTTATGCCTGGTACAAGTGAGGTTTGATTGGTGGGTCACTAGGCTTTTTGACCCTTAACTTGCCTTAATCTTTAAGCTTCCCTTCGGGTTGTGGGGGTTTTTTTTGTTTCCTTATTTTTCCTTTTTGTTTTTTGTTCATTCGGCTGTTTGTTCCCTCGCCTGCTCTCTCTGGAACTTGCTGTTCTGGGTTAGCTGGGGGGGGATACCCCTGCTCCCTGACTGCTGCTTGGGACGGGCTGTATCGGTCGTCGGGTGGTAAGAAATTGTGCATCATTCGTTTTATATATTCTATTATACTTCTATATATTCTATTATCCTTCTATATATTATTATTATTATCATTATTAATATATTTTCATATTTTTCCTTTGCTGTCCTGGTGAACTGTTTTTATCTCAATCTGCAAGTTTTCCTTTCTCTCCAATTCTCCTCCCCACCCCAGCGGGGAAGGGGGGAGTGAGCGAGCAGCTGCGTGGTATTTGGTTACAATTCGGGGTTAAACCATGACAGTTACCTATTGGTCTGTTCTAAGTAAAATAAAATTATCTTGAAATATCATTCTGAATATCAGATCTTGAAGAGGTGTCAAAAGAAAAACACTTAAAATTCTAATTCTTCCATGCGCAGTGAGAAATTGGATGAAAGGACCTTTTAAAACTATTTCCATCTTGTGTTGCCATGCTAGAACTGGAAGTAAGTTTTGGAAGTGATTCTTACCTGCCCTTAGATAAAAGGAGGTTGATTGTGGCTCATAATCTACTATCCCAGACTGGGTATTGTGACTTTTGTGCTAAGAAAAACAGTTACTTGAAGGCAGCATCTCTCACCTATCAAGAAAAAGAATTCCTTTCTTCACTGTATAGAAATCAAACCTTAAGGAAAAGTTCTAATTAAAAGCCTTACTGGCTTGGGGAGCAACTTGCAAGTAAAGCTTATACTACTGCTTTAAACTTTTTAAAATCAGATTGAGTCAGGTATTTCAGAATATATTTTGGAGAACAACATTACTTTGGCAAAGAAATGAACAAGATGCAAATAGGTTAACAGTAAGTCTTCTCTATCTGTAATATCCTTTTTTTTAAATAGGGACTGTAGAGAAGTTGTCTTGCTCAAGTCTTATTCCTTCCAGCTCTCATCTAAAATTAGAAATAAAAAGTAGAATATGCCAGTTGATGCTTCTGAAGATAGGATAGGAAAAATGGAATTTTATCAAAAGACAGAGGCAGATTTAGACTTTGAAGGTAACAGCAATCCTTCTGCTATTAGGGGAGCAACTTGTCTCAGGGCCTTAATTCTGTAGTATTTCTTGCTCTGTACTATCAGTGGGGGAATAGCAGAGTCCTTTATAGCAAACTCGGTTCTAGCTGTAACTTTTTCTCTGGGGGGAACCACACTGACTTTTCTGACAATGCAAAGAGAGTAGCAGAGGGCAAGCTTCACGGATACTGCTGCACTATAATATAGTGTTTTACTCAGCCGATGGGATACTTTTCCAGTAAGGTAAGAACTTGCCTAGGTGTCTAAATGGCACTGTCACTTGAGGAAGATAGAATACACAGGCTGGATAATGGACACGGCTTAGAACCCAACAGAGTAACATATACAACCGGGGGTCATTACTTTTTTGTGTATGGAAGCTGATATTTTATTAATTGTATTAAAAATTACAGTTTCTGCAGTCTTCTCTGAAGTAAGAAACATGGCCTTAAGCTAAATCAAGAGATCTTTTGAATATTTTGGCAGTACATTTCTTCTAGAACAGCTAGATGCAGTTAATTGGCAAACACATGCTGCTGTAGCAAGCAAATTTGTAATCCCTCTCATGCTTAGAGTATGAACTGCCGTTGTAACGCAGGCCCCAAAGCACATAATCAGAGTGCATCCTCATTGACTTGAAAGTATGCTTTTTTCACTTTTGCCTTTGCATAGTTGTGCTTTTGGGAGTAAGTGAACCTGTTTTGCACATGTAGACTGTGCTTTGTCTTAATTACAATTTTGTATTCTGTTCGCGGGAGAGAATATGGGGTAAAGCTGAGGAATCTGTGTGGTTGCTTTCTCGAAAAATAGAAGCTATGGGAAGATCTCCTGTCTCCAACTTGCTTTCAGGGCATCACTTGAAATGCTGAATCATCACCCAGACAACAGTTAAGTAGCTGTTTTGTGAAGCCCATTATGTGTTAAGTACCTGATACTCCTCAGCAGTGGACTAACACGTAGCCATATAAGTTTTTTGCAGCCCTGGAAGAGAAATTTATTTCTCCATGACAGCTGAAACTTTTATTACCAACATGTACATATTAATGAGCTATTGACTGATCTTTGCAAGAAAGTGATCTGTGAACAATACTTTATTTCCACTGATTGCAGGAAAGAGATCTCAGCATGACTTTGGAGGTCCTTGGCACTTTTGGTGTCAAGCCTTATGATTAGAGTGGGAAATTCTGAAGAGGTTTGCTCATAGGAAACACCAGCTTCAGCAAAAAAAGAAAATAATGCTGATCTTGAAGTATCTCAAGGATGCTCTGGAGAAGTTGCACCTTGCAATCTGTGTCCTCTTCCATTGGGAGTCAACTTCCTCAGGTATTTCCCATGTTGTATCATCCTCTCACATCTTTCCAGTGTCTCATGGCCAGAGAACCTGTTCTATAGAAGAGATTGGGTGCTGAAATAGTTGAACTAAAACTGCTCTGTAGCACAATGGCAGCTCATTCAAATCAAAATGCTATGGGTTTGGATGGTCTGTTCCTTGGCAAAGCCTCCTTCGGAAAGCAGACACTTTCATATTTTGCTTCAAAGCAATTTACACAGAACCTTTTTGCTGTCTTTATTAGAAAGTCAAAAGTATATTAAATTTGTTATAGGAATTGACTTTATTCAGAAAGTAATTTACTGTTTGCCTTAAACTTCACTTAAAAATACTGTATTTTCTGACTTAAATTTTTATTTCACCTTATCTTGATTCTCTGGCTTACATTCTTCAAACTGATACGTTTTTATGTAAAATGTGTATCTACTTAAATATTCTTATTTATATCATTGTAAAAAATAACAGCAGATGGATCCCTCTTGGTGTTTGCAAACAACAATAATGTTTGATGACGAATGCACAATGTTGTCATCCAAAATTGCTGTTTATGGTGAAATGCAGCCTTTAATAAGAACTTACTGTGTACATTGAACAGTATCCTGGATTTCTGCAAAATGCTTCAATAAACTTGTCATGCAGATTTCTCTCCCTACTGGAAAAGACAACTTAATGCCTCCTCTATGTTTACCTGCGTTTTGGATTTATCAGTGAAGGCATGCATGTGTATATACACGCTAGAAGGTTTTTATGAATTGCACAGTTATTGTTATTTCCCCTCATACACAGAGTAAAAAGCTCCTTTCAGCCTGACTGAATTTTAATTCTCTTTCAGAGAATAACAGAACAGGAAAGCATCCGTCAGACTCTGAGCAAGAGCATGTTGTGGGTGTCCTCTGCATAATCTGTGTGGCTGTGGGTGGTACAGCCTAGGCTTAGCTAACAGAACAGCCTGATTTGTCTCCCATAACCTTGCTTTTAGTGCTTGAGGATTTTATCAGCTGTAAACTCCTCGGGTTAGAGTTTTCCACGCTGTGCATGTGCCTCCAGCTGCTTGTATCCAGCAATTCTTTGTGAAAGCTTCAGACCAACATGGTGCAGCTATTTATAAGGTGATGATTAGGGGGAAATACCATGTTTATCTCACTTGAAAGAATAAATCTGAAAATATTTTTAAGAACCGCCAGCAGTATTTTCTCCTTTTCTCAACCCAGCAAACCCCATGTTTTAGTGCCAACACTTGAGGCGGTGAATCGTCACCTGCAAATGTTCTCTTCATTTCCATGAAAAACAACCCACTTCAGCAGTGTGAAAAGCCTCTGAAAAAGGCTTTCTGAGTACAATCAACAGACTTTTTCAACAGGGCACCATATTTCTCCAGAGATGATCTCACCTTCGTTATACCCTGGCCTACTTGACAGTGTTTGCCCTTATGATCATACTGCCCCAAACTATCCACGCTCATGTGACTCAGTGTGGTCCAGGTTTGAGCCCTGATGACTGAAATGGATTTTCCCCCAACACTGGGCCTGAAGTGAGGTGGAAGCAGCTTCAGGAATTGTGGGCTAAGACATCGCCTCTTGCATGCTTTCTGTGGGGTCAGCTAGGAATTTCTTTCATTGAATCAACTGCAAGTAAATTTCTAATTTCATGCCAAAGGTGCTGTTTCCTTCTTGGTTTAAATGGATGTACATTTCTTTTTTATTACACCGTGAAAGGGCCCATCTCTTGCTGTACAGGCTACTTCCCTATAATATTATCTTTCCCATGCCTTTCTGCTGCTTTTGTAAGGTTGTTCTTTCCATTGAGTCTGAGTTTGCATGTGCATTCCTGCCATATTAAGGACTGTCAGCATTGTTTATTTGCATATATTATTCTTCTGTCAACTTCTTTAATTGCTCATTAGGGCCACTTTAAGCATTCCTTAGCTGGGGTTTCTTTTTCACGTGGCATATGCTTGTTCCTTGGCCCTTTTATAAAGAAAAGAATAATTCTATCTGTGTTTTCTTCCAGCGCCTTCAGCCAAGCAAAATCTTCTGTCTTGATTCTGCCATACAGCATTTTTGAGTCTGTAGTCAGTTGCACTCTGAGCTTGCTTATGCACCTTTCCATTCAACTCAAGCATTTTAATGGGTCTTATCTTATTTGTACTTCTTTGTCACCTGGGATTCTCAGTGCATGTGCATTGACTAATGCAATTTTTTTTTTCTCCAACTTTGCTTATTTTGGCTAGTTCTGTGCAATGTGTGTCCCATTTTCCAGTGTGCATTATTAAGGAAATAGACTTCCTATAATCTCTAATGGCAATACTCAATATCATATTTAGTCTTAAACGCTGACCTTAAATAGCCAAAAAGATTTCAGAGAAATGTCTTTGCTAAAAGCCTCACGTGATGTGGAGACATGTGGATCTTTAAAACCTGTGTGAGATTTGTGAAACAAGTGGAGTGGCCTGAAATAGCTGGAGCTAGAAATTCAGGAAGGTCTCTTCTCAATCAATTGATATCGTGAAGTAAAAGGAACAAAGCATTTATAAATTCAAGCTACTGCTATTTGATAGTCGGGTTTATTTCAGGAGGCGATCATAAAATTTTAGCTTAGCTAATCTAGATCATTACTTGGAGTTGTCCTGGGAAAAATTATCACCACTACAAAGTTTACAGCTTTATAAAATAAGGCTGCATTCTGTTTTGTCTCCAGATGAAATGGGGGAACAGTTCTGGAAGCAGTAAACCAAAGTATTTTGATGTTCACCTGTTGAGCTAAAAGTTTGATATCCCAATTTTGTCCCTTCCCATGCAATTTCTCTTCAGATAAGTCTTATGTACAGATGTTTGTGTACAAATGGCCAAAGTGGAAAGGCTCATTTTTCAGGAAAATGCTACTAAAAAGAAAAATTTTTTTTTTTAGATTCACACTTATTTATTATTGTTCTTCACTGTATTATCTTTTCTTTGGAAGTCCTTACAAATCTAGTAAGGGAAACCATAAAAAGCTTTAAGCAGCTCTAGCATATACATTGATAAAATTCTGTGAGGTCTGTCACTAGAGATTTTGTTTGACAAACATACTTATATAATTGTTAGCAATGTTACATCACTCTTGTGAAAAGCCTTTATTTTCTTACACTTAAGATTACATTCTTAATATTGTGAATGTTGCTGCCTGGCCTCGATGTATTCTAAATATTGATCTACTGTTTTCTCCTGTGTTTGTCAAAGAATGTACAAGTTCTTCAAATCAAAAAATATGTCCAATTGCCTTTTCATAGCATCACAAATGGTTTGGGTTGGAAGGGACCTATAAAGGTCATCTAGTCCTTGAGTAGGGACATCTTCAACTACATCAGGTTGCTCAGACCCCATCCAAGCTGAACTTGAATGTTTCCAGGGATAGAATCATAGAATCATTTATGTTGGAAAGGACCTTTAAGATCGAGTCCCACCATTAACCTAGCACTGCCCAGTCCACCACTAAACCATGTCCCTAAGCACCACATCTACATGCGTTTTCTAATACCTCCAGGGATGGTGCCTCAACCACTTCCCTGAGCAGCCTGTTCCAATGCCTGACAACCCTTGCAGTGAAGAAATTTTTCCTAATATCCAATCTTAACTTCCCCTGGCACAACTTGAGGCCCCCCTTTCCTCTTGTCCTATCCCCTGTTACTTGGGAGAAGAAATCCACACCCACCTCACTACAACCTCCTTTCAGGTAGTTGTAGAGAGTGATAAGGTCTCCCCTCAGCCTCCTTTTCTCCAGGCTAAACAACCCCAGTTCCCTCAGCTGCTCCTCATAGGACTTGTGCTCCAGACCCTTCACCAGCTTCGTTGCCCTTCTTTGGGCATGCTCCAGCACTTCAATGTCTTTCTTGTAGTGAGGGGCCCAAAACTGAACACAGTACTCGAGGTGCGGCCTCACCAGGGCCAAGTATAGGGGGACAATCACCTCCCTACTCCTGCTGGCCACACTATTTCTGATACAGGCCAGGATGCTGTTGGCCTTCTTGGTCACCTGGGCACACTGCTGGCTCATATTCAGCCGTCTGTCGACCAACACCCCCAGGTCCTTTTCTGCCTGGCAGCTTTCCAGCCACTCCCCCCAAGCCTGTAGCGTTGCCTGGGGTTGTTGTCACCCAAGTGCAGGACCTGGCACTTAGCCTTGATGAATCTCATACAATTGGCCTCTGCCATTGATCCAGCATGTCCAGATCCCCCCCTCTGTGGAGTCTTCCTACCCTCCAGCAGATCAACCCTCCCTCCCAACTTGGTGTTGTCTGCAAACTTACTGAGGGTGCACTCGATCCCCTCATCCAGATCATTGATAAAGATATTGAACAGAACTGGCCCCAATACTGAGCCGTGGGGAACACCACCTGTGACTGGTCACCCACTAGATTTAACTCCGTTGACCACCACTCTTTGGGCTCAGCCGTCCAGCCAGTTTTTTACCCAGCGAAGAGTACGCCTGTCCAAGTCATGAGTAGCCAATTTCTTCAGGAGAATGCTGTGGGTAACGGTGTCAAGGCTTTACTGAAGTCTGCCTAGACAATACCCACAGCCTTTCCCTCATCCACTAGGCAGGTCACCTTGTCTTAGAAGGAGAAGGACCTGCCTTTCATAAACCCATGCTGACAGAGTGTTGTGTTTTAACCCCAGCCAGCAACTAAGCACCACATAGCCACTTGCTCACTCCCCCCAAGTTGGATGGGGGAGAGAACTGGAACAGTAAAAGTGAGAAAACTTATGAGTTGAGATAGACAGTTTAATACGTAAAACAAAAGGCACGCAAGCAGAGCAAAGCAAAACAAGGAATTCATTCACTACTTCCCATTGGCAGGCAGGTGTTCAGCCATCTCCAGGAAAGCAGGGCTCCATCACATCTAACAGTTACTTGGGAAGTCAAAAGCCATCATTCCAAATGTCTCCCCTTCCTCCTTCTTCCCCCAGCTTCATATGCTGAGCATGACATCATATGGTCTGGAATATCCCTTTGGTCGGTTGGGGTCAGCTGTCCCAGCTGCGTCCCTCCCAACTTCTTGTGCGCCTCCAGCTTCCTTGCTGGTGGGGTGGCGCGAGAAGCAGAGGAGGCCTTGACTTTGTGTAAGCACTGCTCCAATAATGAAAACTTCCCTGTATTATCAATGCTGTTTCCAGCACAAATCCAAAACATAGCCCCATAGTAGCTACTCTGAAGAAAATTAAGTCTATCCCAGCCAAAACCAGCACACTGGGCTTGATCACCTGACTGTGCTGTACGTGCTGTGTGATGGCGCTCAAGATGATCTGCTCCACAACCTTCCCCAGCACTGAGGTCAGGCTGACAGGCTTGTAGTTCCCCAGATCCTCCTGTAGATGCCCCTAGAATGTGGCATCTACAACCTCTCTGGGCAACCTATTTTGCCTTAGTTAAATTAGAAATGTACATTCCTAGGACACTGAGCAACCTTCAAAAAAAAAGGGGAGAGTGTAGATGTTTTGTAGCAGTAGGTAGTTCAGGAGGATGGTACGTCACTGGCATATTTCTCTTCTCTTACTTTTGTTCTTAACACAAATATACTCTGCTATGCATCAGCCGGTTTCCTCTAGCCATGTGACATTGTCATTACCACATCCTGTTATGTTTCCCCTAGTTAAGTTCCTTCTCACAAAATAGGAGCAGTGAATAATAAGAAAAAAATCTAATCGCCTATAAATTATGGGTTTGATAACATATTGAAGGAGATTAAATTACATGGTCCCCATATTAATTGGGTGGAGTTGGATTTGAGGACTGAGGCAACAACTTTCTCTCTGGTGTCTAGCTCATCTCGCTCAGATGAAAAATCCTGAAGTTATAACAGCACTAGAGCCAGAAAGTGGAAATATGCTGCCAGACTTACTTCTTGCTTCCCCAAAGTTCAGGATGTTGAGGTCAGCCAATGGAGATGCCTGGCTACGGGATGGCAAAGCAACCCGGTCTCCCTTGCAGGCACCTTCCTGCCTCTGCCCGACCCCTGGTGTGAGGGATAGGGCAGTGCCCTTAGAGCCGAAGGATGGAAATACAAGCTGTTATCGAACCTATTTTTGGCACAGGTGTTCAGTGCATGTTTACCCAACGGCTATTGAAATGGATAGTGCTGAGGCTTTGAGGAGCTTATAGGCGACAAAATATTGGCCTGGCTTTCGGTCTGGCAACCTCTCAGTGCTGCAGCCAGCTGCGCTGTGGATGAAATGCACCCGTGAAGATTACAAATAAAACAAGGGTAGGCATGCAACGTCCAGGCCAACATGCTCCCAGGAATTCTGCGGGCAACAAACCTATTCATGGCACAGTCCTGTTTTGTTCATCGTTTCTAGCACATATGCTCTAAGCTTCCAGTTAAAGACTAGTGGAAACGTGCATATAGATCCCAGTGGCTGCGTTAGGATTGCAGAGGTACTGTGCATATTTGTATTTCCTGATTTTAGGTGCTTAAATTTGCAACCTAGCCCTTAAATTTGATTATTCTTTATGTGGAAGTATGCACTATGTTCTTCTGCCTGCTCTCTTTCAGCACTAGTAGAACGAGCAAAAACCAAAGGCTTACTGACCAAATTTTATTTAAAAAAAAAAAAAAAGTCAAAAGAAAAAAATGGAGTGTAAACTTTAGTGCTGAGGCGTTGTCTTTATAGTTAATAAAAATTTTCTGTACCAAGTGCTTAGGTTTCATGTACTTAAATGCTCTATAATTTTATATGTTTATAAAAAGGAGTGCAGCAGTAAAATAATTTAACCTTTAGTTTAGTTTTAATTTTGAAATAGCTTGATTTTAAAAAATATGTTAGTATTTTAATTGTGAGGTTACTTTTTTGGGTTATTTTTTACTAGCTGCTGCTAAATACTAATGTAATTGCTTAGATATCATAAAAAGAACAAATTTGTGGCTAATTTCAGCTTTGTATAGTGGGAATAATTTCACTTTGGGGGCATAATTCTACCATTTGGCTCAATTAGCCTCTAACAGAAAAAGCAATTCATAATTCCTGGAGGGAAAACAAGCTTCTGTTTCAACAACACAGATTCGAAGGGCTTCATCTCCAGAATGACCTCCCAGGGCATGAAATATGTTTCATTTAAATCTTAAACCTTGTTCACAACCAAGTAAAATATGTAACAAGAGTTTTTCATTCTGATTTCTTTTCCTCTTCAGTGGGTTTTAAATATCTGCTAGGAAACAACAACTTGTATCTTTGTGACCCATCAAGAGCTGAGGTCTTGGAAAATGCAGTGAATGCATGTGCACCCACGTGTGGTTTTGTGTGTATATGCGCATGCATGTGGTTGTAATGACTGAATTGAGGCTGCATGAATTCATAAGACCCTGTTTGTTAGCTCTTTGCCAAACTCTGTCAAGGCCACATTTACCTTGTATGAGAGAGATTTAAATGTGATGTAACCGAAACTAGCGCTCAGTCGCCGGGGCGAGCAGCTCCAGTGCTGGCACACTCTGCAGCAGGGTGCTCTGGCGCAGTGCACAGGGGGGTTTCCCAAAACAGGAGAACCTCAGGGGGAGCCGAGAGAGCTGCCAGGAGCCGGCAGCTCACGCAGCCATGGCTGACGAGACCTGTGTGGGGCCAGGAGCAACAGTGGCCAAGCACCCCCACACCTGTAAAAAAAGCCCTTGGGGAGCGCAAGCGACCAGGGTGGGCAAACAGGCATGGGCGCGGCATGGCAGCTTGCGTGGAAGGGTGTGCAGGAACGGCTCTGCCAGCTCGACCAGGGAGCAATGGTGCCCACCGGCAGAAAGCCGCGGCCTCTCTAAGCTCTGCACCCACCACGACTGAGGCAGCTTCCCAGGCAGAGCTGCGGAGGGAACACGCTGCCGCTCAGGTGCCGGGCTGCAGGGTGAGCCCTGCCCTGACGCCGGTACCGGGCAGCAGCAGCAGCGAGCTGCCTGTGGGAGGTGCGCCCAGGGAGAGGAACTCCTCCGCTTAGGGACAGAGCTCCGGGCGGAGGTGAGCAGGCTGAGGAGTGTCAGGGAGTGTGAGAGAGAGAGAGAGAGAGAGAGAGAGACTACCAGAATCGCACCCTGCCTGCCCTGGGACAGGCCTGACAGGACACATGATATGGAGGATTCCCTGTCCTCTCTCCGCCTGGCTGAACACAGTGACTTAAGGGATAGGGGGCAATGGCGACGAGTTCCTGCCCGGCGCAGCAGGCGCGTCTCCTCCGTGACTACCCCACCTTCTCAGGTGCCCTTGCATAATAGGTGTGACGCTCTGCAAGCGGAACCAAACAATGATGAGAACGATGGTTCATCTAGCTCGGAGGTGTCACCGAGGTTAAGTCGGCCTATGTCCTGCGTCAAAACTGCTTCCATAAAGAAAAAAGATAGGTCATTGTCATAGGAGACTTCCTTCTGAAGGGAACAGAAGGCCCAGTGTGCAGACCAGACCCACTCCTTAGGGAAGTCTGCTGTGTCCCTGGGGCCTGGGTTAAAGAAGTGAAAAGAAAGCTTCCTACTCTAGTACGGCCCTCAGATTACTATCCATTATTGATTTTTCAGGTAGGCAGCGATGAAGTTGCAACAAGAAGTCCCAGGGCAATCAAGAGAGACTTCAGGGCCTTGGGATGACTGGTTAAGGGACCAGGAGCACAAGTGGTGTTCTCCTTGATCCTTCCAGGTGCAGGGAATGACAAGGGGAGAAACAGGAAGAGCCACTGGCTCCAAGCCTAGTGCCACTGGCAGAATTTTGGGGGTTTTGATCATGGGTCGGTTTACATGACACCAGGCCTGCTGGCAACAGCCGGGGTACGCCTGTCTCAAAGGGAGAAAAGGATCATTGCACAGCAGTTAGCTGGGCTCATTGAAAGAGCTTTAAACTAGATTTGAAGGGGGAAAGGGATAAAATGAGGCTCACTAGAGATAAGCCTGGGGGCAGCACCCAATGTTTGAGGGATGGTGTGCTAGTGGGGTCCTTTGGTCTGCCTTCTCAGTGGAGGTAGGGGATAGAGATCCATGTGGCAGCAAAGATGCAAGGATTATTGATGTGTTAGAAACCACAGAAGCGCCTGAGAATGGTCACATAGGAATTAGGGCTTCTCCCCCAAAAAGGTGGTGGGATCAAGAGTCCAGCTGAAGTGCATCTACACCAATGTATGCAGCATGGGCAACAAACAGGAGGAGCTGGAAGCCATTGTGCAGCAGGAAAACTATGATATAGTTGCCATCATGGAAACATGGTGGGATGACTCACACAACTGGAGTGCTGCAATGGATGGATACAAACTCTTCAGAAGGGATAGGCAAGGAAGGAGAGGTGGTGGGGTAGCCCTGTATGTTAGGGAGTGTTTTGATTGTCTAGAGCTTAATGATGGTGACAATAGGGTTGAGTGTTTATGGGTAAGAATCAGGGGGAAGGCCAACGAGGCAGATATCATGGTGGGAGTCTGTTACAGACCACCCAACTAGGATGAAGAGGCAGACAAAATACCCTATAAGTAGCTGGCAGAAGTCGCACAATTGCTAGCCCTTGTTCTCATGGGGGTCTTCAACTTGCCAGATGTCTGCTGGAAAGACAATACAGCAGAGAGGAAACAGACTGGGAGGTTCCTGGAGTGTGTGGAAGAGAACTTCCTGACACTGCTGGTGAGTGAGCTAAATATGGAAGGCGCCCCGCTGGACCTGTTGTTTCTGAACAGAGAAGGACTGGTGGGTGAGGTGATGGTTGGAGGCCATCTTGGGCATAACAATCATGAAATGATAGTGTTTTAGATTCTTGGAGAAGTAAGGAGGGGGGTCAGCAGAACTACTGCCTTGGACTTCTGGAGGGCAGACTTTGGCCTGTTTAGGAGCCTGGTTGGCAGAGTCCTTTGGGAGGCAGCCCTGAAGGGCAAAGGAGTCCAGGAAGGCTGGACATTCTTCAGGAAGGAAATCTTAAAGGTGCAGGAGCAGGCTGTCCCCATGTGCTGAAAGATGAGCTGTAAGGGAAGATGACCGGCCTGGCTGAAGAGACAGCTTTGGCTGGAACTCAGGAAAAAAAGGAGAGTTTATGACCTTTGGAAGAAGGCACAGGCCGCTAAAGAGGACTACAAGGATGTCGTGAGGTTATGCAGGGAGAAAATCAGAAGGACCAAAGCCCAATTAGAACTTAATCTGGCTACTGCCGTAAAAGACAACAAAAAATGTTTTTATAAATACACTAGCAACAAAAGGAGGGTGAAGGAGAATCTCCCTCCTTTATTGGATGTGGGGGCAAATATAGTGACTAAGGATGAGGAGAAGGCTGAGGTACTTAATGCCTTCTTTGCCTTAGTCTTTAACAGTAAGACCAGTTGTTCTGTGGGTACCCAGCCCCCTGAGCTGGAAGACAGGGACGGGGAGCAGAATGAAGCCCCCATAATCCAAGGGGAAATGGTCAGCGACCTGCTACACCACTTAGACACACACAAGTCTATGGGGCCAGATGGGATCCACCCAAGGGTACTAAGGGAGCTGACAGAAGTGTTCCCCGAGCCACTTTCCATCATTTATCAGCAATCTTGGCTCACCAGGGAGGTCCCAGTTGACTAAACGTTAGCAAATGTGATGCCCATCTACAAGAAGGGCTGGAAGGAGGATCCGGGGAACTACAGGCCTGCCAGTCTGACCTCAGTGCTGGGGAAGGTTATGGAGCGGGTCATCTTGAGTGCCATCACGCGGCAGGTACAGAACAACCAGGCAATCAGGCCCAGTCAGCATGGGTTTGTGAAAGGCAAGTCCTGCTTGACCAACCTGATCTCCTTCTATGACAAGGTGACCTGCTTAGTAGATGAGGGAAAGGACGTGCATGTTGTTTACCTGGACTTTAGTAAAGCCTTTGACGCTGTTTTCCACAGCATCCTCCTGGAGAAACTGGCTGCTCATGGCTTGGACAGGCATACCCTTCACTGGGTAAAAACTGTCTGTCTGTCTGGGCCCAAGGAGTGATGGTGAATGGAGTTAAATCCAGTTGGCGACCAGTCACAAGTGGTGTTCCCCAGGGCTCAGTATTGGGGCTAGTTCTGTTTAATATCTTTATCAACAATCTGGACAAGGGGATCAAGTGCACCCTCAGTAAGTTCGTAGATGGCACCAAGTTGGGAGGGAGTGTTGATCTGCTTGAGGGTAGAAAGGCTCCGCAGAGGGATCTGGACAGGCTGGATTGATGGGCCAAGGCCGATTGCATGAGATTCATCAAGGCTAAGTGCCGGGTCCTGCACTTGGGTCATGACAACCCCAGGCAACACTACAGGCTTGGGGAAGACTGGCTGGAAAGCCGCCTGGTGGAAAAGGACCCTGGGGGTGTTGGTTGACAGCCAGCTGAATATGAGCCAGCATTGTGGCCAAGGTGGCTTGTATCAGAAATAGTGTGGCCAGCAGGACTAGGGAAGTGATCATCCCCCTGTAGTTGGCACTGGTGAGGCCACACCTCAAATACTGTGTTCAGTTTTGGGCCCCTCACTACAAGAAAGACATTGAGGTGCTGGAGCATGTCCAAAGAAGGGCAACGAATCTGGTAAAGGGTCTGGAGCACAAGTCTTAGGAGGAGCTGCTGTGGGAACTGGGGTTGTTTAGCCTGGAGAAAAGGAGGCTGAGGGGAGACCTTATCACTCTCTACAACTATGTGAAAGGAGGTTGTAGCGAGGTGGGCATCGGTCTCTTCTCCCAAGTAGCAAGACGAGAGGAAATGGCCTCAAGTTGTGCCAGGGGAGATTTAGATTGGCTGTTAGGAAAAATTTCTTCACCGCAAGGGTTGTCAAGCATTGGAACAGGCTGCCCAGGGAAGTGGTTGAGGCACCATCCCTGGAGGTATTGAAAAGACGTGTAGATGTGGTGCTTAGGGACATGGTTTAGTGGTGGACTTGGCAGTGCTGGGTTAATGGTTGCACTTGACTATCTTAAAGGTCTTTTCCAACCTAAATGATTCTATGATTCTGTGAATATCTTAGCTAAGGTGATTCAGTTATTCTTAATGAGTATGCCTGTGTTGGTCTGTCCATCAGAAAACATCCCAACACCCTTTTCAATGAAAAGTGCTGGACTCAATGCTGATGTGCAAAGCAACCAGCTTTTTGACCATTTGTCTTCAACCTCTGAACACCTGGCAGCCCCCCATAGCTGCAGCCTGCCTGCTGGCATTCCCACAGTTTCACCAGCAGATCTAACAAGGGGAGGAATTGGGCTTAATCTCTTCAGATTTTATTCCTCATCCTTCTTGCCCATCACTAATAAGTCCAGGTGGTTTAGATCCCCTGGCATTGGACTTGCCACTCTTCCTTCTCCTCTCTGCTTGCCAGTTCTCATGGATTTCCCTTGAGCATCCCTGGAGAAAATGTTTACTGTTAAGGGTGAACAAAACAGATGAGGCATCTAGCTGCAGAAACTTCTTCAGCCAGTTCCCAGCTTGTTGATTTGTTTCAAGATCTTGTCCTTTAAAAATTTACTCCTCAATATCTTTGTGCCATTCTTGTTGCAAACAGTAGCACTGAAAGACTGGAATCTGCTTTTTTTCTTGGCAAAAAAGCTATGCTGGACCTCACCTCATTTTTCATTTTAAATGACACAGCCATTGGAAGCCCAGGAGAAGCATAAATTCCTTGAGGAGATGTGTAAGAAATAATTTATTTTTTTAAGTTGAACTTGGCAGTGAAGGTTCAGAAAGGCCTTAAGCTGCCTTATAAAAACCCATCTCTTCTACAGAAAATGATGACAAGGGACTCGCTTTTTAAAAGGTCACATCTTTGGGATGAGAGATGCAGTATTGTGTGGGATAGAGAGCTGTGCCATCCAGGAGGCACTAGGATTAATGCAGAACATCATGACTCATAATAATCATATTTAGTGTAAATGGTAAATATTTTTTCTCCCCAGAGTTTGTGCCACAATTGGATATAAGCTTTTCACTTGGGGAATACGGTGTCAGTGTAGGAATTGGGAGAGTTTAAAGGCTTCTGACAACTGTCAGTTCAGAAATGCCTGACAAGAGACATAAAAACAGTGATGATAAATCCACAGTAAGGAACAGCTTAACCTTTTGATCTTGAAATGTTTACATGTATTTTATTGTTTGATATAAACTTATACAATTTTATACATAGTCAACAATAAACTATTCTGAAATAAAATTATCATGCTGAAAAGTAAGTCAGAATTCATTTTTCTTCCTTAGAAAAAGAAAAAAATGAAGAATGTAAGGATATTGAACGTTCCTCTGACTTCTGTTGATGTTACTCGTCTAAATGGTAACCTTAAAAAGATCTGCTTTTGACATGAGTACAGAATTCTTGACAAGAAGACCAGAAATGTGGTATTTCTGGTGTTTTTAAAGCAAATCAAGAGCAACCTACAGTCTATCTGAATTCTAATGAAAGTGGGAATGCATAGAACTATGACCTTTCCTCTCTAGCGTGATGCTTGAAAACTGTGGTAATAGGTGAAAACTACAGCCCAAATGTTCATTTAATATGTACATGCTTAAGCACAGCTCCATGCAGCTCTACAGTTTGCAGAGTTGCCAACTCTCACGTATAAACTGTAAGTGTCACGACATGTAATATTATTAAAATATCAGCTTGCTGACAACCTGGGTTTTCTTAGAAATAAATAAATGAGCTTTCTGTCATGAACAAGAATTGGGAGGTAAGAATCTGAAAGTCTCAGCATTCGGGGCACAGACTGAACATATTTCTGCAGCCACATCAGCTATCTATTTTGCCCTCTCAACACCAACATTTTGATGATACTAAATAAAAATCCAGGATTGCTTTGAGGATCCAGCAATTGACTTCTTTGTCCAAAATAAGGGAGTCTTGAATTGGTATTAGTGCTTGCATATTTGTTTTTCATCTCCATAAAACTTCTCGTGCAGTTTCTTTAGTAAACGCTACATTTTTGTGCAGCTGATGTCACATGTAACCCAGCACCTGAGTTCTGCGTTGCAGGGACAACATATGTACGTGTTATATTCCACTGAAATCTGCCCTAAGTCAGAAGCGAGTCCTGATGAAGTCCTAATGAATCCAGATGTCAGAGTAGGTGTGACAGAGTAGGCTAATTACAAATACTGTCTGGATATATGTTGAAAGCTCTCAGAATGACTGGGTTTCTTTGTTGTGTTTATGAGATTCTGCTCAGCAAGCTCTTCTGCAAATTCTCCCCACTGACTTGGGCTTTCTCTTCAGTCTCCTTTCTTTTGCATTCTGTTGTCTACAGCAGTCTTTCACTTGTGCATCACATTCTTTTAGGTTATTTAAATTTTTAAAATTCAAGTACAGTTTTAGGTTTTGTACCTCTGTGAAATTCTTGACATTGTGGGTGATGGGACCCGTGAGTAAAGCTCTCCTCTGTCATGCAAAGATGCTCTCCTAGGGCCAGATTAACTGCTGGAATTTATTGCTGACTCACAGGCTTCTATATTGTGTGAGTGGCCTTATGAGATCATTTGCTAACTACAAACTACTTGACAGAAAGCAAGATAGTGATCAGGAACTGCATACTCTAAGATGTCTTTTCACTGCTAGAATAGAAGGGGATGAATGTAAATGAGAACTCTGACAGGAATATTTATGGATAGATTCAATGATTGTTCTTTTTTTCCTACAATATTAATCGCCTTCTACCATTAATGTAATGTACTGATAAGAAAATGTAGGCATAGAGTTTACTTGCTTCATATCTTATGTTTGTAGTGTTACTGAATGGAGTGCTAGCTGAAGCTGAATATAGTGATGTCTGAAATAAGTGATTTGTATTAAGTTCCATCTGTGCATTATTACTGAGGAAAATAATACTTTTCATAATTAAAAAAAAAAAAAAAGGTAGGGGGATGTAGTACCTGAATAAGTATCTGATTAACTAACTGTCTGTGAGGCTAAAGCTATGTGCAAAACAAGGCTAGCTCTTGCCTTAGTCCCACCACATTACCTTGCTCAGCCCACTGCTAGGAATGACAATGTAATTGTCTCCCAGTGTAGTTGGCATTTCAGACATGTCTTTAGGAATGCCTAATATTTAATGACCAGAACCGGCAAAAGGATATTTAGTGCTCTTCAAGACCAGAAGGTATGCCCCTAATTTGGCAAAAGATACAGCTGAACAGAGCACTCATGCACCTGACTGCTTTTCCTGGATTAGGTTTTAACTCCTTACATGTAGTTGAAATTCATAATCTAAGAGTGCTCACAAATGTGAAGCCAGATTTTGACCCAGTTACTCAGACTGGTGCAAGGTTGCTCACGTTGGTAATTGGCCTGGAGTTTAGATCATTGCTTGTGAGCCTGATATAGGACAGTATTTATTCATGAAAAAGTGCAATTTAATCTCAGTGGAACTAGTACTATAAGTGCCTCTCTTGAAAAGAGCAGCTTTCTTCACTGCAATACATTTTTAAATTACAATTCTTTGATAGGATACAAATAGCCCCGAGAATACTGTTTTGGTCATAAAGTCCCTTTTGTATATTTTATCCAAATTCTTGATCAAGATACAAAAACCGGTAAAGAAACTGCCCCAGGAGCTCCTTCAGATTAATAATGAATGTACTTTATTCTGGGGAGAAAAACTGCAAGGAGTGCAGAAGCTGAATTTCCATACAGGGCAGACTAAATCTGTAAAGTTCAGTCATTTACACTCCGCCATTATCTGGTCTCTAAGCCATGATTTAATGAACTCTCTTTAACTGGGAACACAACAATTGTAGTGCTGAAGTTCTCTGATGCCCCTTGGAAAAGAATGCTTCGTATTCTCTCAGACAAGTCAGAATGAAAGAAATATGCATATCCTTTGCTCTTTGAAGTCTTGTAAGACTTTCATTTACCAAAAAACCCAAAAAAACCCAACCAAACAAAAACCAAAAAACAAAACCTCCAACCAAAAAACAGAAGAAACCACAGATTAAAATTCTTGCGAAGCAATGTAATTTCTGGACTTGCATAGATAATCTAAAAGGTGGTAAAGAATTAATATGTGTCCAACAGATCATTCTTATAAAGAGCAGCCAGAGTTGGAAAAAGAACACTTAAAAGCTTAGACTTGTTGATAATTTTTTTTTCCAGGTTTGTTTAAAATTATAGTTAAGCAGTGAATGATGAAGGAAGTTAGTCTAAAAAATTATGTTTAAATGTAGAATTATGCAGTGCCTGTGATTTGTTGGGGTAAGAGCGCAATGGGAATAATTTCTCTATCTTAGTTAAAATCATATAATCTACATTTTTTAATGGTGTAATATTAGAAGTCATTAGATATGTATTTACCAGGAAATGGGGAAAAAGCTGGGGATTCCTTGGATATGTGTTAAGAAACAATTTATTTTTCTTCCTGTTTAGTTTGGTTTGGGTTTTTTTAGAGGACATATGGTAGATGGAAGAACCTGTGAGGAAAGTTGTATTATGAATAGTTCTTTAATAGACAGTTCAGGTGCTCCTTTGGGTGTTTGTTTCTTGGTTCTTGTTCAAATAGTTCAATTTATTTTAGTTAGTTCCTGTCTTTTTTTCCTGTATTTTGTATATACAGGCAAAAGTAATAGAATAAAATTCTGTAGAAAGAGCAAAGAACTTGTTTTGGATGGAGGTATGAATTTTCTGTTTTTCCCTTCAGGGATAAACAGAGTGATGCGTCCAATTTTGTAATATTTATGTAAACTTTTGAAAGGATGCTGTTCACGTTTTCTCAGACTATCCCAACCTACTTCCTTCAGCCACACCAACTCTGTTTAATTAATAAGCTTACAAAGTTGCTTCCAAACTTTACTGTTACACACAATCAGATCTGTCTTTTTTTTAACTGAGCTAAAAACTGGAGGCAACTGCCTTTCTTAAGAAGAAACAGAAATGGCCAGCCTTTTTATATATATCTCTCTCTACACACGAATGAAAGCGAGCGTGTGTGAGAGAGAGACTTTTTTTCTTGGAAAGCAGAGATATATACGTATCTGCAGGGTAAAAAAATTGCTGTCTTCAAAGGGGAATGGGCAGTGTTTTATTAATGATCTTTTACTGCATATAGCAAGTACGTCTGTACTGGGGGTGGATGGGGTCTTAGCTGTCTCCCTAGAGCCAGATGCTAAATATAGAGCATAGGCTGCCAAGCCTGCATCCTACGGAGGGCTGAGAAAGGGGAGGGCGAAGGGACTGTTTTGTGGTGGTTAAAACTAGCCTTTCTAGAAAAACAGACATCCCATGGGGCTTCACGGCAGCAGAACAACAGACTCGTGGCCCAGGGGCTCCATCAGCTTCTATGTTGGGAATAAACTTTGCACCACATGGAAAGCAATTTCCCTAATGCAGGCTGTGCATTAGAGCCGCCTTTAACCATCTCTCCTGGGTCTGCTACTTCTGCCTCTGACAAAGTGACAGTCACAGTCTGCGGGGAGACATATTCAACAGCATGTTGTGGTGGGGTAGCCTTGGCTAAGGGCCAAATACCGACCCAGACGCTCGCTCTCTCACCTTCCTCAGTGGAGTGGGGGAGAAAAAAGGCTCGTGGGTTGAGATAAAGGCACGGAGATCACGTACCAATTACTGTGATGGGCAAAAAAGACTTGACTTGGGGAAGCTTAATTTTATTACCATTTAAAATAGATTTGGGTATTGAGAAATAGAAAGACAGACATTAAAACAACACCCTTCCTCCCCCCTCCCCTCTCCCAGGCTCAGCTGTGGGGCCGTCAGAGCCAGCTGGAACTGGCAGCGTCTGGCATGGGGCAGGCCCAGCCTCTCCTCACAGAGATCCCTGCAGGCCCCCCGCCAGCACCTGCACCCAGTAAACACGTATAGCAGGAGAAAAAGCGTTAGTAAGGATTCCCAAACCAAATGTGGTAAGCAGATATGTGAGAAATGGTGCATTACACAGAAGCAGAAACTGTTTTAAAATAAATCTCTGAAAGGTGCCTGAAGCTATGAGCAGTAGCATTTCACGGCCTTCCCTGAGATGTCCTGGAGACTGTGTTGAGAAAGCACATAAGGTGTTTCCCTCATTAAAAAGATGAAAATATTCACTAAAAATATATTGCGATGCAGAATGTGATGTAGAGGATGCCAATAATTGTGCTTTATGGAATATGCCCAATGGGATAATTTTAAAAATATTGCTTGATATACCTAATAAGTTAAATAAAAAATATTTGGAAATAATGACTTCTCTTAAAATTAGAAAAAGGAAAAAATGGAAGCTCTTCAAACTACCTGAAAACAGAAGTGATACAGAATGCTCATTAATGTAAAGCAAAGGCTTAATAAACTGTTGAGAGGAAAAAAAGGCACATAGTAAAGAAAATTAGCTAAAAGAA
This sequence comes from Phoenicopterus ruber ruber, assembly GCA_009819775.1. Taxonomy (NCBI): domain Eukaryota; kingdom Metazoa; phylum Chordata; class Aves; order Phoenicopteriformes; family Phoenicopteridae; genus Phoenicopterus; species Phoenicopterus ruber. The sequence goes on along the minus strand of CM020216.1, from coordinate 60,666,757 downwards.
CCTTTATGAAGAGGACAGTGGAACTGATAAAAAGATTCTGCCTTACCTCCTCAGGAGAGCTCATCTGAAAGCCATTTGTCAAATAGGAACTGAAAAGGGATGTGATAAGAGATCCGAGATCTATTAAATCTGTCTTTTAGGATTTCTATACCTATTGTGTCATATCACCTCACAATACAGAGTGAATAAAATCATATTTTAAAATGTGAAACTGCCATTTATATCAAAAGATGCAATTACATTAGAGGAGGCAGTCGCAAATGGAGACTGAAAATACTTAAGGTTTAATAAAACTTTTGGGAAGTTTTCTAAAATTTTAGAAAGAGGAAGGCCTTTGAAAAGCATGTGGAAGTGACAGTGTCTGATCAGTTGGTTTGTTTTCAAACCTACAGCTTTCAAGAAGGATGAAACCCATCACTGGTACTGTTTGCCATCACAACACACTGTTTTGTTGAAAGAAAAATGCATGTTTGGAATTTCGAAAGCCCTGACCCTACACTAAATCGTATTTACTTGCTTGCATAATTGTAATTTTTATGATATTATTATTCTATTACTACAACCATGTTATGCAGTGTTTCACCACTGTAAAAACGAAATGGTTTTTAGCTATTGTATACACATATTTTTTTACAATCCCTATCTCACAACAAAGTTTGCAGTTCAGGAAAGGGTGGTCATCCAGAAATCATGCAAGAAGCCCCAAATAAAAATTGAAAAAATTTGTTCAATTGTCAGAATGAAGATTCTAATTTCTAATCAATTGTTGTATATGGATATAGATGTCTGTATAGCTGGGACTCTTATTGTCAGATTTTCCTTTTAAAGTTATTAAAATATACACTACCTGAAGGAATGAAGATTAATGTATGGTCTGTTACTAAAAATGAGCCGGCCTGTATCGTAAGGGTGGAAGATTCAGATAGCCTGTTATCTATGATGAATGGAGTCTGCCCATGCTGCTCACAAAGGTACTTGTTTTGTCATCTGGACTCATAAAAGGACTTTATGTTGAGTGGCTATGGTTACTGTTTTGAGCTATTTTGAATGATAAGAATTCTGCTTGATCTTAAAGCACAGAAAAAAATCTGCCTTGTATTTATTCAAAGAAATAGCATTGTGCGTCAAGACAGATTGTGGAAAACATTGGCTCATTTTGTGGTTTATTCATAAATACTGTGACCTTCAGAAAAATCACTTAATCTACCCTCTAACTCTATTGCCCATTTTTAGAAATAGTAATTCTCAATTTTAAGAGCATTTTTGAGAACATAATCTATAAGTAGTTTCAAAAAAGGTGAGATATGATGATGATAAGAGACAGAAAAATGGCAAAGTAAATGTTGTTTAGCTTCCTGTTCTTCTTTCTGGGTCATTTTCTGTAGCTATAGAGGCACTACTTGGAATGTTAAACAAGTATACCTCAGCGCAAGGAAATATTGTGGGCTTGGTGTAGGAATTACCGGGCTAGAGTCTACGGTCTGTGACACGACAGAAGATGAGACTAGATTATCCTAACAGTGTCTTTCACCTCAAAGTCTAGTTGATGTTAGCGGTCTCAGCTGAAAACACTGAGCGAAAGACCTATTAATAGGTGACACGATATTATATTCCACACAGCTCTTCTTACTTTGCATGGTATCTCCGGTTCTCCTGAGTGCTGCCTGTATCAGTAGAGAACGAAGCACAAAACCCCATGTCATTTTTCATGCATCTCTACAAAACTAAAATATTTCCATTTATGTGTAAATGGCACCGTAAATGTAAACTCTCATGCTGGTCCTGTGCAGAGCTCACGGCTGGAGCCCTTGTGAAGGAGCTTCTCTCCCAGAGCTTGCAGGAGCATTGCTGTGCTGCTTTGTGGGCTGCACGTACAGCGAGCACAGCCTCTGCTGCAGTGTTGTGCAGCGAAGGCCACGCAGAAACTGTGACCAGCAGAGGAACTGCTTATTCAAGTTGCTGTGCTACTGTGGTCAGAAGAGTAGTACAAGATGTCCAGTTTGGAGTTGAGTTTGTTAAGTGCAGGACAATCCCTAGAGCCTGTGAAACAGGAGTGGGATATGGTCAGGATGGAGGTCCATCACGAGACACAGGAGGACTTTAAATCCAAGGCATGTGCAATGTGTTGCTAGTTCTGGTTGCTTAACAAAAGAGATCACAAGGTGTTTAACACCTTGAGTTAGAGTCCTGCCCTGCTGATGATTACTTTGCCTGAAGCTCTGCTACCAAACTGAGTCTGTGGCCATCCCTCAGGAGGTGAGATGCCCACTAGTGTCTGCTGTTTACTCGGGTCTCGGTAACAAGGAACAGTGTTGCAAAAACTGCTGCACAATCTAACTTGCTGTTCCTCTTCTTACAACAGCAGGAAAGGAAAACTAGAAGCAGAACACTTTTCCCCTTTAGTCTGCTATCTGGCCATGTACGAACTGGATCTTGCCTTTGACTATCTTACAGTCTTTTAAAAGGAAAGACAAAAAAAGAGAAGACAATAGATTGTTCTGGCTTTTTAAAGCCCTGGCTAAAAAAAAAAAAAAAAATGGTGTCAATAATTACACCCAGGAAAGACTATAATTGGATTCCCAGGCTTTAAACAACATTGTTGTGTAGCTGACTTAACTACAACACATCATCAAACTTTCCTTGTGCTGAGACAGGTGGACTATTGAAGGCTTGGCCTTAATGTACTGTATTTGTTGTTAATGAGAAATTTACCATTTCAACCGCTTTTCTTAATTAGGAAACCCAAAGGATTTGAACCTTCTTTTAGAAGGAAAATAAAACTACGGCAATTCCTGTCACTGCATTTAAAATTCTAGCTTCAAAACATTTAAAATAGTTGAGATATTAGTTTAGTACAAAAAGGCATAAAATATTAACAACCTACTTTAAAAATGACCATTTACAAACCAAGGCAGCAGGAAGGAGTTATGACACTCTCCTCTCAAATCTTCCACTTACATTGTTCTGTAATTAAAAACATTCAAAATTCTACAACAGTTGGTTTAGAATCAGTCTTATTCCTGGGTAGTCACAGAGAAGAGTGAGAACATGTTAAAATGTATGTCAAATGTACAAAAGTAGCAAACTGAATTACAAGAAAAAACAGGAAACATTTTTATGTTTCAAATTGAAAGAAGAAGTAGGCACAACAGAGGCTGTCTCTGCATGTAAATCAATGGAATTCATCAAGTTTGATATCAACTGAGCAAACTTTCTGAAAATATTTCAAAATATTTTGGTCAAGATTGAGATTTTTGTAACTAACACAGCTTTTCACAGAATTTTTCCGTCTGTGTAAAAATATTTATTTTGCTTTTATTGGAGGGAAAGGAGAGGTAAACCCTGTCAAAAGATTGTTTTTGTAAAAGGCAAAAATGTGAATTCTTGCTTCTCTCCCATTTTCCCACAGTGGGAAAAATAAGAGAGGAAAAAGGGAGAATCTTGTCTAGTTCAAAACAAAGTCTTTCCCTGAAAGTGTCAAGCAAAACAATAAATATGTTGTTTCATCTTACATTGTTAATGGAAAACACACTCATTTTCTGGCAAGCTATGACAGATTCTACTCTACGCAGCCAAGGCTGTGGTTCACAAAACAGGAGCCAGAGGAGGTGCAATGATGGAGATGTCATGAAATGGGAAACTGGCTTGAGGCAGATCATTGCTGTTTCCTGAAAGCATAGAATTACTGGTAGTTCCAATTATTGGAACAATTATTCATATAAGAAATATTATATTCTTTCCAGGAACCCATATTTAGAGTAGAGAATACTGAAATAGCAAATGCAAAAGCCATTAAGAGCCAAACAGAGCCAATAAGAGCTTCTTAAAATATTGTTTCTAATACAGACCTGCAGTATTTTAAGGATCAACTTTCTATTGTAAAAGGTCAGACTCCTGAGATGCAACTTTTCAACTGATATAAACAGATATAATTCCACCAGCATCACTGACTTTCATCAACTGACATTTGGCTTTTTCTCAACCCCATAAAGCAAGGTCTGCACAGGAGGGGATCAGTACAAGTGATCCTGTTCGAGGGACCCAGAGCCCTCATAAATGATGTTAAATGGGGCTTAGGACTCAGATCTCTTTCATGTGGTTGAATTTGATCAATAATAAGTGCACGCTTTGTAGTGCATGGCATGGGGCGAGAGCAGACTTGGGGATTTATCTTTTCCTAAAGGACATTAAAGAACTTTAAAAACTGAAAATGTCTTTCTTAAATTGGAGGGCAGATGATTCTAGACAAGTACAGTTCAAATTATATTTCACATAAATACATACACACAAAATGTTATGTCTATTAAATAAATATGTAATATTACTAAATTGTATTTAGGAAGGTTTCAGGTCTGCTTCATCACTGTCTGAAATCACTTGTTTCAGGATTACTATATTGATGTTAGGGTAATTCCTATCTTCAAAAGATACTGATATATTTTACACAATGTCTGAATGGTTGAAGTAATCTGTTGGCTATATTAACAGATATGATCATTAATAATGTGTTATTACATATATGGTGGTGAAATGTGTACAAGAATTTTTCTTACATTTACAGATGTAAGAGAAATTTTTCAGGTTTTTGTCCTGAGTACTGTCTCTGCTGGTAATTTAACAGAGAAAAATACCTTGAGCTACCATAGCCAGATTAAATCCAGCAGTATAGTGGTGGTATAGGGGAGTAGTGTATACTTTTTGTAGTTGATAAAATCTTAGAGCTTGGTACACAGCCTGAAAGAATTTTGCATTACGTAGATGCTTCTAATGTTTTACGTATTTGATATTCTGAATGTTCTGTGTTCAAGCCCCAGAGTCTCTATGACCTTCCTAACTACAGTTTATTGTTTATGTCAGATGGCTGGATGAGCATCAGGTTGTTTTTGTTCTTATTTCATAAAATAAAATAATAAGTCGTAAGAACTTAATAGCAGAAGGGGGAAACAGAAATCTACTTATTTTTAATACAGGATTTGTGGCATTTCTTAAAATTGTTTCTGCTGATAAAGATTTAATGGAAAAATTCAAGATGGTGCCAATATTACATAGAAGGTAAACTCAGCACAAAATTTCTATTGAGTGGAAAAGCTCAGAAGAAAAAAAAACATCCTTCTCAATTGGCCTGAAAACATTTTGGTTTCCAGAATTGCATGCTCCTTGCTGAGGAGACCATGCCTGTGTACTCTAATTGTATAGAATGCCTTTAAAACACCACATAAACTATACTAATGTATGTTGAGCTTTTGAAACTACACCATAATTTAGTGGCTCAGTAATTCTGATTGCTTGTTGCACTCTCATGATCATTCCAAGGATTAGCTACCTGGGGCAATGACCTATTATTTTTATGGCACGGTTGATCCATTTTCAGTTTTGTGCACTGTTCTGGAGCTCTGCTTGTTATTAGGCAGTATGCAAAGGCTATATACGAACAGTGTTTGCAATATGACATCTCATTTACAGCCACTTCTGTAAATTATTTCTATTTATGTCAACTACCACATATTTAAACTTGGAGAAACAATCAATATAAAGAGCACCAGCATTTTCCATTTTGGGTTAAAACTGTGGAGGTTTATTTAGATGCAGACTTTCTGATAAAGGTAGTACTAAGATGAAAAATAATCTGCATAACCCAGTAAAACTAGGCTTGTTTAAAAAGTACGCTCAATTCTTTCACTCATCCAGTGTGAGAGAGACAGTTAATTAATTTGGGGCTATTTCAGGTACCATGAAGAGACAAGACCACTGCATTGAAATTTGACAGAGCTACGAGTAGTGTGATAACAATCAAAGCAAGATTCTGCTAATACAGGTTTGTGTCTGTGGTTTTTTTTCCCTTTTCATACTTTTCCTCCTCATTTGCAGAGCGTTATATTTCTGTAATAGCTTAGCAGCTGGGAGAGGCAGAGGAAATGGCAATCCCTAAGTAGAACTAGCTGGAGGAAGAGCTGCAATTGCTTTTGGATCACTGCTTAGTGTAGGAGTTTGCCCTCTCAGATTCTTTTGCCTTCTATTATTAAGTCCTCCTTATGTGAATATTGCCAATAAAGGTGAGAAGTAGAAGTACATGTACCACCTTTTGGAGAATGTGGCAGAACATCCAAAGTGCAATCCAGTTCTGTCTATTAAGTAGAGTCCCAAACCAGTCATCCTCGAGTTATACTATTTGCTATAGAGAAATCGAAGCTAAACCCACGAGGTGGACTTTAATAAATACAGCAAAATGAGAATTATTTGGGTCTATTCGTACCTGTGTAAGATTACCTCTCTGTTGTTATGCACTGTATGGCTCAGGAAGAGCCTAGAGCTTTTTCTTTTTTAATATCTGTGTTCTTTTATAGTGTGGTCCCATTGAGAGGACATTAATAAAGCAGCTATAGTTTGATACTATTCAGCAGGAAATTCTTGTAGCTCTGCAGACTTTGTCTCATTAATATTTCTCTGAGCCTTTCAATCTGAAGGGCATGTTGTGAACCTGGATCATTTCTCAAGAAAAGCTTTACCCAATCCTAAAATTGGTACCAAAAAGATGGTATGCGTTTAGTTGATAATCCACCTGTTGTCAACCTCTCTCCATTTATTCCTACAGCCAAAATAAGGTATTGCTTCTTCAACTGCTTAAAGCCTGCATATTTACAATTTGGTTGGTCCCTTTTTTCTCTCCTGGAGGAATACATCATGTGGAAAAATGGATATTAAGGTTTTGTAGGTAAAATGCTACAAATAGACATATTTAATACAAAGACTGTTCCTTTGCACAGGAAATACCTTGCAATGTTACATTTTAGATGTGTAGCTCATTCAAACAATTCTCGTTCACTCTGGCTTGGCCTCTATTTTTTTTTTCCTGTAGACACATTAATAAATAACAGATCCTTCCAGGTACTATAGGTTTTAAATGTAACACTCTATAATCTACCCCCTAGATATCTTTTGTACATTACTTTTGAACTTAGCCTATTTCAGCAGTGTGTGTGGGAGAGAGTAATGATCTGAATCCTTTAAGAAGAAAAATCACACCTCCACTAATAATGCTTAGCCTTTATATGACATGTTTCTCCTGAAAAGTGCTTTACTATAATCAACTCTTTAGTCCAATAATTAGTTATTTTAGGGTTAAGAAGCCAGCGGTACATTTTTCAAAAGCATACAAGCTGTTTAGAAACCCAGAATATTCTGTCCTTCTTCCCTCAGCATCAAAGGGAATCTGTGGCCAAATTTTCACATGTATTTAGGCCTTTAACAAGACCAACCTAGAGAAATTTAAAGTAGCCAACTTAGGTGGCCCACATATGGTTGAAAATTGAGATGGGCTCCTGAGGTCATTTTGTGCGTGCTTGAATAACTTTGAAAATCCAGCCATGGGGCATTTTGTAGTTCATTTTTCATCAAGTTGCAATGAAACCTAAGCTGCTAAGAGCCAAAGATCTTTTTTCCAAAATGAGGAATTTGAGAAAATAAATCATATGGCCACTTTTGGAAATTGTACTTTATGCGTGTAGGGCTACGATGGACGGCAAGGTAGGTGTGCTGCCACGGACAGAAATAGCAGTGCCCAGGGACTGGGAAGGGAGCAGTACCAGGTCGCAATGACCTTGGGCAGTGCGGGAGGGGACGGTGACACAGCCAGGAGTGAGCAGATTGTGGGCTGGCTTTTTCCTTTGGAGGCATAAGCATAGTGAAGGGACAATGGCAGGAGCAGGGCAGCACTGATTGTGAGGAGGGAGGAGCAGGAGGAGGAAGGAGGTGCAGGGGATGGGGAGTACCTAGAGGAGGGACTAGCAAATGAGGTGAGAAGGTGAAGTGTGAAGTGCCAGCAACCCTGGCAGCAAGGCTAATGGGCTGAATAACCTTGCAACAGGCCAAGGTTACGAGCAGGTATGTTAAGCCACAACCAGGTGTGATACCAGATGATAAATAGAGCAATAGAAAGGGGAAGAGAGTGATGGGGACAAGCACAGCATGGTGTCAAAGAGAAAAGCAGTGAGAAAAGGTGGGAAGCAAGGTGATGAAGCAGAGAGAGCGAAGGAAGAGTCAAAGCCTGGAGATTAATATGTAGAGAAAATATTTCTTTTTCAGTGAGAAGAAGCAGTAAATGGGGAAGATGAGGGAACCACTGGTCATAAATGGGACAGCAGTGGAGAGACGCAATTGAGAGGTGGGTGGTAAATGGCAGCTAACTGTGTGGGAAAGGGCAGGCATGGGGCCAGGGAGGTAGTGGTGGCAAAGAACGGAGCGGGGAGGATGTCATGGGAGAGCAGTAAATGCAGCAGCTGAGAAAATCAGCAGTCACCAACAGCAGGTGGTGAAAGGAGATGAGAAGTGGGGTGGGAGGGGAGACACTGCAGGTAGGGAGTGAGTTGTTTGGCAAAGGAAGGATGAAAACGAGGCAGGTGATGTCCTGAGCAGGCAGGAAGGTTAAGCAGCAGGGGACCTTATAAAAACAAGATGCTAATGTGGTGTTGATAAGGGACTGTGAGAGCCCCCACAACCTGGGAGGTGCTGGCATGCCGCAGGTAGCATAGACAAGCAAGGTGTTTTGGACAGGAGGTGAGCTGGGAGTGCTGGAGAGGCTGTAAGGCTAAAAGGAAGAAAAGGGCCCGCGAGAGAAGGTGGCAAGAGTAGGCAGGGCACAATGGAGCTGGGAGAGGCAGATGAAGCAGGCAATGATGGAGACTTCAAGAGCTGGACTACCAGAGGAGAAAGCCAGAGCAGGAGGCAAAGCTGCAGATGAGGAGGAAGCCAAACGATGGCCAGGGCGAGCAAACGCCAAGGGGCTGTTGAGGAGAAATGTGCTGGGCAGGAAGTAAACCCAGCTGCAAGCTGCAGGGAGAGACAGTGATGGCAGGTAGTCGATGGGGTGAGAGGATTGAGGGGCAGTGGTAAGTACAGCAGAGAGGTCACTAAAGGAAGGGGGACAGTAAAAGCAGGTCATAAATGGGGTGGCAGTAGGCTGCAGACGAGACACGGCTATGGCTGGCGGAAGAACTAGTAATAGAAAAAAGCAATAGAGAAAAACAGCTGGAAACTGGAGAGGAGGAGTCAGCGAACAGCAGTAAGATGGAGCGGAGCTCTAGACAGGCAGCTACATGGGAAAGGGAGCAGCAGCATGGGGATGGCTGGCTAACAGGCCTGTGAGGGCAGGGAAGAGTGACAACAGCGGTACAGCAAGCAGTAACATGGAGAGGTGATGAGGCAGTAAGCAAGCGCTTGGAGGAAGCAGAGCTGTGAAAAGACAGGCTAGGGCTGCAAATCAGATACGTGAGGGTGCCTCAGGAGAGATCAAAGGGAGACTGCAACTGAGGCAGGGACCAGGGACAGCAAGGGGAAGGAGAGGAAATGAAGCTTCGAGACAAGGTGAAAGAAGGGATGGAGAGATTGGGACAAAAGGGTAAAAAAAACCCCAACAATGCAGAAGGAGAAGTGGTTGTTTTGACATCTGGAATAGGTGGAAACAGGCATAACAGTGAGGAGAAATGGCTCTGAGCAGTGGCACACCTAACAATAAATAAAGCAAGAGAGCAGGCTGTAAATGTGGCTGTGGGGAGAGGCAGTAAGTGCAGACTGCAGCGATGACTGAGGCAGGACTATCTGGTAAAGACAAGTCAGAGAGAAGCTGGGGAGAAAACGAGGTGATGCAGGAGGGTGCAATAGAGGTGGCAAAGGGGCCCTAAGGAAAAGCTGGCTAATGGGACAGCAAGGCTGGCTCAGCCACGAGAGGTGGGGAGGATAACAAACACACAGACGATCTGAAGAAGAGTGAAAGGACAGGTTTCCAGAAGATGCAACAGAAAGTCCTTTTAGACTGGGAGCCAGCAGCAGGAGACAGAAAATACACTGCCAGAGAGAAGTAGAAATGACTGGTGGCAGGGCTAACGGTGAGCAAGCTGGAGTGGGCAGGCAGCAACCACCCTCACTGCTATGCTTGTGGGTTAGAAAATAGGGCAGAGAATGAGGCAGGATGAGGTAACAGAAACATTATGCAAGTGAATCAATAAGAACAGAGCTGTGACAGAAGGAGATGAGTAGTTATGTAGGTAAGAAAGGTATGAGGGCAAGTGGCATATAAAAAGGCAAATAGATACAGCTGTGCTGAAAGGGAGTGAGAGGTGTTTAAAAGTAGGAGTGAGGACAAGTATGGGCCACTAAAGGACAGCCATTTTGGCAGGAAATTGCACTGGGTCTGGCTGGGATAGAGTTAACTTTCTCTGTAGCAGTCCGTGTGGTACTATGGTTTGGATTTCTGACTAAACTAGTGTTGATAACACACCAGTGTTTTGACTGTTGCTGAGCAGTGCTTGTACAGCATCAAGGTTTTATTTGTTTCCCACTCTGCTCTGCCCCCGCCATGGGAGTGGGCAAAAGATTGGGAGGAGACGCAGCCAGGATGGTTAACCTGAACTGGCTAAAGGCATACCCCATACAATGTCATGCTCAGCAATAAAACTGGGGGGGAGAGGGAGGGAGTGTCTTCCAAGGTAGCCATTGCTCAGAGATTGGCTGGGCATCAGTCTGCTTGTGGGCGGTGGTGAGTGATTGCCTTTGCATTGCACTCCCCCCCGCCCCCCCCCCCCTTCCCTCTCTTATTAAACTGTCTTCACTTATTAACTTCACTTATTAACTGCATTAAACTGTCCTCATCTCAAGTTTTCCAGCTTTTGTTCTTCCTGTTCTCTTTCCCATCCCACTGGGAGGGGGAATAAGCAAGCAGCTGTGTGGGTGTTTTTCTGCTGGCTGAGGTCAACCCACCACGGAGTTGAATAATGCTGCCTAGAAAGGTATCGAAGGGAGGCAGCTAGGGAGTCGGGGAGGAGAGGCAGCTATGGGAAGTGGTGAAAGGTAGCTGCATTAGAGCTGTAAGCCTACAGGCAAGGGAAGTTTTGAGAGCAGGTGGTAAGGAGGATGAGGAGGCTTGCCAGCAAATGAAGTAGCAATCACCGGCAGAAAGTGCTGGTGATGTGGCAAGAGCAGGCTGCAGGCTGTGTGGCAAGGGAGAGGTGCATGTCTGACAGGCTGGCAAGAGGAGAGGGGACAAGCAGGGCAACAAGTGGGAAAGAAAGGGGAAAAAAACCAAACGGACAGCAAATGCAGCTTCTGGGCAATGCAGAGAAAGCAGGCAGCATATGGAGCAACAAGCTGAGGCTGAAGTTAGGCAGCAGACAGAGGCTTGAAAAGACACACTGAGCATAGGGTGCAAATGAGATGCAAAGCAGAGGCAGGGGGCTGGCAACAGCAGGAGACAGCAAACAGTCTGGTAAAGAGAGATGACAAACATGGTCCAGCATGAAAATTAAGAGTGATCAGCAAGTCAGGTATTGAAATGAGGTGATGAAAGCAGGAAGGAGCAGTGCAGACAAATGATGATGGGCAGCAAGAAAAGGTTGAGAGTGCAACCCAGAAACACAGCCTTGAGAAGTCATAGGAAGGACGTTTTTACAAGCATAGCAAGCAAGCAGTGGCAAGAACAAGCTGGCAAGAGAGGCAGTGAGAGCAGGTAGCTAAGGGAGGTAGTGAAGGCAAGGAGCAAAAGAAGGGGCTTGTGCTGTGTAAGGAAAGGTGGCAATGGGCAGCAACACATGTTGGTGGCATGGGAATGAGTCAGTGAGGAAAGGTTGGAAGTGCAGGGGACACAAAGCAGCAGGAGGAATCAGTCAGTGGAGGAGAAGTTAGGTGAGGAGGGTGGATGGTGACAGGCAGCAAGTGAACAAGCATGGACAGCAGACGGGGAAACAGGGAGAAGTTTTGAGAGCTGTCTGCAAACAGGGCAGCTCCTGACAAGAGGAGGCAAATGAAGCAGCAGGAGCAGGCAGGATGGCAAGTGGGGCAATAAGTAATGTAATGCAAGACCATGGCATGGCAAGGAGATCTGAGAAAGGTCCTGGGCTCTTGGGGAGCAAGAACAAGCAGTAAATGGAGTGATAAAGAAAGATATGTATCAGAAATAGTGTGGCCAGCAGGACTAGGGAAGTGATCATCCCCCTGTACACAGCACTGGTGAGGCTGCACCTTGAATACTATGTTCAGTTTTGGGCCCCTCACTACAAGACACTGAGGTGGTGGAGCGTGTCCAAAGAAGGGCAACAAAGCTGGTGAAGGGTCAAGAACGCAAGTCGTAGGAGGAGCGTCTGAGGGAACTGGGGTTGTTTAGCCTGGAGAAAAGGAGGCTGAGGGGAGACCTTATCACTCTCTACAACTACCTGAAAGGAGGTTGTAGAGAGGTGGGTGTTGGTCTCTTCTCCCAAGTGCAAGCAATAAGACGAGAGGAAATGGCCTCAAGTTGTGCCAGGGGAGGTTTAGATTGGCTGTTAGGAAAAATTTCTTCACCGCAAGGGTTGTCAAGCATTGGAACAGGCTGCCCAGGGAAGTGGTTGAGGCACCATCCCTGGAGGTATTGACATGGAGATGTGGTGCTTAGGGACATGGTTTAGTGTTGGACTTGGCAGTGTTAGGTTAATGGTTGGACTTGACGATCTTAAAGGTCTTTTCCAACCTAAATGATTCTATGAATCTATAATTCTATGATATTGTGGGTAGAGAGCAAACAGAGTTGCTGGGAGAAAAGGAGGAGGAGGCAGGCAGGCAGCAAACAGGGCTGGCCAGAACAGGCAGTGAATGAAAGTAGCAAGGCACATACATGGTGAGAAAGAGAAGAGCTAGGAGCAGGGAAAGCAAAGGCAAGCAAAGAGGTGTTGAGGGTGGGTGACAAAAAGAAGGACAAAGCTGTGGGACCACAGGGGAAGGTGACAATGAGACATGAATATTACTAATGAAGCATTAAAATGAGATGGGGTAGGGATGAGGGGAGAGGCAGTGAAGGGAACTAGGTGAGCGGAGGTGCCGCACTAGAAGAAGTAGGGCAAGGCAGGGACTGGTGAGGCAGTAAGGTAAGCAGTCAGTAGGGTGATGTGGCAGCAATAGGCATCAAAGAAAGGATAAACAGGAATCACAGAATCATGGAATTGTTCTGGTTGGAAGAGACCTCCAAGATCATCGGGTCCAACCATTAACCTATCACTACCAAGTCCCCCACTAAATCATATCCCTTAGGGCCTCATCTAAACGCCTTTTGAATACCCCCAGAGATGGGGACTCCGCCACCTCCCTGGGCAGCCTGTTCCAATGCCTGACAACCCTTTCAGTAAAGAAATTTTTACGAATGTCCAATCTAAACCTGCCCTGGCGCAACTTGAGGCCATTTCCTCTTGTTTTGTTGTCTGTTACTAGGGAGAAGAGACCGACCCCCATCTCTCTACAACCTCCTTTCAGGTAGTTGTAGAGAGCAATAAGGTCTCCCCTCAGCCTCCTTTTCTCCAGACTAAACATCCCCAGTTCCCTCAGCCGGTGATGGTGGTGGTGGGGATGACCCCAGCAAAGGTAGGCAGAAACAGGAGATACGGTATGAGATGGAAGAAAATGACATGGCAGCAATGTTAGGGGCTGCGAATGGGATGGGGTGTCACAGGCAGCAGGCTGGACTGGCACAACAAGATGGAGGAAAAGGGGCAAAAGGAAGTGCGAGTGTCAAGCCAGTGTATGCCAGTAATACACTGGGGAGGAGAGAGGTGATGAGCAGGTCGGCTGAGGTAACAGGCGGGATAACAAGTGAAGCAATGAAGGTGGTGAGCAAAATACAACCATGCACTTTGCTGGCTGGAATTCATTGTAGCTTGCAAAAAGTTGTGCTGGTTTTGGCTGGGATAGAGTTAATTTTCTTCACAGTAGGTACTATGGGGCTATGTTTTGGATTTGTACTGAAAACAGTGTTGATAATACAGGGATGTTTTCGTTGTTGCTGAGCAGTGCTTGCACAGAGTCAAGGCCTTTTCTGCTTCTCACCCCATCCCACCAGCGAGGAGGCTGGGGGTGCACAAGAATTTGGGAGGGGACACAGCTGGGACAGCTGAACCCAACTGACCAAAGGGATATTCCATGCCATCATGCTCAGCATATAAAGCTGGGGGAATAAGAAGGAAGGGGGGGATGTTCGGAGTGATGGCGTTTGTCTTCCCAAGTAACCGTTACACATGATGGAGCCCTGCTTTCCTGGAGACAGCTGAACACCCATCTGCTGATGGGAAGTAGTGAATGAATTCTTTGTTTTGCTTTGCTTGTGCATGTGGCTTTTGCTTTCCCTATTAAACTGTCTTTATCTCAACCCATGAGTTTTCTCACTTTTACTGTTCCAATGTCTCTCCCCCATCCCACTGGGGGGGAGTGAGCGAGCGGCTGTGTGGTGCTTAGTTGCCGGCTGGGGTTAAACCACAACAAAAGTCTAGACTTGCTTCCCCCATCTGACTTTCCCCTGAAGGGGGAAGGATTGTACACTCCACTCGCCCCCCCCCCCCCCCCCCCCCCCCCCGCTTCTCTCTGCAGTTTTAAATGGAATAGGGTGGTTTTTTCTTAATCACTGTCTCCTCAAGACATGCAATTTGAAAGCTACTGACAGCAATTCTTAGTTTCTTCTAGGAACACTGGGCTTGTTATTAACAGAAACAAATCCTCAAATCTATACACATCAGCTTTTCCCCCTTGTCTGTGTTAATGAGCTGAGGTGCTTACTTTTCAGTCGTTGTCTCTGCCCTTTTGTAAAAGGAATTTGTTCAGGCATTTGCATGTCACAGATGGCTCAAAAAAACTGTGCCAGCTTCCTGGATTGAAGAAAGGTATAATGCACTAAGGGCTCTGGTTGGCTGGCTGCAAATGGACATTGTCTGAATCTGACTGTTATGGTGTGAAAAGAGTTAAAAACTGGCTGTGAAGGAAGAAGTAGTTGGACTGATTTTGTATTGGCCTACCTGGTTTCTTAATATGGGATTAGGAGTAATTTATTGCTTCAGTCAGTGCTGTGTTTGCTCACACATCAAGTGGGTAGTAAAAAGGATAGATGCATCATTGGCAAAGGCCATATCAAGGATTTACAAATAAGAAAAAAAAATGAGAAAAAATCATTATTGGCTATTTATGTTTGCACCTGAAGTGACTCTGAGATTTTCAAATTGGACTCATGGATCGGTTACATTCAATGGCAGATGCATATATTTTATCACAAGAAGTAATTTCAGGATTTGTCTAAAGCTGAATCACAGTAGGCAAAGATCAGCTTATCAGGCAATATCCTAAGCAGGAGCAGCGAGGAAGCAATCCAGTGGAGTTGACTCAGCCCTTTGCCCTTCTAAAGCAGATAAATTGAATTGCATGCTGTGTGGCATGTTTCAAATGAAACATAAAGGTAAGTAGCCCTATTGACTTTGCCTGGAAACTATGGCCCACGTTTGTATCAGCCCATCTAAGGAATGCAATTCAAGTTTTCTGTTAGGGAGTTACAATGTTAGCCAAGTTACTTTCTCCACTCGGTGGAGAAAGTGCCATCAAATCCATCTACACTGAGTACAGAAACTGCCTCTGGTGACCATATTCTTATCTTGACCCCTCCTACATATTTTGGGGAATAATCAGTGCCTAAACATCATTAAAAATGGAGTATGCACCCAAGAGTTCTTGATCACCAGTTCTTCTTTTGTCTCTGTTTGGTGGCAGGCCTGCTTGCTACGGCTCACCCATGGAAGAGCTGATGGATTCTGGTTGTGCCATGCATATGCTGTGTATAATTAAGCACTTGGGCTGCCTGTAGGGTGAGTGATTATAATACGTTTATTTCCTGCATCAAAGAGAGCTCACATTTAATTAGTTTTCCCCTAGTGAAACTGATACCGTGAGGGACTGTCAGGGAACCAATTTCAGATTGTGTACCATTGCAAGTCAAGTTTCTTTGAAATATTTAAGAAAAAAGTTTATCAAATAAAATGTCAGGTTATTACTGTTTTTCTGTCACTCTTTGCATAAAAGTTGGAATGGGGGGTTAGCTCGTTTTCTTCCTAAATTGCAAGCTTTACTGTCAACACACTGCCATATCTAAAATTCTGAAAGAGATTGAGGCAACTTTGCCCATGGGAATATAAAATAAAGGCAGTTTTGGGAGGACAACAAAACTAATGAAGTCTGGTTTCCTCTGGATTTGTGTCCTACATTTATATACCTGCCCCACCATCATAATAACGTTAGATTTTCATTATAGGCTGCTTTAACAGTCTATTCCCTGTGCTAGCTGGTATGAGGTATCACCAGTGTTCACAACCACTGCTGACTGACTAGGTCATAGGGATGACCCAGGTTGGAGGGGACCCCAGGAGGTCTCTAGCCCAACTTCTTGCTCAAAGCAGAGTTAACTATGCCATCAGTCCAGTTTGTTCGGAGCTTCTTCCTGCTGAGTCGTGGCAACCAACAAGGATGGAGACTGTACAACCTCTCTGGGCAGCCTGCTCCACTGTCTGGCTATCCCCAGATGAAAAAGACATTCCCTTATATCCACTCTGAACCTCTTTTCTTTCAACTTATGTCTGCTGGCCCTTGTCCTCTTGCCCTGCACCACTTTGAAGAGCTTGGCCCTACCTCCTTGATGTTCCCCCTCGCCCCCCACCATCCCACAGGCACAGGGAGACTGCTATCAGGTCTACCTGAAGCTGAGTCTTCCCCCCAGCTAAACCTACCCTGGTCCCTCAACCTCTCCTCATGGAGCAAGTGCTCCAGCCCTGACTGTCCTGGGGGCCCTCCGCTGAACTTGCTGCAGTACACTGATGTCTTTCTTTTATTGGGGGGTCCAAAACTGGACACAGTACCTAGATGTGGTCTAATAAGTCCTGAATAAAGGGGGAAAATGATTTGCCTTGGCCATCTTCCTGTTAGAAGACCCCAGGGTGCTGCTGGCCACTTGCTGCTAGGATATGTTGTGGGCTCTTGTACAGTTCGTTGCCTGCTAGAGTTGGTCCCAACCAGTATCCCCAGCCTGTACCATTGCAGGGGTATAGCTGAAGCGTGCCAGCTGTCAGAGGCAGCATCATGCTTGTGATGCGGTCGACTCATCAACTGAGTTCTAATCTGGGGCTCTCTCCTCTCCCAGCTTTTGATTTTTCCTGAAGCTGGTGAGAATGCAGTACCAGGGGGGGAAGGACTTGCCTTGCTGCCAGATCGGCCAGAAATCAACCAATGGCAAAAGTCCCTTGGGGGAGTGAGGGAGAAAAGATGAACAGGTAGGCAAATGCCACATCCACACAGGCATCCTATTTCCCAGGCATCCTATTTCCCAGGCTAAAATTACAGCTGCAAGCACTGAGCCTCTCCACAGAAACTCAGATAGAACCATAAAATTAATTTATATTGACACTTTCTACATTCAAAAGAAACATGTAGTTCCCAGTTCTTATTTTAAAAGCAATATTAAGATAAAGCGATGCTCTTCTGCCTTGCAGAAACTGCGGCTGGGCAGAATGAACTAAGAGCGTTTTAACATAAAGTGCAAAGGAACGGTGTCAGTCACCCCAATGGTGTTTATTATTTCTGAAACAGCATTATTAGGATCAGTATCTCTCATGACCATGTTTCCATCTGGTATCCCAAAGAAGTGGCTTGACATAGATGAAATTACCTCACCCTGGTTTTGTCTTATTGAGAAAAAATATCATGTCACGTCCTGTCCTGGTTTAGGCCAGGATGGAGCTAGTTTTGTTTTCAGTAGCTCCTGTGTTTTGGCTTTAGTGTGAGAAGAACAGTGATAGCACGCTGATGTTGCTGGTTGCTGCTGAACGACCAAGGACATTTTGCTGTTTTCCAGGTTCTGCTAACGTGCGGATGCAAAACTTGGGAGGGGTAGAGACAGGATAGTTGATCCAAACTGGCCAAAGAGAGTATTCCATACCATAGACGTCATGCCTGATATAAGCGAGGGTCGGTCGGGGGGGCCACTAGGTTTTTTGGGCTTTTGAGGATCTTTTAGACTTTTGAGGCTTTTAGACCCTTAACTTGCCTTAATCCTTAAGCTTCCCGTCAGGTTGCTTTTTGTTTCCCTATTTTTACCTTTTTGTTTTTCGCTCGTTTGGCTGTTTGTTCCCTCGCCTGCTTTCCCTGGAACTTGCTGTTCTGGGATAGCTGGGGGGGGATACCCCTGCTCCCTGCCTGCTGCTCGGGACGGGCTGTATCGGTCGTCGGGTGGTGAGAAATTGTGTATCGTTTGTTTTATATATTCTATTATCCTTGTATATATTATCATTATTATCATTATTAATATATTTTCATATTTTTCCTTTGCTGTCCTGATGAGCTGTTTTTATCTCAACCCGCGAGTTTTCCTTTCTCTCCAATTCTCCTCCCCACCCCAGCAGGGAGGGGGGGGAGTGAGCGAGCGGCTGCGTGGTATTGGGTTACAATTTGGGGTTAAACCACGACACGTCCACATCAAGTCATTGCCTGATCTGGCCCTTGCAAAGTCTCTGCTGCTACCTCACCATTCCTGCTTGGGGAAAATATTAGATACACTTCATCTGTCAGACCATGAGTTAGGATATGATCCCTGCCAGTGTAAAAGTGAAATTGGAAGCAGCTGATCCTTTGCTCTACAAATAAGCAAACAAACCCTGAGAGTCTCAGAGGAAAGATCACCATTGCCCAAGTAAATATGAGAAAGATCAAGAAGAGCTTTTTCACGATCGGCTGAAATCACAGACACCTCAAATAAACATGTAAAATGTGACATAAAGAAAAAGGAAGATGAGGGCACTGTGCTTGCACTGAGCTGTATGTGTGAACAGGTTGTCATACGATAACAAATGAAACTGTAATGACAAATAGGAATGGGATAGTAAGTTGTTCTCAGATGCATCTAATCTAGCTATTTAGATGATGAGCCATATAAATCCTTGTTGTGTCACCTAACCCTCCATTGTGCAAACACTATGATCAGGATGATGCTAAATGTCAAGGAATTTATTCATTCATTACATGATAGGATGACAGCTTACTTCAGAAGCTTCCTGATAAAAGGGACGCAAGAGGTGTTTCTTGATTCATGCTAAAATCATTTATTCAGTACAGATGCATTGCTTAACTTGCAGAACTACAGTGTATTAATTAAGTTATATGTACAAAGCAAAGCACATGTACATTCTCTTGAAACTAGAAAAATTACAAAGTTGGTGTAAAAAGCAACCCAAATCCAGCATGTTCAGCTTTTGGAACCAGTTCTAGACCTCTACAAGTTTTAAAATATCTCTGCAACAGTATGCATGGGGAAAGATTTGGCTAACTTTTGGTAATGTTTAGTTATCCTAAATATTTAGGCTGTACATCTATGAAAGCCATTTATTGACAGAGACTTTCACAGGCTTTTATATATAACAGAATGATGAATATATTGAATTAAACCAGCCAGAAGATTTTAGGACAAAGTCAAATTAGCTCCATTAGTCCCCAGGTGATTGAATTGAAAGAATTGTATTATAGACCTGGAGTAATAAGAGCTTTTAAAAAAATCCAGTAGTTATTATCTCTTAGATATGTATGACTTGAATGTTTTGTAATGAATCTGTGAAATATATGAGTTAAATTCACAGAAGAACACAATTTTTATTTTACTGCTGTCTTTTTGTACTCCTTTTTCCTCTTTTGAGAATGTGTAGAATTATGTAACTTCTAAATTAAGGCCTTTGTTTCTGAATGTGATGTCACCTTCTGCTTTTCCTGATAAAATGGGTTACTGCGTGGTACCCCCGAGGGCTATGTATGCTGTTGTGTTGTGTGTCTGGTCTTACCACCAAATGAGATGGCTCTACTGCAGCTCTGACATGATGTAATGTGGTTTGACTAATTAAAAATACTGCCTGCAGTGTATTACATGGGTTTTTCATTAGAAAGGCTTCTGAACTCCCAAATGATTTTGTAACTGGTCTCTGGTGCAAGAGACCATTTTTATTTATTCAGCAGCCTTTGAGCACACGGAAGCATGGAAAGAACATATGTTATGCTGAAGTCTCCAGGACTCCTAGTGGCCCCAAGAAAATGTTACAAACTTAATTGGAAATGATGAACGTATTTTGCCCCACAACAATATATTATTATTATCATTATTAACATTTCTATGGCTGTTATTATTTAGAGGATCTTGAGGTCAGTGCTTGATCCCCATCCATTAATTAGTTGTACCCCAGCCAATTGGTTTCAGACTGTAGATGAGAAGTAATAAGTGTAGAGAGAAGACTATGATGTGAGCAAGCAGGACAGAGAAGGGAGCAGGCAATAATTTCTGTATATATCTGTATGTAAGGATCAAATCTGATTGAAAGATGACTTACTGTCCTTCACAGCATCCTTCTAGACAAGTTGTCTGGCTGTGAGATGAGCAGATACACGGTGCGAAGGGTGAAAAACCAGCTGAATGGCAGAGCTCAAAGGGTTACAATGAACGGGGCTACATCTGGCTGGTGACCAGTCACCAGTGCTGGTCCTCAGGGCTCAGTTCTAGGGCTAGTTCTGTTCAGTATTTGTATCAATGATCTGAATGCAGGAGTCGAATGCGCTGTTAGTAAGTGTGCTGATGATACTAAACTGGGAGGTGCTGCTGACTCTCTGGAGGGATAAAGAGGCCTTGCAGAGGGATCTCGGTAGATTGGAGCACTGGGCAATCATCAATGGCATGAAATTGACCATGAACAAATGCCTGATTCTGCACCTCAATGGAGTAACGCTGGGCACAAGTCTAAAGTGGGAGAGGAGTGGCTGGAGAACAGCCCTGCAGAAAGGGATCTGGGGGTGCTGGTTGACAGGAGCCTCAACAGGAGTCAGCAATGTGTGCCCTGCAAGCCGAGAGGACAAACTGCATCTTGGGGTGCATCAAACACAGCAAAACCAGCTGGTCAAAAGAGGTGATTATCACGCTGTATTTAGCACTGGTGTGGCCTCACCTTGAGTATTGTGTTCGGGTCTGGGCCACAGAATTTAAAAATGATATTGAGATACTTGACTGCGTCCAGAGTAGGGCAACAAAGCTGGTGAACAGGCTGGAACGCATGTCCTCTGAGGATTGTCTGAGGACATGGAATTTCTCTGCCTTGGAGAGAAGGACGCTGAGGGGCGACCTCACAGCTCTCGACAGCTTCCTGAGGAGGGCACGTGGAGCGGGAGGTGCTGAGCTCTTCTCCCTGCTGCCCAGTGCCAGGGCGCGTGGCAAGGGCTCCAAGCTGCGTCCCTCAGGGAGGGCCGGCCTTGACAGGAGCAACCATTTCTTTCCCGAGCGGCTGCTCAAAGCCTGCAACAGGCTTCCGAGAGAGGCTGTCGATGCCCCATGCCTGTCAGTGTTTAAGAGGCATCTGGACAACGCCCTTCATGCCATGCTTTAACATTTGGTCAGCCCTGAAGTGGTCAGGTAGTTGGACTACGTGATCTTTAGAGCTCTCCCCTCCCCTGCCCTGCCCTCCCCTCCCCTCCCCTTCATTCCCTTCCCTTCCCCCTTCCCTTCCCTTCCCTTCCCTTCCCTTCCCTTCCCTTCCCTTCCCTTCCCTTCCCTTCCCTCACGATGACTCAAATAACCATGAGACCGTTAGTTCCCGGAAATGACAGGGGATTTTCAACTCCAAAACCACTTTCAAGGACACAAATCAAACACCTTACAAGTGGAATTAACATTGGATTTTATTTTATTTTATGTTATTTTATGTTATTTTATGCTATCTTATGTTATGTTATGTCATTTTATGTTATGTTATGTTATGTCATGATATGTTATGTCATTTAATGTCATTTTATGTTCTTTTATGTCATTTTATGTTCTTTTTCTGAATCCCTTTCAGAGCTGATGCTCCCAAGTCTGAAGACAATGGACACGTGGAGCCAGGAGCAGGCTGATGCAGTCTTCCGTTTAGCTTGACAAAACATCCCTTGCAGTCTTGCAGAAAGCCGCAGAAAGCCACAGAAAGCCACAGAAAGCAGCAGCAGGCATACAGGCCAAGCCATCCCTCTTTCCTCACCACGGATAACCGGAAGAAGGAGCATCGGTACTGACCACAACTCGATGTGGTAGAAGAAGAAGAAGAAGAAGAAGAAGAAGAAGAAGAAGAAGAAGAGGAGGAGGTGTGTGGTACCGTGGGGTGTTTTCCAAAGTAGGAGACATAGCGATGACAAGCCCACTTCTTGCCTTCCCAAACTTGCTGCGCCGCTGTGCTTCTTGGGCAGTGCTGCAGGACAAGCGCTCTCACGCCTGCCCAGCGCTTGCGTTGCGCGCCGGGAGAGCTGACAAGGGGCAGCTCCTGATGGTGCAGCGAGCCCGGAGCCCGTGCAAGCCGCGGCTGTTTGGCCGGGGAAATGGAGCCAAGGCAAGAGCAGAGCTGGCTCCCGCTCCAATCGGGCAAGGGGCAAGAGAGCCCCAGAGAGCCAGGGCACGAGGGGCGC
Source organism: Phoenicopterus ruber ruber (assembly GCA_009819775.1). Classification (NCBI taxonomy): domain Eukaryota; kingdom Metazoa; phylum Chordata; class Aves; order Phoenicopteriformes; family Phoenicopteridae; genus Phoenicopterus; species Phoenicopterus ruber. The sequence continues at coordinate 60,644,482 of CM020216.1, read as the reverse complement.
CTTGGAGGCGCAGGAGCAGCAGGCAAGAAGCTAGGCGAAAGGGCCCAGAGGAGGCCTGATAAGGGGCTGTGCTCAGTGCGACAGAGGACAAGAAGCCGGGCGCGGGGACCCCCCTGGGGGCCCGGCCTGGCACTCTCGAAAGCTTCCTCCCCCCGCCTGCGGGGCACGAGGGCCACCTTCGTGGAGCAGGAGCAGCAGGCCCCTAGGCAAAAGGGCCCAAAGGAGCCCTGGCAAGGGGCCGTGCTGCTGAGTGCTGCAGAGGCAGGCAAAAAACCCCCGGAGGCACTTGCTAGCCCCCCGGGGGGGAAAAAAAAGCCTTCCTCCCCCAGCTGCAGGACACGAGAGGCCATCTTCGTGGTGCATGAGCAGCAGGCAGCAAGCTAGGCTAAAGGGAGCAGAGGAGCCCTGACAAGTGGTCCTGCTCAATGCTGCAGAGGAAGGCAAAAAACCCCCGGGGAGCAGTGCCAATGTGCCCCGGGGGCAAAAATTCCTTCCTGACCCCAGCGCTGGCGATCGGCTAGTCCCTGAGCATGTGAGCAAGACCTGCCTCCTCCTCCCACAGCCTGGGCACGCCTCCCAGCAGATGCCCAAGCCCTATTCTCCCTCAAGCTGCAGCCACCTCAGGGGCTTCCCGGAGTGGCCAAATGCCCCCGGCCTGATGCACCTTGGGGGCAAGAATCCTTCCTGCGCCTGGCAGGGCACCGGTGGCTGCTCCAAAGCGCTGGCCCCCCTGCCAACATCTCTGCCGCCTCCCATTTCTTACGGCTGCTGCCCCTGGCTCCGCAGGGCGTGAGGACGGCGAGCTCTGCTGTGCTCCTCCAGAAGGCATTCCCTTGCTCTTGCCACTGCCATCCAGCTGCAAAGGCCTGATGATTGCCTCGGGCACCTCCAGGCGTTGGTGGTTCTTCTCATCTCCCGAGGAGCTGGCATCTCTTCTCCAAAGGCTGAAGCAGGATTTCCATCCATCCATCAGCTGAGCTTAAAGGTAGCCCTGCTGGGTGCTGGCCTTGCAGCAGAGAACCTCCAGCAGCCTCCTCCCGTCTCCGGTCTTCCTCCCTCAACCCCCTCCAAGTCATTCCACTGGATGCGCAAGGACGTCCTCTCGGCTGTCTTCGGGCTGCTGGCGGGGCAGCTGTGGCAGCGGGAGGCGGGAGGAGGCTGCCTTTTATGCTGGCGCGGGGCAGTGGGAGTGCCGCGTTGCCGGGTGCTGGCACTGTGACATGGGGGTGAGGGGGCCCCCCCTGCGCGGCCCCGCCCGCCGCCCCCGCGCCCAGCATCCTTGGGAGGAAGGCCTTTGGGCTGCTGGCCCCGAGGCAGGCCCTGTGCTTGTCGCGCTTTAAGGCCAGCCGGTAACCCCATCCCACGCAGCCGCTGGCTCCCTGCCCCCCCTCCCCGCTGGGGTGGCGAGGAGAATGGGAGAGGAAGGAAAACTCGCGGGTTGAGATCCAAACAGTTCACCAGGACAGCGAAGAAGAAGAGAAATTCTATTAATCCTGATAATAAGAATAAAAAGATAGAAAGCTAATAGAAGTTCTAAAAGGACCGATGCCCAATTTCTCACCACTCGACGACCGATCCAGCCCGTCCCGAGCAGCAGTCAGGGAAAAGGAATGTTCCCCAGCAGCAGGTGTCCCAGAAGAGCAAGTTGCAGAGAGAGCAAGCCAGGGAAGCAAGAGCCGAACGAACCCACCAACCAGAAAAGGCCCCAACGAAGGCAAAAAGGGAGAAAGAAGGAAGAAGAAGAAGAAGAAGAAGAAGGGAAGCGGCCCACGGGCCGACCCTCCCTTCCCCGGGGCATGACGTCTGTGCTCTGGCCTCCTCTCTTTGGCCAGTTTGGAGCAACTCTGCTGGCTATACCCCTCCCAAGGTTTTGCACCTGCACGTTAGCCAAACCGTTAGCCAAACTGCCAAATGTCCTTGCTGGTTTAGCAGCAACCAACATCATCAGTGCCTTCTCCCCAGTTTTCCCCTCGGAAATCCAAAAGACAGTAGCTGCTGGAGACAAAAGCAGCTGCGTCCCGGCCCAAAGCAGGAGAGTGCCCAGGAGGCCCAGGGGGCTGTCCCTGCCCTTGGTGGCCAGAGACTGGGCACAGCTGCTGGGCATCCCTCTGCAGCCATCTGGACGTTCCGAGTGCGTGAAGAAGGCCATTTCTACCATAGGCATTGCTTTGGTTGTGGGGATGCCAGAGGGGACAGAAAGGCTTTTGGTTCCCTCTGCATCAACTTTGCAGAGACGCAGAGAGCAGGCAGGATTTCCTCCCCGTTCCTTCCCAATGCACCAAGGGACATTTGCTACTCGCCTGCTTATGGAGAGGTCTTCTTCTTGGAAAGAAGTCCCAACTTGCTTTGTGTTCTTGAGCATCTTTTTCCTTGCACTTCAAGAGTTGCTCTCCTCCTTTGGCCTTCAGCCTTGACCTCCCAGCTCTCTGCAGCTTCCCCAGGAGGGCACGTGGAGCGGGAGATGCTGAGCTCTTCTCCCTGCTGCCCAGTGCCAGGGCGCGTGGCAAGGGCTCCAAGCTGCGTCCCTCAGGGAGGGCCGGCCTTGACAGGAGGAAACATTTCTTTCCCGAGCGGCTGCTCAAAGCCTGCAACAGGCTTCCGAGAGAGGCTGTCGGTGCCCCATGCCTGTCAGTGTTTAAGAGGCATCTGGACAACGCCCTTCATGCCATGCTTTAACATTTGGTCAGCCCTGAAGTGGCCAGGTAGTTGGACTATGTGATCGTTCGAGGTCCTTTCAAACTCAACGCTGCCCTCCGCTTCCTTCCCCTCCCCTCCCCTCCCCTCCCCTCCCCTCCCTTCCCTTCCCTTCCCTTCCCTTCCCTTCCCTTCCCTTCCCTTCCCTTCCCTTCCCTCACGATGACTCAAATAACCATGAGACCGTTAGTTCCCGGAAATGACAGGGGATTTTCAACTCCAAAACCACTTTCAAGGACACAAATCAAACACCTTACAAGTGGAATTAACATTGGATTTGATTTTATTTTATGTTATTTTATGTTATTTTATGCTATCTTATGTTATGTTATGTCATTTTATGTTATGTTATGTTATGTCATGATATGTTATGTCATTTAATGTCATTTTATGTTCTTTTATGTCATTTTATGTTCTTTTTCTGAATCCCTTTCAGAGCTGATGCTCCCAAGTCTGAAGACAATGGACACGTGGAGCCAGGAGCCGGCTGATGCAGTCTTCCGTTTAGCTTGACAAAACATCCCTTGCAGTCTTGCAGAAAGCCGCAGAAAGCCACAGAAAGCCACAGAAAGCAGCAGCAGGCATACAGGCCAAGCCATCCCTCTTTCCTCACCACGGATAACCGGAAGAAGGAGCATCGGTACTGACCACAACTCGATGTGGTAGAAGAAGAAGAAGAAGAAGAAGAAGAAGAAGAAGAAGAGGAGGAGGTGTGTGGTACCGTGGGGTGTTTTCCAAAGTAGGAGACATAGCGATGACAAGCCCACTTCTTGCCTTCCCAAACTTGCTGCGCCGCTGTGCTTCTTGGGCAGTGCTGCAGGACAAGCGCTCTCACGCCTGCCCAGCGCTTGCGTTGCGCGCCGGGAGAGCTGACAAGGGGCAGCTCCTGATGGTGCAGCGAGCCCGGAGCCCGTGCAAGCCGCGGCTGTTTGGCCGGGGAAATGGAGCCAAGGCAAGAGCAGAGCTGGCTCCCGCTCCAATCGGGCAAGGGGCAAGAGAGCCCCAGAGAGCCAGGGCACGAGGGGCGCCTTGGAGGCGCAGGAGCAGCAGGCAAGAAGCTAGGCGAAAGGGCCCAGAGGAGGCCTGATAAGGGGCTGTGCTCAGTGCGACAGAGGACAAGAAGCCGGGCGCGGGGACCCCCCTGGGGGCCCGGCCTGGCACTCTGGAAAGCTTCCTCCCCCCGCCTGCGGGGCACGAGGGCCACCTTCGTGGAGCAGGAGCAGCAGGCCCCTAGGCAAAAGGGCCCAAAGGAGCCCTGGCAAGGGGCCGTGCTGCTGAGTGCTGCAGAGGCAGGCAAAAAACCCCCGGAGGCACTTGCTAGCCCCCCGGGGGGGAAAAAAAGCCTTCCTCCCCCAGCTGCAGGACACGAGAGGCCATCTTCGTGGTGCATGAGCAGCAGGCAGCAAGCTAGGCTAAAGGGAGCAGAGGAGCCCTGACAAGTGGTCCTGCTCAATGCTGCAGAGGAAGGCAAAAAACCCCCGGGGAGCAGTGCCAATGTGCCCCGGGGGCAAAAATTCCTTCCTGACCCCAGCGCTGGCGATCGGCTAGTCCCTGAGCATGTGAGCAAGACCTGCCTCCTCCTCCCACAGCCTGGGCACGCCTCCCAGCAGATGCCCAAGCCCTATTCTCCCTCAAGCTGCAGCCACCTCAGGGGCTTCCCGGAGTGGCCAAATGCCCCCGGCCTGATGCACCTTGGGGGCAAGAATCCTTCCTGCGCCTGGCAGGGCACCGGTGGCTGCTCCAAAGCGCTGGCCCCCCTGCCAACATCTCTGCCGCCTCCCATTTCTTACGGCTGCTGCCCCTGGCTCCGCAGGGCGTGAGGACGGCGAGCTCTGCTGTGCTCCTCCAGAAGGCATTCCCTTGCTCTTGCCACTGCCATCCAGCTGCAAAGGCCTGATGATTGCCTCGGGCACCTCCAGGTGTTGGTGGTTCTTCTCATCTCCCGAGGAGCTGGCATCTCTTCTCCAAAGGCTGAAGCAGGATTTCCATCCATCCATCAGCTGAGCTTAAAGGTAGCCCTGCTGGGTGCTGGCCTTGCAGCAGAGAACCTCCAGCAGCCTCCTCCCGTCTCCGGTCTTCCTCCCTCAACCCCCTCCAAGTCATTCCACTGGATGCGCAAGGACGTCCTCTCGGCTGTCTTCGGGCTGCTGGCGGGGCAGCTGTGGCAGCGGGAGGCGGGAGGAGGCTGCCTTTTATGCTGGCGCGGGGCAGTGGGAGTGCCGCGTTGCCGGGTGCTGGCACTGTGACATGGGGGTGAGGGGGCCCCCCCTGCGCGGCCCCGCCCGCCGCCCCCGCGCCCAGCATCCTTGGGAGGAAGGCCTTTGGGCTGCTGGCCCCGAGGCAGGCCCTGTGCTTGTCGCGCTTTAAGGCCAGCCGGTAACCCCATCCCACGCAGCCGCTGGCTCCCTGCCCCCCCTCCCCGCTGGGGTGGCGAGGAGAATGGGAGAGGAAGGAAAACTCGCGGGTTGAGATCCAAACAGTTCACCAGGACAGCGAAGAAGAAGAGAAATTCTATTAATCCTGATAATAAGAATAAAAAGATAGAAAGCTAATAGAAGTTCTAAAAGGACCGATGCCCAATTTCTCACCACTCGACGACCGATCCAGCCCGTCCCGAGCAGCAGTCAGGGAAAAGGAATGTTCCCCAGCAGCAGGTGTCCCAGAAGAGCAAGTTGCAGAGAGAGCAAGCCAGGGAAGCAAGAGCCGAACGAACCCACCAACCAGAAAAGGCCCCAACGAAGGCAAAAAGGGAGAAAGAAGGAAGACGAAGAAGAAGAAGAAGGGAAGCGGCCCACGGGCCGACCCTCCCTTCCCCGGGGCATGACGTCTGTGCTCTGGCCTCCTCTCTTTGGCCAGTTTGGAGCAACTCTGCTGGCTATACCCCTCCCAAGGTTTTGCACCTGCACGTTAGCCAAACCGTTAGCCAAACTGCCAAATGTCCTTGCTGGTTTAGCAGCAACCAACATCATCAGTGCCTTCTCCCCAGTTTTCCCCTCGGAAATCCAAAAGACAGTAGCTGCTGGAGACAAAAGCAGCTGCGTCCCGGCCCAAAGCAGGAGAGTGCCCAGGAGGCCCAGGGGGCTGTCCCTGCCCTTGGTGGCCAGAGACTGGGCACAGCTGCTGGGCATCCCTCTGCAGCCATCTGGACGTTCCGAGTGCGTGAAGAAGGCCATTTCTACCATAGGCATTGCTTTGGTTGTGGGGATGCCAGAGGGGACAGAAAGGCTTTTGGTTCCCTCTGCATCAACTTTGCAGAGACGCAGAGAGCAGGCAGGATTTCCTCCCCGTTCCTTCCCAATGCACCAAGGGACATTTGCTACTCGCCTGCTTATGGAGAGGTCTTCTTCTTGGAAAGAAGTGCCAACTTGCTTTGTGTTCTTGAGCATCTTTTTCCTTGCACTTCAAGAGTTGCTCTCCTCCTTTGGCCTTCAGCCTTGACCTCCCAGCTCTCTGCAGCTTCCCCAGGAGGGCACGTGGAGCGGGAGATGCTGAGCTCTTCTCCCTGCTGCCCAGTGCCAGGGCGCGTGGCAAGGGCTCCAAGCTGCGTCCCTCAGGGAGGGCCGGCCTTGACAGGAGGAAACATTTCTTTCCCGAGCGGCTGCTCAAAGCCTGCAACAGGCTTCCGAGAGAGGCTGTCGGTGCCCCATGCCTGTCAGTGTTTAAGAGGCATCTGGACAACGCCCTTCATGCCATGCTTTAACATTTGGTCAGCCCTGAAGTGGCCAGGTAGTTGGACTATGTGATCGTTCGAGGTCCTTTCAAACTCAACTCTGCCCTCCCCTTCCTTCCCCTCCCCTCCCCTCCCCTCCCCTCCCCTCCCCTCCCCTCCCCTCCCTTCCCTTCCCTTCCCTTCCCTTCCCTTCCCTTCCCTTCCCTTCCCTTCCCTTCCCTCACGATGACTCAAATAACCATGAGACCGTTAGTTCCCGGAAATGACAGGGGATTTTCAACTCCAAAACCACTTTCAAGGACACAAATCAAACACCTTACAAGTGGAATTAACATTGGATTTGATTTTATTTTATGTTATTTTATGTTATTTTATGCTATCTTATGTTATGTTATGTCATTTTATGTTATGTTATGTTATGTCATGATATGTTATGTCATTTAATGTCATTTTATGTTCTTTTATGTCATTTTATGTTCTTTTTCTGAATCCCTTTCAGAGCTGATGCTCCCAAGTCTGAAGACAATGGACACGTGGAGCCAGGAGCAGGCTGATGCAGTCTTCCGTTTAGCTTGACAAAACATCCCTTGCAGTCTTGCAGAAAGCCGCAGAAAGCCACAGAAAGCCACAGAAAGCAGCAGCAGGCATACAGGCCAAGCCATCCCTCTTTCCTCACCACGGATAACCGGAAGAAGGAGCATCGGTACTGACCACAACTCGATGTGGTAGAAGAAGAAGAAGAAGAAGAAGAAGAAGAAGAAGAAGAGGAGGTGTGTGGTACCGTGGGGTGTTTTCCAAAGTAGGAGACATAGCGATGACAAGCCCACTTCTTGCCTTCCCAAACTTGCTGCGCCGCTGTGCTTCTTGGGCAGTGCTGCAGGACAAGCGCTCTCACGCCTGCCCAGCGCTTGCGTTGCGCGCCGGGAGAGCTGACAAGGGGCAGCTCCTGATGGTGCAGCGAGCCCGGAGCCCGTGCAAGCCGCGGCTGTTTGGCCGGGGAAATGGAGCCAAGGCAAGAGCAGAGCTGGCTCCCGCTCCAATCGGGCAAGGGGCAAGAGAGCCCCAGAGAGCCAGGGCACGAGGGGCGCCTTGGAGGCGCAGGAGCAGCAGGCAAGAAGCTAGGCGAAAGGGCCCAGAGGAGGCCTGATAAGGGGCTGTGCTCAGTGCGACAGAGGACAAGAAGCCGGGCGCGGGGACCCCCCTGGGGGCCCGGCCTGGCACTCTGGAAAGCTTCCTCCCCCCGCCTGCGGGGCACGAGGGCCACCTTCGTGGAGCAGGAGCAGCAGGCCCCTAGGCAAAAGGGCCCAAAGGAGCCCTGGCAAGGGGCCGTGCTGCTGAGTGCTGCAGAGGCAGGCAAAAAACCCCCGGAGGCACTTGCTAGCCCCCCGGGGGGGAAAAAAAGCCTTCCTCCCCCAGCTGCAGGACACGAGAGGCCATCTTCGTGGTGCATGAGCAGCAGGCAGCAAGCTAGGCTAAAGGGAGCAGAGGAGCCCTGACAAGTGGTCCTGCTCAATGCTGCAGAGGAAGGCAAAAAACCCCCGGGGAGCAGTGCCAATGTGCCCCGGGGGCAAAAATTCCTTCCTGACCCCAGCGCTGGCGATCGGCTAGTCCCTGAGCATGTGAGCAAGACCTGCCTCCTCCTCCCACAGCCTGGGCACGCCTCCCAGCAGATGCCCAAGCCCTATTCTCCCTCAAGCTGCAGCCACCTCAGGGGCTTCCCGGAGTGGCCAAATGCCCCCGGCCTGATGCACCTTGGGGGCAAGAATCCTTCCTGCGCCTGGCAGGGCACCGGTGGCTGCTCCAAAGCGCTGGCCCCCCTGCCAACATCTCTGCCGCCTCCCATTTCTTACGGCTGCTGCCCCTGGCTCCGCAGGGCGTGAGGACGGCGAGCTCTGCTGTGCTCCTCCAGAAGGCATTCCCTTGCTCTTGCCACTGCCATCCAGCTGCAAAGGCCTGATGATTGCCTCGGGCACCTCCAGGTGTTGGTGGTTCTTCTCATCTCCCGAGGAGCTGGCATCTCTTCTCCAAAGGCTGAAGCAGGATTTCCATCCATCCATCAGCTGAGCTTAAAGGTAGCCCTGCTGGGTGCTGGCCTTGCAGCAGAGAACCTCCAGCAGCCTCCTCCCGTCTCCGGTCTTCCTCCCTCAACCCCCTCCAAGTCATTCCACTGGATGCGCAAGGACGTCCTCTCGGCTGTCTTCGGGCTGCTGGCGGGGCAGCTGTGGCAGCGGGAGGCGGGAGGAGGCTGCCTTTTATGCTGGCGCGGGGCAGTGGGAGTGCCGCGTTGCCGGGTGCTGGCACTGTGACATGGGGGTGAGGGGGCCCCCCCTGCGCGGCCCCGCCCGCCGCCCCCGCGCCCAGCATCCTTGGGAGGAAGGCCTTTGGGCTGCTGGCCCCGAGGCAGGCCCTGTGCTTGTCGCGCTTTAAGGCCAGCCGGTAACCCCATCCCACGCAGCCGCTGGCTCCCTGCCCCCCCTCCCCGCTGGGGTGGCGAGGAGAATGGGAGAGGAAGGAAAACTCGCGGGTTGAGATCCAAACAGTTCACCAGGACAGCGAAGAAGAAGAGAAATTCTATTAATCCTGATAATAAGAATAAAAAGATAGAAAGCTAATAGAAGTTCTAAAAGGACCGATGCCCAATTTCTCACCACTCGACGACCGATCCAGCCCGTCCCGAGCAGCAGTCAGGGAAAAGGAATGTTCCCCAGCAGCAGGTGTCCCAGAAGAGCAAGTTGCAGAGAGAGCAAGCCAGGGAAGCAAGAGCCGAACGACCCACC